>CAXIVR010000001.1:130494468-131094468 GCA_964035755.1 Teleogryllus oceanicus
ATTTGTATATTGTCAAAAAAATATGAAGTCATAGAATGGAACTTGAAAAATATTTATTGTATTAGAACTGAAGAATGTTTTTTAACCGTGCTACCCATGGTCATCAATGACGACTTTGTCTCCTAAACTTTTTGTCTTTTAATGTCAGGTGCTCTAAGAATTTAGCTGTTGGTATTTTATCAACACAACAGGACCTGATTAGATAAGGAAGTGGGTAGGATATGCTTGTGTTTTACTACATTTAATGTTGATCTTAATAATTATGAGATATTACAGTAGCGAAACGTAATGTTCAATGTTTATTCTTGTCAGCTTGTCTCGTATATGTAGGATATCAATAATAATAATAATAACAATAATAATAATAATGTTCAGAATCTCTTTTATATTTTCGTTGCATTGTGAACAGATTTTAAGTACAATATCATGGACAGGATAGTATTGTTCTTTTCTTCCATAGATTCCTTGGTAAAAGTATGATTTATATACTATATGAGAATGTGATTAATAACTGAAATGCCTTTAATGGAAGACAAGAAATGACTGAAGTCATGTTCTCTTGCTCATTTATTAGTGCCATTTGTGTACGTATTTATACAATGTGATTTCTTCACAAACAAGTCACTGAATTGATAGATGGATGAATAGAGCATAAATTCAAGTAAAGAAGTAAATTTGTGAAGTAAGCTTGGAGCTGCAAGATACCAGTAGTCATTTTTCAATCCATAACGATAAAAATATTTTTTTTTTTAGGTACTTGAAAGGATGGCATGTTATTTCTTGATCTCTTTGTAAGCCAGTTCATTCTCTCTAGTTCCAAGCTCTTCCTTAAATTATAGACTGTCTAAAAATTGGAAAGTAATCCACTTCATTGGTGAGGAAATGGTTTGGTATTCTCAAAAGATGGAAAAGGCATATTATTAATAGGAAACATTTTATATGCTGTAGTGATGTAATGTGTGCATGTGTAGGAAGTAGTATTTGATAAATTGTATTTTTCTGATATCTTACAACACTGTTAACTCAAATGACATTTACTTGTCATTCTCTTTATAAAACATGTTGGGTGAAGATTTGATGTAGTATAATGTTAGAGTTGAACATTTATGGTGTTCCTTTGTAGGATTTAGTCAGATATGTGTTGTATTGGCTTGAAGAAATTTTCTGTTCTATATTATTGATGTATTATAATTAGATGTACTTATAATTAAGTCATTGGGACCTGTGCTGTATGACTGACAGTATGTCTTGTCTATTGATATTCAGCTACATAAAAGGGCAAGTAAATAAATGTTAAGGCCCTAAATTTTAGCAAGAGAATTACAGTTCATAAGAATAATATGTACTTTACTTGTTGGTAAACAGTCTAAAATTAACTGAAAAGAATTTACTGGACATTACAAACTGTCATGCAGAAGTGTGCACTTTTAACTTTTCTGTTTTTTGTGTTATATGAGTTTCATTTACTTGCCCTTCTTGTATTTTATTGGTTCTTACTAGAACTCTTTGAGATTGACTATAATCAGTGTCTATGAACATCTGGTTCAATATCTGTGCTGCAAGTGGGTCTTTCCCATATTTTTGAAATACCTAATTTTTTTCAATATTTCATTGTCACATATATACCTAAGGAGCAGGTCCAAAGACTTTTGGTACCTCTACAATACTTAGCAGAAGATATGGGCTTTCTCAATAATGTGATGTGCTAAATTTCCATTCTTTTGATTGATTTGGCATTGAGACAAATTCTTTCTCAAATTTTACAGCATAAATCCCAGAGCTCTGATAACTAACAGAATGACCTGCTTCACTCCACATTTTGTTATATCCCCACATCCTGTTACATCCCGATAATATCAATTTCAAAAGCCTCTTATGCTAGACATTTCTTTACCTCCGTGGTTACAAGATTCTTATCACATGGCACAGCAGCATCTACAAGATGATTTTTCCAAACTCAAAAACAATATCTGCTTTGTTTTTTATTATATAATCAGCATGAATTTGTTGCTTTGTATTATGCACAGAACAACAGGAGACTCAGGTTTCGGTGATTGTAATACTTGGAACATATGTTTGGAACCTGGATGGCATAATAATCTACCAATGGGGATAACTTTATTGTGCCTTTTCCTGTGTCCAGGCTTTGCTAGAATTGTACAAGATGAGGCAAACGATACATTGTTTTTACTTGTTCTGGACAAATCAGCATGTATTATTTGGGAAATTGTATGAACTATTTTATCAAAAAGTCATGTATTCAATATCAGAACTTGGGAAGATGTTACCTCTGTTTCCAATTCTGGCTTCATTCTTTCCCTTTTAAGGCAAGTAATAAACATTCTTTGTTGGTCTTTATCTTGACCATTCGTTTTGACAAAACCTCATGACAAAAAGAAAAGCAACAATGTTTAAAATATAATAAATAAATCATGAATTTCAAAGTTTGCAGTGGGATTTATTTCACCAAAATTTAATATAGGTATCTGTTAACAAATTTTAAAAGTATGAATGATTTCCTTCAAAATGGAAATAAATCTTAAAAATCAAGTTTGTTGTTTTCCAAACATTAAGACTTAAAACCAAAATCTTAAAGAAGTGCATTTTACCAGGTTTCAGGTGTCATTTACATATGTCTGATTCCTGGGCCTCTGGGAAACAGGCATTTTCTTGGGTGATCAAAAACAAACAGCCATGCGATATGTGTGAAAGTTTCTAGCTATGAGCTCCCATATAGAGTTGAGGAGGTAATACATGGAATGTAATGAAATATGAAATATTATTAATTATGAAAGTTGCGTTTTCAGTCATTTTTTTGAAGCTGCGTGGGAGTCACATTTAGTAATATTTGTTATATATTTTCACTGCCATGATCACTTGCAGCATTGATTATGTTGTTTATCATGAATATTGATGTATGAAAGTCTCAATTTAATTGTGAACATCAAGAGGCAGGACTGTCAGCATAAGTAGATGCAAGTGAAGTTATTTTATTTTGGAAAACTTTAGTCCATATTGGACATGACTGCCAAAGAATCTGTATTAATGTATGTGTAATACCTGTTAATGGAAAATAAATGTTAACTGTATATTTTTAAATTAGTTATTCAAATATTTTAATTATGTGTCAATCTTAAGTTTCTTTTCTTTTAACTGTGTTTTTCTTGTGTTTTGTTTTTCCCTCCAGATTTTTTTCAGACATAATGACAACAATAAATTGTTTTAGTTACTCCTATTCCAAATTCCAATGAACAATATGCAATTCGCTGATGTTAAAGTAACAAAATTTCTAGGTCTCTCAATTCAGTCAAACATCAATTGGAATGTTCATATATCAGAATTAAACACTAAATTAAGTTTGTTATGTTACACATTCAGAATTCTTTCATATTCTGTCAGCCTTCATGCAGCACATTGCATGTATTTTCCAAATATATATTCATGCCTGAGATATGGCATAACATTTTGGGGAAGCTTATCTTGTAGTACCCAGACCTTTAGATTACAAAAAAAAAAATTGTCAAAATGCCATCCATGTGATTTCTGCAAACCTCTTTTCATTGAGCTTGGAATCTTACCATTGCCTTGCCTATTTATTTACAAATCTGTAATTGTCAAAACTTACTTAACAGTGGGAACATATTTTTATGCAATACGGATTTTTAGATGTGTAGAAATCATGTTCATCAAGTGCCAGTATCAACAGCCCACTACAAGAAATCCACATACATGAACGTTACTTTACAATGCATTGCCAGATGACATTAAACAATTAAAATTGGCACACAAATTTAAGTTGGAAGTAAAATCTTTTCTGCTGCATAACTGTTTCTATACAATTAGATACTATACTGATCATCAAAAAGAAAATAATGTTTATTTTGATGAAATCGTAAGCTTCCGCGGCCAGAGTTATGATCTGGGCTGTCCGGGTGACGCCGCGTCGAAGGCTGGGGTGCCGACGTTTCGACCGACATATCGCGGTCCTCTTCAGGGCTGTACTGCGCGGGGCTGCACTGTGTCTTCGCGCAGTACAGCCCCGAAGAGGACCGCGATATGACGCGGCGTCATCCGGACAGCCCAGATCAATGTTTATTTTAACAAAACAATGGATTAGTTTACATTTGTATTGTGTAATTAAAAAAAAAAGACTTAATATGCCTGTAATAAGGAATGTACTTCAGCTTCTAGGTTAATGACCCCAAGCCGATCAGGTTTTTGTCCAGTTTCCCTGATCCATTGAGCAAATTCTGAGATGGCCGCTTGTTTTGCTTGTGGGCATAAATGTAGCTTCACTTTGCACAGGTTTTGTTAAGCTCTCCTTTTGCTTGAAGTGGTAGAAGTAGAGCAGAGGGTAAATTACTATATGGTTAACAATGCAGAAAAATCAAATTGCAGTTCCTTTACCGTTGCAAATAGGTTTTCTATAACTCGGGAACAAAAATGTCTACTTTTCAAATATTGCTAATCTCGCGCCTTTTTAAAATTTTTTTATTATTATTATTATTATTATTATTATTATTATTATTATTATTATAACTTTCTTTCATCTTTCAAATATTTATACTTAAAATGTTGGAATGTGATTCTGGTACTGAAGAAAACGTGCCCAGGTAATCTCCCCCATACGTCATACAGTTTTTACTTTTTTTTTTTTTTAAATATCAAATAAATCAAATCAAATTCCATTTTACTTTCTCGCCGTACTTCGTAAGAAGAGAACGTATTGTAATCGTGCCCCGGAAATCGCGCTTTTTCGCTAGAAAAACTCCTATTGCAGGGCCCTGGTAACGATAAAGTAGATAAATCTTGTTCCCATGTGTAGTAAATGACTTGCTCTAATTGACACACGTAGTCGATCCGCGGTGAAGTTCATTCCATTCAAAAGGATTTTTCCCCGAGCCTGGCTATTTCGCTAATGTTAAAGTTGTTCATGAAGTAGCGAAATAAAAAACAGGAGGTGGGTGGTGTCGGGGTCGTGCTAGATATATCCAAAGCATTCGACACAGTTCATGTGGCTATTTGGTAGCCCTGTACAGGAAAGGGGATCCCCGATGCCTTTACTAATTTGGTAATGGACATTAACGCTGAGGTTTCCACCGTCATTCAGCACCCCTCGAAAGGCATCGAGGTGCCACTTCGTAGAGAAGTGAAGTGAGGGACCCCTTGTTGCCACTCCTTTTTAATCTCGTTATGGAGTGCCTGCTTGAGATATTCGAAAACGCGTCAGGGCACTCGCCATTGGAAAGGAGAGTGTGCTAGCATTTAGTGACGATCTGCTTTTGGCAAAAGATTCCTCAGGAGCTCAAGAACTGGTTGATGTGAAATATCTTCGGACCCTCGGCATGACATTGCCCCTAGCTAAGTGTTCATCATTTCAAATTACATTTGAACGATCCTGGTCCATTGAGGAACTTCATCTGGAAAGGTTGGAGAAAGAATCCCTCCGGTCAGTTATGATCATACCCGGGAGTGAATTACTCTATTTGGAACGGCTTTCCATCTAAAGGATCCATTGCTAATTTGATGAAAGCTAAGACGAAGCTCAGAAAGCGCATTTCAAGCTCACTCAGAAGTTGGCATTACTTTATACTTGCATAATGCCAAATTACCTTTACCAACTACTAATTTTGTCGATGCTCAAGAAGCAGATGGGGAATCAAAATGGCAATCAAACAGTTCTATATCTGCATATGAGTACAGCAAATGGCATATTCTATCTGACCAAGAGAGTTGCAGCGACTTGGCGCGACTAGCCCAACACGTTCTTAGGGTAGCTCTGAACCTAGGTTTACGATTAGAAAAATCTGCAGATCCTATTTGCAGCTGGCTGAACTTCGTTTATATTAATGGATTTCTGAGACTGCATTGAGCTCAACAGGTCCTATATTCAACAAGACATAACTGCTTATAAGAAAAAACGAATTCCCCGATAACGAGGCACCCGCCTTTAATAAATAATTTTCATACCCGTGTTTTGGATATCTGACTCCAAGCCAAAACATGTCTCTTAGTCAAGTGATCCAAATTAAAGAAGTACGTAGTGCTTTTTCTTGTTGTAATATTTTACAAGATTCGACAAGTTTATTTATCGTATATCTATCGTTTATTTATTTAAAAATATATAAAGAAAACAATTACTATAATATTTTTACATTTCTTTCCCTTTTATTGAAGTAACAACTTGTTTTATGATAATCCTCGTTATATGATAAAGAAAATTAGGAAATCTTTCTAATGCAATTTTACAAACATTCCTGAAAATAAATAAATATCAATAAATGACAATATTGTAATAAAACTCTTACAAAGCCTTAATATAAGTGTGTAGCTTATAGGGATAGAAACTGAACACTTTTGTGAGTACTTAAAAATGCAATATATAAATAAAAAATACTTAATATTTCTTAATATGGCATTTCACCATCATCAACAAAATCAAGTTGCGGGCTGTCGAAGCCCGCATCATTGTTATTCTCGATAATGGAGTAACTGGAGAACTTGAGGTAAAAAGCTAGTGCATTATTTGGTATCAGGTTCATCAGTGATCGAATATCGTTTAGCTTGTCTTGAGGAATTGCTTTCGCGTTTGGCCAAAGAGACGTCAGGAGGGCATGAAAATTAGTTGCGTTTTGCATTTATGAAGGTCGACATGTTTTCGTCTTAATGTGAACATAAAATTGTTCACTATTAAATTCAGTTTTGAATACTATAGTAAATGGCTTGTCTTTTAAGAGTGTTTTCTCTCTCTCTCTCTCTCTCTCTCTCTCTCTTTCTCTCTCTCTCTCCTTCAGCCAGTTTATTTTCTCGTTTCGGGAATTAGTTTTGGGAGTGACTATTTTTTTTTCAATATGAGCAGTACTCTTCAAATGTTCAGATTTATTTCTATGAAGTGTAGGAGGATTCTTTTTCGACGTATGTTCATTACATTTCATATAATCTTGAGGTGTATAAAGTCTCTATTGCAGTTTGAGATCGTATTCTGTAACTCCGAAATAGGTCATTCGGAAGGAAGCTGTGTCCAGGCATAAGGAACTTCTGCCTTATTCTCTCCAATGTAGGATGCTGATCTAAATATGCCTTTAGCATTAAAACCATAAATAAAATAAATAAAGAACTTTAAATAAATCGGAGTATTAACTCGCAATCAAATACACGCAATGCAAATCACGGGCGGGAACAATACAATAATGTATCACGTGACCAAACGACGATGTTTTGCCACATAGTCAACTGATGTAAAACAAAACCGTAAAATTGGGCGGTTAGTCAACTAATGCAAAATATAATTTTTAAGGTGGAGCGTTTGGCGCTTTTTAAATAGATAGTTTACACCTTCATGCACAACCTGGTGCAAAAAAAAACACGAAATGGCGCTTGGTCAATTTATGTATAACAGGGTCCAATTAAACCTTTGCCTTCGGAAAACGTAAATGACGTTTAAAAGAATAGGGCGTGTCTCATCGTTTTCATCGAAAATTACAAATATTCAATTTTCCCCCTACAACTATATTAAAAATAGAAGATTATGTACAATTTTTCGAAAATATGAGTAATTTTCGCGTAATTTTGCGTAAAATATTTAAATGGCAATCTTTAATATATTCTAAACAATTTTTTTCTCAAAAACAGTTCCAAATTTTTCTTTAAAATTTCTCCTCGTATGTATCAAAGGACGATAAAAAATGGTGCTAGTGTCATTTCTGGCGAACTGTATTTTCGAAAATTGCAAAAAGTTAACATTTTAAAACTATAAAATGTGTTCTAAAAAATCATCTCTTTAAAAGGTTATGTACATTAAATTTAAAGAAATTTGTAAAAAAAATTTATTAAAAATTTTCCATGCATAAAACAAGGGAAAGTTAAAAGAATGGCGTAGTTTTCATTTTCGTTGAACTCTGAATTTTCGAAAATTGCATGTTGGAAATATTGGGTTGAGACAATTAGATTTTAAAGCGACGGCCCGAGTAGGAACGTCCCAGCGGTCCCCTGGCGAAGAGGTAACTCGATGGACCTGAGTTTGAATGTCGGTGCGGAAAAAAAAGTGGTGGTTGAAAACGCTTTTGCAGGTTCATGTAGAAGTACAATATTGAGTGTGTACAAATAATTTAAATAAAAATGTTCTGTTGAAGCACCACCAATTTATAAGGGTGTTTGTTTAGGGCAAAAATCTATCTTAAATTTTGTAGTTTTGAAATGTTAACTTTTTTGCAATTTTCGAAAAAAACAGAGTTTTTCGGAAATGAGACTAGCGTCAATTTGTCTTTTGATAGATACGAGAAGAAAATTTAAAGAAAAAATTGAAGCCGTTTTTGAGAAACAAATTATATAAAAAATATAAACATTACCTATATTTCACGCAGAATTACGCAAAAAGGACTCACATTTTCGAAAAATTGTACATTTAAGGAACATGCCATTCAGTAAAAAATCTCTATGATCAATGTTGTAGTTGACGAAGACTCCACAAAAAAATTGAACGTTTGCAATTTTCCAAAAATCAGGGGTTTCAACGAAAATGAGACCCGCGTCATTCTCTTAAACGTTCTTTCGCTCTTGGGAAGATCAATTAAAAAAGGAAACATTTTTGAGAAAATGTTGATAATGTTAAGATCTGTCTTAAAGTACTCCCAAAAATCAAAATATCCGTTTCAAACTCAGACGGTCTCTTAAATCGGTTGACGAAGATAAATTTGGCTGAACACTTTTGGCACTTCTCTTCTTATTAAGTAAGGGCGAGAAAAAAATCTCTATTTAAATTTATAGGTCACCGGGAGTTGTTCCTGATTATTGTTAAAAGCAATGAAATCTCTAAAGATATTAATTTGCTTTTTCGCTTTAACACGTACGTAGCAAAGAGTTATATAATGCGTGCTGCGTAATTTTTCTGAAATAAAGGCAATTTATAAACTTTTATCACTAAAACACGGCTCCAATCTTTTTCTATAAATTTTCTCCTTGTATGTAGTAAAGCCCAGTAAAAAAATTGGTGCTGGACATGGTTTAGGGGAACTTCCTGTATTCGTGAGTCGTAAATTATTGATTTTATGGCAAAAACATTCTTATTGTCGGGCCCCGGTAGTGTGATAGTTCTGCCCGTCCCCGATAGTTCTGTCCGTCCGTCTGTAGTCAACACATTTTGCCTAAGATACAATAGAAAACGCTTAAAAATGACAGTCTCATTTTCGTTGAAATAATGACAGTCTCATTTTCGTTGAAATCTCTTTCGTTGAATTTTCAAAAATTGCAAAATTTCTATAGTTTTGGACGTCTTCCCACATTTAAAATAATTAAGAAGTAGATTTTTTCTTTAATACTCTTTGTTGTTTAGATAGATCTTCAAGTAAGAACCTGTATCATTTTCCTAAACTATGAATAGTTTTCGCGTAATTTTGCGTGAAATAAGGAAATTTTTAAACTATTATTTTTTCAAAAGAGCTTCCAATTTTTTTCTTAATTTCTTTTCTCGCTTGTGACTCAGTATATTAAAAAATGCCCATATCCCATTTTGAACGAACTATCAGTGTTTTCGAAAATTACATACAATTAACATGGCAAAAGTAGTTTTGAAGTGTTTTTTCCGTCTTAAATGAAATTTGTTCTAAAAAATAGATCTTTAAATTTGTCTTGTTCAATTAAAAAAATGCAGTTTTCGCGTAATTTATGTTTCAAATTAATGTAATTGATAAAAAACATTTTCTCAAAAGCTGTAAAATTTGTTCTTTAAATTGTCTCCTCATATGTAGGCATATCAAAGCAAGTAAAGAATGGGGCTAGTCACGTTTCATTGAACTCTCTGTATTTTTGCAAATTCTCCCCCAAAAGGAATGTTGTGAAAGTATAATATTTAAGATAGAGATTTTTGTCTTTAACGAAATCTGTTTTCAAAAATTAGACGTTAAAAAAAGTCTAGTAAAATCTTGAAAAAAAAAGTGTAATTTTCGGGTGATTTCTGCTTGAAGTTAATGCAACGTATAAAATAATATTTTCTTATAAACGGTTTTCAATTTTGTTTTTAATTCTTTTCAACGGATGGAGCAAAGGGTTCTTAAAATGGCGCAGTTCTAATTTTCATTGAACTTTTGAATTTTCGAAAATTTCATTGGGTGAGATCATTAATTTTTTATGCGTCGAGAAATGAGACTACGACCTATCGACTGCATCGTGTATCGATAAAGTGTGTCGATTTAACTCCATAGACGAAAATTGCCAATGCGAATTTCAACTTTTTTTAAAGCGTTTGGAAAGTTTTTTCAAAATTTAAGTAGTATATGACTTGGTGTAGGGATCACAGAATTTTGAAATGTGCACACAATTCACTTTTCCCCATAGCACGTCATACGCAGTTTTTAACTGTTTTTTGACGTAAAATAAATAAATAAATAAATAAATAAATAAATAAATAAAAAAGGTTGAATTCAGCTGCAAGGCTGCTGATATGGCGAATAGCGAGCTGGCTTTTAGAACCGACCTAGTTCATAAGACTAGACCAGAGTTCGAACTTCATAAAACTAATGTAATTTTGAATACTTTAATAAAATACAATTTGTTTTGTTTGTCAGTGGTGATCCATTCGGTTCTTTTGAAAAATGTACCTTCGATTGCAATATGGAAGTTTTGCTTTACTTGATAATGTGATCCGTTTTCTACTAACTTGATCCGTTTTCTGGGTTCTCGCACGCAAGAAAGGGACTTCGATGTTTAGAATTTAAGAAAAAGCGGAGATGCTCTTGATTAGAATCTCTTACTGGCAATTAAAAAACTCAATAATACAATAACATTTTCGTCAATATGTCTAGTTTTTGGCGGTACTAAGTTTGAGCATTTTATTACGCCTTCGAACATCGCAATTTCTCCATTTTCTTTTCAAGCTGTATTTATAGAGTATGTTTACTACGTGTGAACGAAAAACTCTGAAAAAACATTTCTTAAGAAATAATGCTTTCGACTTAGTGCCTTTTGGAGAATTTTCATGGCAGGGTAATACATTCATCCCTGCTTCATAATTCGTCATATTTCATTTTCTTCGATCTGTGCGTAATCCGCTGTCCTTTCATGACGTACCCCCTCACATGTTTTGTAGAAACATTAAATGGATACACCTTTTTGCGGAAAGGCCTTTCAAGAACTTATGAATTCCGCTTCCCCGCGCCCCTAGCGCCCCGTCCGTCGCCACGAACTCTCTGCCCGTCGGCCCACACCGCGCCTGGGGCGGTATCTCGTTACGGCGAAGTCCGCCCGGCATATTACGTTTTCAGTCGCGAAAGGTCGCTGCAGCAGAAAATCTCGAGGCGCGGGTGGCGCGGGGACCATGCAGGGCGTGGCGTGGAGGAAGGAGCACGCGGGTGGGGGGGCTCGAGGGCCACGGGCGAGAGGCAAGAGCCACGCGAGTGGCGCGAGGCGGCCTGTGCCCGGCGACTCGGCATTCCGCGGACGTCCGCGGGCCTAACGAGCGGTGAAAATTAGCGACCGCCCCAGGCGCCGCTGGCCCGCTCCCCTCCCACCCCGTCCCGGAACGGCCCCTGCTGCCCCGTCTCGCCTACCGATTCTCCCGGACCAGACTGCGTTTTTTTAAAACTTTTCCCCCCTCATACCACACTGGCCACAGGCAATGAGCTGCTTTGGGTGCAGGAGGTTCCTCGTTCGAGACCCCTTGTCGGTGGTGGAGCATCAACGCCAACTCATGACCCGAGGCGAATGAAGTCAGAAATCTATTTGGGAGTTTCTTCGATCGAGCAAAGTTTGCTTATCTGCAATTTATTCTCACAAGTCATTCTTCTGGGACAAAACTGCACTCTGTAATTCCTACCTCACAACACTCCTTGTTACCCAATCCAGGGGCCAAGGGATTATAATATAACTAGTGGTATAACATCGTTGCCCAGAAAATCTTCTATCAGTCATGCAAAATTGCGTTTATTTTACTGCGATACAGTGCTAAATTTTGAACCATTTCTTCGTAGAAATAGTTCTTCAAACCAGAACTCTCAATTCCTAACTTTTTATATCTGATTTTATAAATAAATACAATTATTTGAGGCAAATATCACGTATTAGTCACCCTTAACAAAGCTGAATATTGACCAACGTTTGAATATTATTAAAATAGTGGTCCTACATCCACATATACTTTCTCGTCCTATTTGTAATCGTTACGTAATATTATTAACGGCCACACATATTTTTCCATTGTATAAAGGTTAAGCCATGTATCATCGAGCTATAATGAATAAAAATGTACGAGAAAAATGCTAAAAATTAAGCATTTGAAAATCAATATATTTATGTACTCGCGCGAGGGAATTGTATAACTTTGTTATACAATTATTAAATGACAGTCTTAGAAAGACAAATGAAAAATTAACTTTTAAATAACATATTTTCGTTATGTAACATATTTTGAAACATATTTTCGTTTAAGGGTTGCCTTTTTGCAGTCATGGTACTAATTTCTGTGGTCTTGCACGTATTCGAGCATTGAAATTATTTCTGCTCTTCATCCACAGTAAAGAATCCATTAAAATCTTGCATCAACCTCACCTGTCTTTCTGCTCAATCATTATTAACACTAAGATTTTAGAATGTTTATTGTGATTTTAAATAATCATCCAGGGAAGCTAATGCTGACTTTCAATTTCTGAAATAAATTTAAACCTTTCCGAGAAGTGGAGTCTTCTATTGATTTTTCTGAAAATAAGAAAACAACATTGAACTAGATATTTGAATATCATATCTAAGTTTTCAATGACTTGATTTGGAAAAAATATATTAGAAAATTTTTATAAATGATTTAAATTTCCTTTAATTTCCGATCATAGAAGAATATCGCATAAAAGTATTCTAAATAACTTTTTAAAATAAATTTGTTACTTTTTGTAACAAAGTTTCCAATCCTTATTAGACATTGAACATGAAGTAATTCTCCTTTTTAATGTAGTCAGTCATAAGTCACGAAGTAAGTCACCTTGGCTATTCGCTATCGGCCTGGGGTTCGGCACCATTAGTATCTGGGGTTCCCAGACGATCACTTGGAAGTAATTTAGTATACATAAAAACAAGTTCCAGCCTTTTCGTTACCAGGGTCCGACAATAAGAGTTTTATGTTGAAAATTCACCGCTTTCCGGTGCACGATTACAATACTTCTTTTCTTGCGAAATATAGGCGAGAAAGTAGAAATAGATGATTGAAAATTGGGAATGAATTTTCGGGTCTCAGGAAAGAAAAAAAGTTTTTTCTTTATTTTCTATTTGGTGACTATGAAATGTGGACTAAAAGCGGCATTAAAGATCTTAAGTGGTTGCCTGAAAATGGAAGAATCATGAACTGTCGAAAAGGTGATATTAAAGTTCTGTGAAGGATTGATATTAACCAACAATCGGATAACGCGTAAAGAATATCTATTCACAAAAATAACGAACTTGAAGACTCACGTAGGTATTGTACATTAAAAAATGTCTAAACCAGAACCTGTACAAGCCGGAGACCTGCCTTAACAGGAAAAATTCTTCGGTCCGTTAAGTTAAATTGCTTTTTACATAGCATAAAGCAGAACCTGTCCTACGCGGAAACCGAAAGATTTTTCATGTTCTGAAGGAAAAAACTTTATAAAATGCAATTTCTGTGAATTTAATGCACTTGGAAGAGAGACGCGATGTATTGTTAATGGAATGAATACATATTCAAATCAGTTTTAAATTATCTGTCTCTGTGACATACGATTAAGTCGTGGCTGCCGCACAGTGAAAGAGAGAGGCTTCAGCTGTCGGTGTAGAATTCGACCTTGGGATCGCTTGTCACTCAAGGCGTAGACCATAGGAGAATTCTCTCCCTCTCGACTCTCTGAGTGTGGAAAGGTGTACGGGTAAGGTTTCTATTCACGCATCCCCCTGCATCGCGTTGAGAAACGTAACTCCATTGAAAATCGTAGCCGCGAGAGACGCATTGCTTAAGGCCATGCGAGGGTATCAGAAAGACATAGTTCTCAATTAATGTAACTGAATTGTCGAACTCTTTTACAGTTTTGGAAGTAATTCAGTGGATAGGTAAAGTGGTAAAATCGAATGCCCCAGGTCATCCGAAAATGCTTCAAGAAGGCAGGTTTTTCCATCTGTTGGCGTGGACGAATTGCCAGTGCTGGACGAATTGTTGGTGCTGGCGAATATCTTGGTGTGGACGAATTACCACTGCTCAGTGAATGAGACCGAAAACGCAGTGTAAAAATTGTACTCATTGCTAATAATTTTGAACTAGAGTTTTTGAACATCAAAAAACAATTGAAAAGGTGTTAGGAAGTGGAAAAAAAACAACAAAAAACAAAAAAAAACAACAATAAAAAAAACACTAGATGAACGTTGAAAAAAAGTGCACAATTTGTGATTGTTTCTTTTAATTTTCAGAAAACTGTTTAATGTTCACTTATTGGTTATTTCTTCCATACATACGTTATACGTTATTGTACTGTAATAATTATAGTAGTCTTGTAATTTACTAGTTTCAGGACGGAAATATCAGTATCACAAGTGTCGTAAAATGGACAGCCCTCTATGAAACCTCCCTAAACAGGATTGTTTGGTCCCGATCAATTCCGGCTTAAACAAATTTTACTCTATTTTAAATCGTGTATTTAATGCAATAAAATTTTGCGGTGGTTTTGTATTAGCTTCGCAAGAGCCATAAGAAAAAATGGGAGTGAAATATCGTAGGCTTTTTCAAGCGTTTAGTTGATTATAAGTCAATTCTTGATAACATTAAAATAAATCATTTATAAAATGCAAATTCGCGTAAAGAAATTTCAAAGACTTTTCAGAACGATTAACTTGATGCAAATAAAAATGTGCCAAAAGTGCATTACGGGTGAAATACATTTTGCATGATGTCTGTGTTCAAGACGTAGTTGAAGCTGTTTAACCGACAGAAACCTATACCGTTCCCCCTCCCTAATCCGATACTCTGGAGCCGCCACTGTCACTGTTCCTCATATTTAAATCCTAACGTTAGTGGCGCTATTTGGACCACAGTGTAAAACGTACAGGCGACCCATGTGCTCTATACTCCGATTTAATTCTAGTTACACTTCAAGGTCACGAGCTGGAAGGAGAGGGTAACTGTCATCCAATCTAGAGCTTCGTTAAGACTTAAATTTTGGTATTGGAGCTCCAGATTGGATAACAATGTTCCCTTCTTTTTCCAGTTCGTGACCTTGAAGTACAGCTTTAAATCGGAGTAAAAGGGCCCTGATTCGTGAGTGACTATAAATTAACATCGTACAGTCGACGCCGGCTACAGTGAACTCGGATACAGTGAACCCTCGGTAATAGTAAACTTGTCACTAGTCCTGTTTTACCTACATTGCAAATAGGCATAAGAAGGTTCGGATATAGTGAACCTGAACCTCAGCTTTAATGATAGTTGGAAATAAAATGTCCTGGAAATTAATTCCCTCGTCGAAAAGAACATATCGTCTCAGTGCCACAAATTCCAATACCAGGCTGCTTGGAAAAAATATCGTCGGCGAAAGGTCATAATCGAAGACGTCTCCCCTGAGGAGAAGGTTCCGGATGTGGATTGGGAACCTTACTGATGACCTTAAGCCACGCGAGGGCAACAACTCGCGGCGGCGACGAGCGATTACTTGCTTCAGTTTAAAGCTTGATGTTACTTGAGAATCCGCGCAACAGCGCATGGCGATCTAAGTCGGTGACAGAAAGTGCGCGACTGCCACAACCTGGCGATATCCGTTGTGTCACGCGGAAAAGCGATCAGTTTCATCAGCCGCTTGCGCTATCCCGCTACCAAAAGGATATCGTATGTTATTAGGCAAATAAGAGGACCTTCGGAGAGTGGGATGGTGTTCCAACAGTGGAAGAGGCATTGAAGGGTGTCAAGACTGAATTACGATACTTAGAGACGGACAATGCAGAGTTAAGTATGGAGAGAGCACGCACTCTGGAGAAATATCTATAGACATTTCTATTGACAAATGTACGAAGCAAACAACTGAAAATAATTGATTTTGTAAGGAAAAATAAAGATATTCAAATGTTCAGTTCGTGCTGTAAATTTATTTTTCTGTATCTCTATTTTAATAAAATCAATCATTGTGGAGAAATTCTATTTAATTTTGACATCTTCGGATATAGTGAACCAAAAATGTCAGTCCCCAGAAGTTTAACCGGAGTCGATTGCATATAGAGCCGGTGAAATCAGCGTTCAGTTTCTCGTCGTAGCTGTGAGTCATTCTCGCTGACCCAAAGAGGGAGAAGAATCGTGAAGGGGGAGCCGCCTACGGAAGGTCGAGATGGTGTACTGAAGACTGATTCCCTCTCTCTTGAGGAGGCAACGAGAGCCGCCGATCACGAGATTCCCGTACTGTGGTAAGAACAGAGTATTCTTGTTAGCAGTCCAAGCCAGCCAAGGATTGGAAGAGACTCGTGGTTAAAATTGCTTCGTGTAGAGTAAGGGCTTCCTCCAAGCATTTTCATCTTATTGAAATTAAGGATTTCTGTAACTGTTGTAAATACATTATAGAATGTATGGACATTCTGCGTGAAATACCAAGATCTAAGTTTTAAAAATATCGTATAATTGTTTTCAATTAATTATTTAAAGAAGTCAATGTTTATTATGATCAGTGTATCAGAGCTGGGTATTGTGTGTTCTTTTTCACAAACCCAGCATTGATATATTGATGTTCATCATTATAAACCTCTACCTTCTTTAAATAATTAATTGAATTAATTAATGATTAATTGATTAATAATTAATTATTTATCTTTATCTAGAGCAGGCATGTCAAGATCGCGGACAAGGTAACGAGCTTCCTTGAACTCGCGGGCACTGCATCCACAGAAATTGGCACGAGATTTAAAAGTAAGGGTTGTACAAATTCCTCCAGAATGGAGGTACGTCACCGGATACCTGGCCCATGACAGTCTTTGGGAGAAGTTACTTGATAGTTAATATTACAAATTTAGCTATATTAATTCTTATTTTCTTTTTAAGGCAAAGAAATAATCCATTAAAATGAAATAATACTTCAGTCCGATTCCATATTCTCAGTTGAGAGTAAAATTTAAAAAATTGAATAAAAAAATCTGATTGATTTTCTAAAAAATTCTGAAAATTGATTTTCTGAAAAATTGATTTTCTAATCCTGTTAACTTAAGAGTGTATAAAAGCATGACTTCTATTCAGGTTAGAAGTTAACAAACAAATATTCTTGTCTGTTAAAATGATGTCCGTCCGTAAACGAGAATTGTTAACTTATAGAGACTTGTTAATTTATTTCAAATTTTATTGCTAAATACAATAAATAACTGAATGATTTAATAACACAACACAAAACGAAAACAAGGAAAAATTCACCATCAAACATATTCCGTACTAGCAAAGATGTTTATATAGAGAGAATTATAAGAAAATAACATAAATAGTAATAAGTAAAAAAAAAAATTGGTTTCACAAACATCGCGCTGCTTCAACTTGCGAATGTACACTCCTTTCTGGATTTTAAGGGGAAATAAGTGCTGAATCAGGGAAGTTGCCCGTGCCCGTAGAAGCGCTGGGCTCCCCAGGGCAAGTAGCTCGTGCGGGCGCGGTTTGACGTGCCTGATCTAGAGGGTCACAAGAAAAATATTCAATAATTTTGAAAATACCTACAAATATCGGCAATCATATTTTGACAATATTTATTTATTTATTTTACGTAAAAAAACAGTTAAAAACTGCGTATGACGTGCTAGGGGGAAAAGTGAATTGTGTGCACATTTTCAAAATTCTGTGATCCTTACAATAAGTCATATACTACTTAAATTTTGAATTTTGAAAGGGGAAAAAAAAAAAAAAAAACCTCCCATGTAATAAAATCTATTTTAAAAAAATAAATTTTGAATTTTTGAAAGGGAGAATAAATTCAATTAACTTAATAAAATAAAATAATTGCACTCTTTGCACAATACTCCAATATTTCCCTACATACTAATAACATATTACAATATTACAGCGTCAGTGCACAAGAAAAATGAAAAACTGGCTGAATTAGTTCAATGCAACAACTGTTGCCTTTGCAGCGTTTTTTTAAAGAAACATCGATGCTTTAAAGATCCATACCGATGTTTGTAACATCGATATTTTGTGCTCATTGTCTTTACGTCTTAAAGTCTTTGATTATTTGCTTAATCTATTTTCACTTTAATGGTTACCAATTTTGAGAAATTTGTAATAAATAATAATAAATAATAAGTGTGCCAAAATTAAACATTTTTCAATTATTAATTTTCAATTGAACATTACGCTTCTGTTTTCTCCCGAAAGAATAGTCGATCAGTCTATTTATCAATGTCAATATTTTGTACAATTTTAATTGTCAGTATTGGTACTCTTTTGACGCGTCGACTATAAGCACGGCCGAAAAGATATTATGTAACATTACAGTAAAAACGGTAGCTAAAATTGGGCTATTATTTTCACGAATGTTAACTATAGGGCCGAATTTAAGCATAATTATCTTATTAAGAAGTAAGGTTGAGGTGCGTAGGAAGATTCATTTGTGTGTGAAGGCAAGTTCGTTGTTTCCTTGTCACTACCCGTACGGACATTATTTCCAAGAAATTCGATGAATTTGCTAGTAATATCAGGGTTCACCAAGCTCAGCGTCCAAACGTTAGGTCCAGTGTGTCACTCAAACGAGCCTGTGTTGAAGTGTGCGAAAACCGTTGGAATGCCCTTCCGCTTGACGGCCCTGGATACGAGATTATCGGATCACCTCGTTCTCTAGAATGTATTCTCTTTGCAAGAGATTCTTCCACCTTGTCGAGTATTTCTTGCGAAGGAGAATGAGAGAGAACGTGAGGCTAATTAAGGTCTTTACGAGTAATTGCATACGTCCCCTACTAGTAGTGTCTCTATCATTCATGATTCATGAACGATTTTTAATCCTCATTGTTTTGGGAAGTATGTGGCCCTTTCTCGACATTGTTTTCTTTTTGTACGTAATTTAGTGGGGTTTCTTTATACAATTAATAGTAAACGGTGATGCTTAAAAATTAATACGAAGATAATTTTTCATTTTTAAAATCATAATATGTGACAAACTGGTAATTTATCATTGAGAAACCGTTGCATCGACGATTATTTTAAAATACTTGTAAATGTTAAAAAAAACTGTAAACAGTGAGTCTGTTTACAACCCTAACATTTACAGCAATATAATTGCAATATATTTCAGATTCACCCTCGTTCGACCTTTCCGACTACAATCGTTTTGTGGAACAAATTGCGCGATCCTCTCGATGAAACTGATAAATACAGTCCCGTAACATTCCTGTGTAGTACAGTAACGGCCGTCCCCAAACATGTTGAATGAACGGCCGTATCTTTCATATTAGATTTAATGGCTGTGTCTGAATATTTATCAAAATACACCCCGATGGATGGGGCAGGCGCGATTTCAGCTACAGTCAGCAGGAACGCGTAAAACATGCAGCAATTAGCCCGGCCAGCTCGAAGCAGGCCGCATCAATTCCACTCTGCGTGGGAGTGGCGCTCATCGCTCGCTTCGGCCATCCAGCGCAATCCCTCAAGTGGCAGGCCACACCGCGCTATGCCGCTCGCCCCGGACGCCCCTCCCCCTCCCCCCGCACCCGCATTCGCATCCGGATTCCAACTCGGCTTCACACTCGGCTTTGCTCTGGACGAAACCAAATGAAACTGTCGGTCCCTTGTTACACCCGTGTCTGGCCTGCTGTGATCCCCAGTTACGGGATTTTCAATATGTTCGCACCCCCTGATATTTACATTATAGACCGTTGCTTAAAGCTTACCAACTGATGTCACTGCAGTGCCTATGACCGGAGGTCCTAGGGTTGGAGTCCCGACGGTGGAAGAATTCTCGACACTAGCTAGATAGCTAGGTCGAATTAAGCTGCTTCTCGAGGAGAATACTAGCGGGCGGCTGCTCTGATCACTAGTTTTCCGTAGTTTCTCCGAGCAACATCAGGTGAATACTGGAGCAGTACTCTAACAAACGGGACACAAGCCGCGCGCCATGTTTCCTTCCCTTTCCATGTCCTTTTCTTCCCCGTACTTACACACACCTACACTTACCTGCACTACACTACCACATATGGCAGAAGTCCAGTCGGAAGCTTGGAGCTTGTCCCGACTGGGAAGGTGCTCTGCTGGTGGGAGATATCTGACTGGGGAAAATTCTGATAGCCGACGTGAGGGTCGGCGCCGGATCTCACCATCCACCAGATCACAGCCACCTCCTGAAGAAAACTCGTGCACTACGCTTACGGGACTAATGACATTAGCAGTTGATTCGCTCGAAATCACTAATCAGTCAAACAATAAAAGCTTCCAGGACGGAACTTGTCTCACGAGGCAAAGGTCGGAACTTCGAGGCAAAGGTCGGGTCTTATCCTACAGACTGTTTTCTCTTTGCCCGACTGTCCGTCTACGAATTACAGAGTTGGTGGGCGGATGCGAGAGCGATTGGGCGATGCAACGATCCACTGAAACCACGCTCTTGGCGCCGTATTGACGAAACACAATGGTTTTCGAAGTGCATCAACTGTCACCGGTATAGAACGTGTGGCGGCATTACGTTGAACTGTGGAGGGGAAGTTGGCTGGTGACAGCTTATGAATACATTGAAGGTACCGATGCCCATCACGATTCTGTCGCATGCGCTATGAAATTTTCTTTCTAGTTCATTTACAATATCTCTTGGTAAAGAAATTATCTTCATTTTTTAACTGTCATATGACATAACCTCAGATATGGTATAATATTCTGGAGAAGCTCATCCTATTGCACCCAGACTGTTAGATTACAGAAAAAATATTCGAATAATACAAAAATGCCATGTAGGTGATTCCTGCAAGTCTCTCTTCATTGAGATTGGAATCTTACCACTGCCTTGCCTATTTATTTACGAATCTGTAGTTTTTGTCAAAACTTACTTTCTCAACTGTGGGAACATTGTGTAAACGCACGCGGTATGTACTTGCGTAAGTGGTTGAGAACTGTAACTAACACTTCGTAAACATGGAGGCCATGTGTTCGAAGACGTAAGTAGGGGCTGGACGATCGCACCAACCGGTTAAGTTACTCAGCAGCAGTGATACCACTGTTTCTGTAGCAACGGGGCGGGGCGGGGAGGGGAGGGAAGGGGCGGGGCAAGGGGGGCGGAGCATTGAGGATGGAGCTCCCAGTTTGCGTGTAGGGTGGGACGGGGTGCGGCACAGGCAGGGTTGAGCAACGAACGAAGCGGGACGGAGCGGGGAAGAGCGGAGCGAAGTAGGGCAGTGCGAAGAGGGTGATGTGAGGCTGTTTGCAATCGCACGAAGATTGCGTCGTGGGCATGTCAATAAAATAAATTTTAATTTCGACTACTCATACAATTCATTTCTTTCTATTTGATGATTGTGATACATAAATATCTAGGCATGCCGTGTAAGCTTTTTAATTAATCGAATGCCGTCTAAAATAGCATTTTCTGACGAGTGTGATACTTATTTAATATTAAATAATTATTGCAAAATTTTTAATAATTAATTTTTACGTTTTCGTTTCCGTAGTATAAACAAAGTATTGTAATACTTCAAGAAATCGATCTTGGGATTCCCCAAACCGGGATTCCGTCACATAAATGGGCATATCTAATACTTCACGAAGCTCCTCGGATATTGGGCGCCACGTTCAAATGCTTGGAAGGGAGGGATGACTGAACTGCGATCCGTCGTAGTTGTGCGCAGGCTCGCCATCGTCGATCCAGCATCCGCTGAGACAACCGATGTTTCCACGAGGAAACTTCAATAAGTAGAATTGCTCGGTTTTTCTGAGTCCACTTAACCTAGAGCGCTGTGGATTGAAGGATGTCGGAAGGTTTGTTTTACAGTAATTATAATGGCATTCAGACTTCAGTAAATTCATAATTTACTCGGGCGCAATGTGCAAGTCGTTATTAGAAGGGTTGCTTTTGGCATGGGCTCGCTTAGAGGTTAACCATACACTTCCCATAGTTCGTCATACACAGTTTTTAACTGTTTTTTGGCGTTAATAATAAACTAATAAATAAACCACCACTCAACTTACGGACTCAGGAAGCGATGAGAGTTTTGTCTTTCATGTGCTGCAGGGTTGCGTGCAAATGCACAGGAGAAAGCGGGGGCTGATCTCCCGGAAGAGCTGCCGACGATTTGAAGGGCGCGCGGGCTGTATTCTCAGCACTCGCTGTCGCTGCGTCGTCGGGCCGCATGATCAACACGACACACTCAAAAGGTTTCGCGAATCGTTTAAATGCCTTCCTCTCCACGGGTACTGTCTTTTATTCATTTTGCCGCCCTATTCGTGAACAAAGTCCATTTTTTGTAACGTTGCACGCGTCGGCCTAGCCCGCACACTCTTCTTGCGCTTTCAATTCACATTTTCTTTTGCTCACTTGTCATTGTATACTTGATGCATTAATCATTGTAGATAGTGTGTGAATTTGTCTCGAATAAATTTGGTCTGTTTGCTGCTGTCTTTATAATGACGGGTCGGTCAAGTTGTCTACACCGCAGTCTATTGGTTATGTGATTTTTTGTCTATTGTATCTTCCTTTATCACATTCTCCTAGCCCTTTGTTCTTGAATAAACTCTCTTATGACGTTAGAGGTAATTACTTCCGGAAGGCTCGTTCTTCGAAAAGTATGAAAACGTCTATTTGGTTTAAAGAGAATTATAACATATTTTTCAGTTGTTTTCTATTGTATTTGGTTATCGTAGGCACAATTTGTGGAGTCTGATTTTATGTTTGCGATTAGTTTACATCTCATAATAACTACAATAAAAATGCACTTCAGTGGATTTTCAATGTGTCTTGATCAAATGTATTTTGTAATTGATTTTGGTCGAAACGATTTCATTTTTCTATGCGAACCAGTAAAATCACCTCGTTTACAACCCCAATTTTGGAGGTCGATTTCAACCCTTTAAAATGGTTGTCAGCAGAAAAAAAAACACCTGAGGCATATTTATTCAATCCATATAACATACAGAAAATTCAGCAAAATTGCTGTATTACCTCGGAATGTTTCCTCGCCGTGCATTGTTAATACAATACTCTTTAGGGCTTCTATTTGCACGGCCTGTGGGCACTTGCTGCAGCGCTGAGCGGTCCGGTCGCTGTTTCCTGTGTAGACATGAGGCGGGGTGGTTGCAGATCAGTCTCATGTTTAGCGCAGCCGTTTTAATGGCTGTGGCAGTGAGACACTTTCGCGTATACGTATCGATTTAATCTTGACCTGTCGCAAAATGAATTCGTCAATTTCTGTGGACAAAATAGGTATAAATCCAGCGTAAAACCTTTCTTTAGCCATGGGTTACAACTGTAACGATGATTTTACGGTGGACAAAACTTATGTCTGACCAAACAATGACTTTCATGAGGCATTTGGTTAACACGACAAATGTTTTGTCATCATATGCTTAGGCTACTTTGATGCAATTTGTCCCACTAAAATAAGAAAAGTTCACTATCTCAACTCCAATGCTGAATCAGCCCAACGGACACCATCGATAGAACATTCGGAGACGACGCGCAAAGGAGACGTGCGTGGCGATATACCCATAGCCAACTCTGTGCAACACTCATGTAAACAGTGTATATCATTGCATGATTTTTTCATGCAACTAACTTTTCTGTCGTTGATATTTTCTAAATAATGGATATTTTTCGTACTAAGTTGGAAATATTGAGATAACGGAAACTATGTTGCAAAAGGGGCGAGAGGAAAGTCGAGTAAAGAAAAGTTATTCAGCTTGTTTTATATTGACAGATTGGGTCTAAAGATTTTGGACACTCGAAACATAACTTTCGTTGCTGCAGTACACTTACTTCTCGAAAGTTGAGTTCATTGTTTATGTTCATTTTTCATTTCATTTTTCGCTGTGATTCTCATGCCCTCGTCACACTAGTGGATGGGAAGGCAAGGGAAGGGGGGAGGAGAGAGTAATGATTCAGATTATTTGCAACACGTGACTCACGCTAGTCCACAGCGCTGAAGTACTCTGAAGCGCGCGGGGAAGGTGGAGGGAGTGCGCTGGCGAAGGGTGTATGTCCTGAAGGGAGCAAGTCAGTCACGTTTACGCATGGAATAAACCATTAAAATATGTCCCTCGTCGCTAACGACGGAATAATATTATTGCGCTGTTCTGGATTAATAGTGAGCTCTGCCTGCAAAATGGCGCGCGTGGCGCTAATTGCGAGGGGGCGGCCGCTGAAGGGAGAGGCAGAGAGGGATAGGGAGGGCAGGGGTGGCGTAAACAAAATAGAAGATTTGACTGAAGGCAGGGTGTCTATTGTTCGTTCGTCTATTTATTTATTTATTTATTTATTTATTTATTTATTTATTTATTTATTTATTTATTTATTTTATTTATTTATTTATTTATTTATTTATTTATTTATTTATTTATTTATTTATTTATTTATTTATTTATTTATTTATTTATTTATTTATTTATTTATTTATTTATTTATTTATTTATTTATTTATTTATTTATTTATTTATTTATTTATTTATAGTTTTATTTATTTATTTACATAGGTGAAACAAATGAAAACTTTTAGCGTGCGATAGAAATGCAAAACGTGGCTTAACATAGGTTGGCAATAGTAATGCATGTGGTTCAAATTATACTTCGTGTATCGTGGCATAATTTAGGAACTCTCCACAAAGAAGAACAGTTGACGCAAATATGGCGGTTTTGACTACAAGCCTCATATTAGATCAGAAGACCATAATGTGTTTTTTGAGAAGTGAAGGCATGAAAGCCGTTATATTATTCTCGTTAATGCCTTATACCGCAGTAACTGTGAAGTAGAAAGTTTTAAAATGTAACTTCTGTTACAAACGTCTGTAACTCAGACATTTTTGAAGCTTTTATATTTTTTATATTTGTTTAAAGTCGATTTTTTATAATCTTAAATTAATTTCTGTATGAAATGACATGAAATAGGGAACAAATTAATTAACATAACAATGTAGTAAATTTCTTACCTGGACATTTTATATTGTCGGCTGAATCGCGGTGTCCCATGGTAGAAAGAGAAATATTTCTTGTGGCAAAGCCGTAACCGGAAAACATGCAGTGCATAAATTTCGACAATTTTTTTCTCGCGAATCCAGGAGAATTTCGACGTCCCAATAGCGCGCTTTGATGGGAGGAAAACATTCGCCAGAGAAAGCGTTAAGTGTGTGCCAACATTACGGACAGGAAGTAGATTTGATAACGGCTACCATACATCACAGAGGTGTCGGAAATGAGACTCACGGCTCAACCGGGAAGCGCTGGTGCAGACTGCGTGGCCGTAAAGGAAGACATAAAACAAGCAAGCAACCAACACGAGACGCGGCGCGGCGCGGACCCCGGCCACGAGATAGGAGCTTCGAAAAATAGCTCAACTTCGTGACGTATGGCCATATTGGAGGGAGAGGCTATAGGTCGAGAGCGGAAGGGAAAGCCCCGAGCAGCGCGCTGCCCGCGGCAATTCGTTACGAAAAAGTCATTCACGGGAATGTTGGGCCGAGAGAAATTCGAGAGGCAAGCACCCAGCGAGATACTGTGTTTACCTTTCGGGCCAGGTGTAATTAATAGTACAATTGGATTTATCGTTATTTAGCGCACTCCGGTGGTGGAGTAAAAATTATGACGACAGGCCCAAACGCGAAAGGTCACCTGTTCGAGGTAATACTTTCATCTGTACGGTCATTTGGAAGAGAATGGTAGGCTAATTTTTTTGGCTACCTATAATGCCATATTTTCATAAGATAATACTTTTAGATGATGCAAATTCACTTTAATTGAGCAATATTTTGATTTGCTTTTATAGTCCTTAAATTCTTCTTGCTGCGTAAATAAGAATTTTGACAAACGTACGTTGTATTTGCAGGGTTTAATTGAGTAACAAGGATATTTGAGGTAAACTTCACAAACAAAAAAGTTGCCGAATGGAACATTTGTACTACTTTTTTGTACTAACTTTTAGGTATCATATACAGATTTTCTGTAGTGATCTGTTGAAACTGTTACTTGATGAATACGATTTCTACGTCTTGAATTATAATCGTAATCATCTGTATTATATGAACATGTGTTAAAAAATAACTAGTGAAGCTGCATTAGCACATACTTTCTCGCATTCTTTCTATTTTTTTCTAATTTTTCAAATTTAGGGAATGCAACAAAAATGAAACTTCCGCCAGCCTTTCCTTGCACTATCTGGGGAAAATATAAAGAAAAACTTTAGCAGTTTTAAAGAAAATGTTTTTTTATAAATTGCGTTAACTTCAAGCTGGAATTACGAGAAAACTACTAATGTTAAACAAATTGTAGGTGATGTTTAATGTTTAATGATCTGAGTTTTTAGAACAGATTAGAAGACGAAAGTCCCTATCTTCAATATTGTACTTTTAGATTACTAATGTTAATTTTTTGCAATTTTTTAAAATACAAAGTTTGGTGAAAATGAGACTAGTGCCATATTTTGCAGTCCATTTTGCAGAAGTTTACAAAGAGATAATTTAAAGAAAAAATGGATCCCCATTGAGAAAATAGTTGTTTAAAAATCATGCATATTTCACGCAAAATTACGCAAACTCTAATTTTCAAAAAATTGTACATGATCTTATTTCAAGATGTCTTTGTCAAAAAAAGTCTACCTTTTGTTAAGAAAAAATCTCTACCTTCAATATTGGAACTGCAAGAAGACAAGCTGAAAAAATGAACGTTTTCAATGTTTGAAAAATCAGGGATTTGCATGAAAATAATACACGTGTCATTTTTAAGTGACCTTTACGCAATCCAAAGACTAAATGTAATAAAAAAAGTAATCAAAAAATTTGGTGCAATTTTTGAGAAAATGTTGAAAATGTTTTTGAGACTTCATATAAGGTACTCCCTAAAATAAAAATATCCGTTTCAAACATAAAGGCCCTTGAGTTTGTTCAGATCGATTGTAACCGCCCATATGTCGGTTCCATTGATTTTTGAGAAGCAACCCGAGACACGACACGATGCAATTATAGTATTACCGAATAGCAAGAGATTGCGCCAGCAGTAAAGGGTATCCCTAGCGAGAATTTATTAAAGTTTCTGAACGCACTCGCGTAAAATAGAACGAGAACTAATCAAAAATCACTCTTGAAAATATCAGCACTAGCGCAAAGCACCGCTACGAAAAGCTTTCTCTTTCGCTGCCGACCGCCGATCTGGACACGCCGCAATTGTTCGTGTTGGACGGAGAGGGGAATTCGACGTATTTCGACGATAAGAAGCTTGAAAAAGGTAATTCGTCTCATGTTAAAATAACGATACCATGTATGAGAGAATTGAGAATTTTAAATCATGAATATTCTGATAAATTCACGTGAACGCATTACGTAGAAATATACTATTTTTCTATCAACGAGGAAATAATATATTTCAACATTCAAGAACGTATACTGAAGTAGAAAGCATGTGCTATAGGACATGTTTCTTTCTATTTCCAGCTTTTTTTGTCTTTCGTCTTGGCTTACCACATAATAAATTCATTACGCGGAGATATTGCAGTCATATTGTATAAAATTCGAAGGACTGTGGTAGCGATTCACCAGAGGACGCGTTCGCCGAAGCAAAGGGGTTGCCAGGACCTTGAAGGGATCTGGGTCGCCGTCGCCGCTCCAAGCTGTGGAAATATTTTTTCGAGACGACGTGTCATATGTCAGAAAACTTCACTAGAAATTCTAAAAAAAAGAACTGCTTAAAGAAGCGAGAATTATTCTACAGAGATAGAATTCACCTCACTTACAGACGTAAATAGTCGAGTAATTATATTAAAATCATTTAAACGTAATCTTTTACAATATTGCAGTCGTAAAAGGAAGCCAGATAGCTAATTCATGTAAATAATTGTAAAAACCTATATATTTCATTCCTATTCAAGTGACAATTTCTTTGAACGTGTATGTAAAGGGTATTTTGGTATGTGATTCTTTTTCAGTATTTTGTGTTTCCATGATTTATTGTCTTGTGTACAGGTATTTTATTGTGTTTTTTGTGAAGTGAAGGGTAATATAATTTTATGTAAAGTGTTTATGCAAGTGTTAAAACCCAACTGCAGTTGTTTGGTAATCACGTAATTGCTGAAGGTAGAGAAAGTGATAGAGTTTTTTCAATGCAATGTGTAAATGCTAGATAAAATTGTATTCAAGTATTTAACAGAATATATCTAGAACTCTGTTCATAGTTAAAAGATTAACTTGCCTATGTTTCTTTTATTACAAAAAAGCAGGTTAAAAGACGAACCCACTCCTGTAGGGCAGTTAGGACATATAAAACCATTCCTAATTTTTGGTGTGACATTGTTCTAACAAGTCACAGGTCAAGTAATACTACTAGGCTACTTGAGTGACCCGCTGTAGGCTTTTTAGAGAATAATGAAAAGGTAGAGCGGTCAGACGATATAGGAACGTCAATTTTGGAGAAAATCGTCTGGATGGTTTAGGTGCTAATAATGACCACAGGTAGACAGACAGATGGTCGGAGAAACGAACGAATGGGCGGATGGACAGCTAAGTAAATTTTTGCCGTCAATACGATTTTTCGGTTTTATATCTACAACATGGATTCTGACGACACGTTTAAGAAGTAATTTGTATATGAACAAGATTTATCTACTTTTTCGTTAGCAGGGCCCGACAATAAGTAAAAATTTAATTTACGAAAATTTTTTTTTGGAAAAATAAAAATCAATACTATCGATACTTTTCGGGATGCCTGAAACGTTTTCCACCGATTTGTTATTAATAACAATAATTTGTGCCGGGTAAAGCGATCTTCAGGGAGTATGACCCCTTCAGCTCATGCTCCATCTGCTAGATGGTGAGTCCGGTGGCGGCAAGTGATGAAGATCTCGAGGGGGGCGTATTGACGCGGGGGGATCTCGGGTGCCACCGCAAAGCCGAAACTCAGAAGAGACATAAAGCGGCGACGCGTAAACGGAAGTATGCTCGTAATTAGTGGCGCAGTTACGGTCCCCACGTGGTAGCGCGGAAGTCGGGTCTGCGCGCGCTACCGCTACTGCTGCAACCGCGACGAACCCCTCAACCCCATCCTCACTGCTCAAGTTATGAGGACCTCCATTCCTCCAACCGAGGACCCCCTTGCACCAGTCGCTATCCTCAATACATAAGAAGACCCTCCTGCTCTTTCCTCAAGCTTCAAGTCCAAAGAACCCAGTCACTCCTCGCACTCTTACATTCAAGCCGAATGGATGCCACCCTGTCCCAGCCACAATCTTGAAACCCCACAATTCTGAAAATCCCTTCCGTTGTTTCTCCTTCGCTCTTAGACTTCCAGGACTCCTTCCCTTTCCCTCTCCACAAGGGCCGAGGACACTCTCCTTACGTCCCTTCCCAGTCGGCTCCCTTCTCAATCCGCGAATCCCTCTCGCCTCACCCTGCCCCATCTTCAAGCTATGAAGACCTCCTAACCCCACCTTGGTTCCGTTGTCAAAACCACTAGGACCCCAACTCCTCCCTTTCCCTCTAACCTCAAACCGCGAGGACCTCCCATCTCATCACCGTTCTCTGCAAGGATTCCCGCCCCTCCCGGCCCCTCCTCGGCCCCTTCCGCTTCTCCCCTTCCCCCGGCCGCCTCCCGCCCCCCTCGGCCCTTTCTCAGTTCCTCCTCGGTCCCTTCTCAGTCCCTCCTCTGCCCGTCCTCGGCCCCTCCTTTGACTCTCCTCGGCCCCTCCTCGACCTCTCGTTGGCCCCACCTCGGCCCGTCCTCGGCGCCTCCTCAGCCCGCGATGCTGAGGAGGTGTTTGCAGAGCTGTACTGTGTCCGCGCGCGTGCCTCTGGCGAAGTGAAGCTGCGCGAAGGACGGCCATAATTCCTGCGCACGGCTCTACTCAAATTGTCTCTCGGGAGCAGTAGCGCCTCCTTCTGTGAGGAGCTGTTTGATGGTGGGAATCAAGCGAAAGATGAAGCAGGCGCTAGGTGGATGTCCTGGGCACATGAAGGGAAGAGTTTAAAGGGCGGAGGATGGAAAACGGGGAGACAAAGTTTCCATCGTAAAACGTCAGAGCGCTTCGCGTGTTCCCTCCTTACTCTTATATTATAATTACATCCCTAATTTATGAGTCTATTTACTTTATGCCTATTGTTACGCTTGAAATTTAAATTGTAATTATTTCATTATCTCTATGGGCAGTTTTGTGGACATAAATTACAGGAAGACAAGAAAGACATTTATTTTATTATAATATCAGTTGTGTGACTAAAATGCATGTAAGCGGAGGGCAATATTAGCCCATTTATTTTCTTTATTTTGAAGATGAGTGTGTAAACATCATAAATTTTTGATCCCGGTGAATAAGCTGATAAGTCATTTTTTTTATTTATTACTTCTCGTTCGACAATTATGTCTTTCGAGGGTTTTGAGAATACAAAATATTACATGGCTTTTTAGGATATGACCATCCTTAAGTCGCGGTTGGTTTCTGAACTTTATTGAAGTTTTAATTTTTAGATTTTTGTTCTGTGATTAAAGATGGTATGCTGGTGGAAAGGTACGAGGGGAAAGCCAAGTTAAGGAGGTCTAAGTTTATCTTTCGGGAATCTTGATATGATTCGCGGACTGCTATAGTTTCTTCCTAGGTTGAATCTTGCAGTGCAGGGAGCATTTGGTAGGTGGTTGAAGAAATTGCTGGCAATATTTTTTATTGGCTCCTCAAATTCTGGTATGTTTAGTTCCCGTCGGATTTGTCGGTTGGGGATGAACCATGGCGCATTGAGAGTAATTCTCAGATATTTATTTTGATGTATTTTAAGTTTGTTGAGGGCGCTTTGTGCAGCACCACCCCATACTGGGCATGCGTATGACATGGTTGGTAAAATAACTGACTTAAAGATTAAAAGTCTGCATTCTAACCTCAGGGGTGAACGGCGATTTATAATATGTGATAAATTGGAAATTTTAATTTTTGTTTTGTCAATGACTGCATTGACATGCGGTTTCCAAGTGAGTCTTTTATCGAAGGTATTTTATGGGGGAGGTTGACCATGGGATTTTTGTTCCTTGGATTATAATTTCTGGAGGATTTTTGGGGTGGCGGAGAGTAAAGATTTTGCAGAGACTCTTATGTGGATTAATTCTAACTCTCCAATTCTGAGTCCATTCTACATAGTTATTCACGCTCTCTTGTAGGTGATCCTTTGCTACTAGAATATCGGGGTTTGTAGCATAAATTGCTACATCATCTGCGTATAATGCTAAATTGGCGACACCTTCAGATGGAATGTCGTGGCAGAAAATATTAAATAACGTGGGAGAGAGCTGATCCTTGAGGAACGCCTGCGTTGATTTGGAATGTTCTTGAAGTTACATTGTTTATTCGAACTATAAATTCTCTGTTGGATATGAAACTTCTTAAAATTTTTATTAAATAATCAGGAATACCCAGGTCGTGCAATTTATACTCGAGATCTCTATGCCAAACTTTGTCGTAGGCATGACTCATGTCTAAGAAAGCTGATGTTGTGTGCTCTTTTCGGTGGAAACCGTGAGCTATGTCTTCCGTTAATCTTAATAATTGGTGCGAGGTTGAATGATTTTGTTTAAAACCGAATTGGAAAGGCGGAATTGCATTTGAGATTGTTAGGAAATTATTGAGCCTCTCCAGAATCAGCCTCTCAAATATCTTAGATAGAGTGGGAAGGAGGCTTATGGGTCTGTAATTTTCAGGAATTTTGGGATCTTTCTTTGGTTTAAGCACTGGTAGGACTACAGCCTTCTTCCACTTTGTGGGGAAGTAACTGAGCCGTAAAGCAGCGTTGTAGATCGCTGTTATAGCCGCAATTACTTTTTTGTTTAGCATTTTAATGCTAAGGTTGCTAATTCCATCTATTCCTGGAGATTTTCTGACTTTCATGTGTTTGATTATATTCATGGTCTCTGAAGGTGATATGTATTTAGTTGCAGCGGCAACAGTAGTTCTCTCTTGTTTAAAGAAATCCTCTATTTGGTTGTTGAAGGCAGAGTTTATAATTGGGTGAGGTTTGAAAGTGTTTTCCAGAAGTTGAGCGATAGCGTTCGTCGTTTCTTCGTCTGAGAATGCCGTTGATGTTCCTAATTTTAGTGGCGGAATTATGGATTTGGTTCGAGAGAACCGTTTTATTGTTGACCACAGATGTCTCGAGTTTGGGTGAATTTCTGATAGGTACGTTTTGTAATTGTCATATCGAAATTGGTCAAGTCGTTGTTTTATTATCCTTGTAAATTTATTTAGTTTCTGTTTAACGTCCCTTCTTGTAATTTGCCAGTATCTTCTCAAGTTATTTTTGGATTTAATTAAGTTTAATATATTGAACGGGATTGGTTTAGGTTTAGAATTAGGCAGCATTATCGTAGATTGTTTTACCGCAGAAGTTATGGATTTTGTTAGATTATCTATCTCCGAGTCGATTTCTTGGATGGTGGTGAGTTTTTGAGGGAATTTGTAGTTGATGTTCATCAAGTTGGAGAATTTATTTCAGTTGGTAATACCTCTTTGAGTTGAGCCTGACTCTTTGGACATCTGTGATGAGAGTGATACGATCACTGGATTGTGGTCGGAGTCTAGTTCTGGTAAAACACTGTGATGAAGCGGGAAGTTAATGTCCTTTGTTAAAGTGATATCAAGAATATCTGGGATGATATTTGGGTTTGAGGGGAATCTTGTTGGTTCGTTAGGACCCTTATTGCCACGTTATTGGAAACTGCAAAATCCTGCAGTTTTTTGCCCTGATAAGTCGTTACGTTACAACCCCATATGCTGTTTTTACAGTTTAAGTCACCAGTTAGGATGGTGGGACAGTTACTTTTGAAGATTTCGTGAAGAGCGTTTTGGGGAAATGCCTTGTTCGGAGGTTTATAGGCACAAACTATTTTAACTGGATGATTATTTAATTTAATTTTTACTCCGACAGATTCTAAGTTGGCTGAGAAGGGAGTGGAGATTTGTTCCTGTTTTACTTGCTTGTTCAATAATATTGCTACCCCACCTGAAGCAGCATGTGATGATAATCTATCATAGCGATAACACTGGAATCCAGGAATGCACCTGAAGCAGCATGTGATGCACGCAATCTTGATATTGTGATGACGTAAGAAAATTTTTAATGTGTTTTCTTGTCGTTTGACGCCGTTTGCATTCCAGTTGAGGATATTTCCTTTTTCGAGATTTTTATCCATTGTATGTCATAGTTCTAACCATATTCTCCACCATTTTTTGTATTTGGGGAACAATAGCTGTTACAACTTGAGAAACAATGTTTGAAATGACATTTGTCCAGTCTAATGGTGGCGCCGTACTTGGAGGTAGGGTTGCTTCGCGATAGGAGCGACGTGGGAGTGATGGGAAATTTTGTTTATAAGTTTCAGGGTCATTTCTGATGGGAGTAGCTTTTGGGGTGGCAAAATTATTTGTAATGTTGTCTCTTGATTTTTGGGGGAGCATAGTCTTCTCTTTAATGTAAGTTTTATAGTATTTACAACTGCGGTAATTAGCGGCGTGGTGTTCATGACAGTTAACACATTGAGGGAGGGAATCTCTGGTTTTACCACATTCTTTGTAGTGGTAATTACCTACGCATTTACGCATCTCGCCGAAACCGCAGTTGGCTTGAGAATGGCCATACCTTTGACATTTTTTGCACATGATTACTCTAGCATTGACTCTTTGCTGAATTCTAATTACACTGTACATAAATTTGTTTAGAGAAAAAATTTCCTGGCTTCACTATTGCTGGTTAGTTCTATCGCACAGATGTGAATGGGCTTTCTGTCTTTGTTATATAATCGGCTGACTTTAGTTACTGGATATTTAAGACGTAAGAGTTCAGTCTCAATGACTTCCACTGAGTAGCATGTGGGGATATCTTTCATAACAACTGATAAAGGTTTGGCCGTAGGATCTCTGAACGAGTAATAAGCGATGTTTTCTTCATCGAAAAAATTTCTATAATTTTTAAAGTCCTCAATGTCACTAAACATCACTTTCACCGAGTCTTTAATATTTTTGGTAAAGAACTCTTTTTGGGCGATGTTTTTAATGTCTTGAATCATTTTTTCATATTCGTCTACTTCGTGCACAATAATTGGGGGAATTTTAATTATATTTGGTTCTGGTTCGCTAAATGCGACTGTTTCGCGCACAGGGGGATCGTGGGCTATGTTTTCTAGGGCTTTATACCGGGAAGACACAGGCACATTATACTGGACAGCTCCTTCATCTGGATGGAATCTTTTGCGTTTGTTGCTGTCTACTCCGACATTTGAATGCACATTACTTACTTGATTTAGTCGTTGAATATGTTCGTTATCAGTGAAGCTACCTTGACCCTCGGTGTTGGTGTCCATGACGTCGGAGGCGGCCTCGCCGCTTTGTTGAGGGTTGGGGAGACCGGATGAAAGTAGTGGCATACATTGACTCGGATGACCGTGTTGCCATTGCTGATGTTGGAGCTCGGCTAATTGTTGCTGGATGTAGTGATGTTGTTGAATTAGCTGCTTATTTGCATCTTACGAGCTATTTGCTCGTCAGTAGCGTCTGGGTGGTTTCAGTGGCTTTTGGCCGAAGCCAGGCGACTACGAAAACGATTAAATGATTATTCTGGTTTCACTAGTCACTTTGCGAAACTGGTTAAATCACAACACTTTTACACTAATTGAAAACACTGATCGTGAGGCACAAAGAGAATAGAACGTAGTTAGTCTATACTATTGGCACAGATAAACGAAACCTTTGCTGATAAGACTGCGAAAAATTTTAGAGGTGCGGAGCGCTCGGAGAGGTGTTGCCTCTACGAGAGCTGCGCTCGAACTGATAAGTCATAAACACTTAATTTTACAGGAGAGCAAAAAAAAAAAATTAAAGGAATTAAATAAGGGATTCATGATATTCAAACGAAGATAATATTCAAACAAAACTATTTATGTGTAGGTTTTGTTTGAATATCATTAATTCCTTATTTATAGCATTACTTTAAAGTTGTTTTTTTATCCCCTGTAAAATTAAGTTTTTTACATATCAGCTTATTCATCGGGGTCAAAGAAGTATAAGTAATTTTATCTATGAAATAGTTCATTTCGTTATCTTTCGATTTATATCCCCAGAGCAATAAAGACTATTAAATTAAATGGTCTGCATCAAATTTCTGTTGGCTACTTTCTTTGAATGTAGGGACTTGTGGAACATGGGACAGACATATTCCGCTCGCTGGTTTCTCTTTTGGATGAGTTTGAATAGTGGTCAATTCATACGCTGCTATGGATGACAAAATATCTAACACATGATTGTCAAATGAGGTCTCACTGTCTCAGGGAGTTTTTGGCATTATTTTTTCTGTGATATGAATAGACATTGACTGCCATGAGAAGAAAACGCCACTGTAAAGAAATACATATTCGTTGCGGCTCGCTTGTTTCGTATTGTCTTCACTCTTCAGAAGAACTGACGTAAACAAAGCATTTTTCATCAATGTCATGGTATCGGAAATTTCTTTTGTACATTTTCTAGTTCCAACAAAGCTAGTTTTCTATCAACTTTCACTGTAATGCAAAATATCGGTAGTCACATTCCGGTCCGTTCTTCGAAATGGTGATACATTTTTCATGAACAACGCTCTTTTGGAAAACTTTCATCAGCTGCTCTTTATTCGTCCTTGCGCAAATAACAAATCCATTGCAGAGGTAATTAGCATCTACATCTACTAGAAAGTAGAATTTTTAGGTCTCCTTTTAACAACTTGGTCATATAGCGACCACTGTGATTGTTTTAACTGTAGAGGGAGCTGTAGAAAAAACCCGTAAAAACACCACGCACACACACATCGATACTTGATGCGTGATTCGAACCCGCGACTCTTCGAGCCGAGATAGCTACGGTCGTCCAGCCTTAGCAACCTCGACTATCTAGGCCAGCAAGCCAGAATTTTATGCCACATTAATTGGGCTTATTGGTCATGTGTTGCAGGAAAGGACGTATTGCTCTGTTGGGGAAAAATTTCTCATCTGCAGTGATGCTTACGAGATAAACGTTAGCTGACAGTTCTCAATATATAACTCACAGGCATTTAAAATTAGTGAAAATATATCGGCGTTCTGATCTATGCATCAAAACGAAGAAATCTTAGAATTACTTGGAACCTATTTCGACCCATTGTTTCAGTTAAAAAATAGGTATCTACAGTTTTTCAACCCCATTTCATCTACTTCTGTGTATCTAACTTTGCAACTAAGTTTTCTAAACCCAATTTTCATGTATCGTTTCTCATCGCCCTTCTGACTTCTGCTTTGGTCCTCGGCATTAATGTGTCTATAATAGACACCATGCAGCCTTTCAAAAAATAGCTCTTGGAATTTGCAGTAGTACTTTCTTTTCCATTAAAAAATTGTAGAACTAACTTACCACGGAGTTTAACTTCAAAATCAGCTGTTACGCCGTCGTTGCCGAGGAATTTGGAGCCTGCCTCAGAAAGTAAAGCCTCAACACGATTTTTCCTTCTACAGCGTGGTTGCCTTGGTACATATGTAGGAAGTGCTGTTATCTCTTCAGAAACATTTGTCCAATCGCCACAAAGATTAGAATTACTTCTTGGTTCTGGCACAGATTTTGTAAAAGAATTTCTGAAAATAATTGTAATAATATTTCATAATATATTATATAACGTAATTGGTTAATTTTTATAAATTGCATTAACTTCAATTAAAAATTATTGACGAAAATGACTATTTTGCAGAGAATTGCACATGACCTTCTTTAAAGAGCTAGTTTCCTACAATTACTCCTTTCCTCGTACTTTTCTTTTGTAACAGCTCTCCAATGAGTTTCTTGTAAGGAATCTCAGTGAAGGTATCCTTATCCTAATAAAGGAATTCAAGTTTCGTTCACATTGGAGTTTTGGCACATCTTGTATTCTTCATGCCAGCCGTCATTTCTGCGAAAGGGAGACTTTGCCATCCTCGTGCTCGGTAATTTTCACTGCCAACATATATATCACCTTTCCCAGGGTCGTTTCAATACTACCTTCCAAAAGTGCCTTGATCTCGAGTCTGACCTGACCGATTTTCTTCCAAAGCAAGGATATCATCCATGTAAACTGCCATTATTGCCTTCCAAAGGTGTGCGCTCATTCCATCTACGCAAGTGTCATTTTTGTTGCGAGCAAAACCAATTGCTTCTAATTTAGACTTGAGATAATCATTCCAGCACAATGTTATAGGCCTCGTTATAGGCCATATATTGATATTTGCAGTTTACAGGCTTATCTTTCTTCATCTTTCCGTATGAAGCCTTCTGGCTCCTTCGCAATTGTTTCTTTCAGGTCACTGGAGAGATAGGCTGACTTTCCATCGTATTTGTTCACGAGCCATTTCTTCTCAACACCGGCTGTAATTAGTAGTCTCATGGTTTCCAAGCTATATAGTGGGGAATACTTTTCATTGTACATCTTTCCCTGCCTTGGTACGTATTGACGCGTTTTTTCCGCCCTTGTATCCACAACGGGTTTGTTTTCATCGGGTTCACAATTATCCTACGGTCCACAAGTCGCACTCCATCAGCACCTTTTTAATTTGACAACTCTATGACGAATAGTTTGCGAAATTATGTTTGTCGATTGTTGTAGTTCTGTGCTCAGCGATCTGGAATAGAATCTCTCAGACAATAGTCTGAGGGATTAAGGGAATCAATTTGGCAATTTACTCTTTCATGGGGCGAAGCACTTCACGCGCTTCTACTTGCACTGTTCCACTAGCGGATTTCTCACGTAAGCAATTAACTAAATATCATTATTTAACTTTACTGCTCATGGACCTTGGCCCATAACAATTGTTGCGTATGGGGAAATAGTGAAACACATCGTTCCGCTCGGAACACGCACAATGTGCTCGCACTATTGCATTAGTGCCTCTTGACGAACAGCATAGGACTGAGAACTAGCACATAGTACGCCACAATCCTGCCAAGATATAATACACAAACGTTTATTCCTAATTCTAAAAGTCCCAACAGAAAGTAAAATGTTATAATCAATGACTTCAAATGCTTTGAGAAGATCTAAAGATATTCCAATAGGTGCTTTATTATAGTCCATGGATGAAGCAACATCTCTAAGGAAAGAGAATGTGGCGGTTTCAGAAGATTCTGATTTTCTAAATCCATGTAAGCAATCTGATAACTCTTCGTATTTACAGTGAAAGGTTTCCATTGATCTTCATAAGAAAGTGCATCTCTATCATACCTGAGACAAAAGAGAAATAACAAAAGAGAAAAGACAAAAGAGAATTGACAAAAGAGAAATAGGTCGATAATTTTAATTTTTTTACATATTTGGAAGAGCAGCTTAACCTCATCTGTTTTGAAACTACCTGGAAACGTTCCGGTGCATAGAATACAAAAAATATATATGACGTAACTTAATATTTCTCAACACATCATGAACTCTAATTCTAAGCAGTCTACTACCAAGAACTCATCCCTTTCATTTCTTTACGTTCTCCACCCCCACTTCTATTTCGAACCCTCTTAACTCCTCCTCTGAACCTACTCCCGTTTCTCCCATTCCCACTCCCAATTCATCTACAGCTGATGCCCCAATTTCCTCACAACGTGTCAATGCTGGGATACATTACAACCTTCGACTACGCAATGGAAGTAAAAATGGAGTAAATGTTTAACAACTACAGCCAGATGGAGCAGAAAAACACCCGCGCAGGTATTTGCTTAGTTGACTCTGCACTAAAATGTTCAATCCCTTTCAAATTAAAAATGAGCTTATCGAACTGCTCTACAGAGAGATTTAAATCAAATGGATGTTCTTTGCTTCGTTGAACGTTAGTTATCTCCTAATAAATTTAGAATTTTCCAAATTCCAAACTTTTATCTCGCAGGCGATTATTGTAGAGAAGAGGAATCATATAAGATGCCGCATATGGGGTTCGTGTATTTACATTAGAAATAACAGCGATTCTATCTCCTAGACGGAATTAAATGTTTATTCCTTTGAAGATGCTTTTGAAATTTCTGTTGTACATCTTCCTATGCTAAAAATGATCTTACTTTGCATTTACGTTGGGAACCGGAGCAGATGTGCGAGGTAAGATGCACGATTTTTTTCCGATCGGTCGGGCGTGTTTCTGAGTCGGGCGACTCGGAGATTAGTGCAATCAGGATTGAAACAGGAGGTTTTAATTTGGTTTCGTAATAATAAATTAATAGTACGTGAAGAAAAACGGTTAAAGTACTTTTTTAGTTCAAATAAACAACTGCATTCTCAATTTTAAATGAATGCTGTGCAGTTGGCTGATGTAGACTGTTAGACTGCTGGCTAGCTAAAAAGCCGAACTAACGGGACAACTTTTGAAAAATGTCACTGTCGGATGAGAACATACATTTATACTCGATTTAGGGTAGTTTCGATTCGTTTTATGTTGGCTAAAGTTTTTGCCAACCGTCACACAAATACCCTGAATATATTACCTTCAAGCGGTAGGGACATTTTTTCAAATTTAAGTTTGCAATGAAACAATGACTACTTCCGTAGATACCGCCAACATTCAAAGCCATCCAAGTGAAATTGTGTTAGTTTACGAGTGTTGCTAAAGATTTGCAGTTTGCGTTTTAGTGCTCTTCGTTCTTTGCGTTTTATCGTTCAATTTATTTATTTAGTAGTACTAGGCGTTTTTGAGTTTTATTTCTTATTTTCCAATTGTTTTTTTATAATATTTTTTTTTTTGTTGTGTTAAGTGTCCCTTTAGTATTTCTTGTTTTAAATTAATTTTTTTTTTTTTTTTTTTTTTATTGTTAATTATTTGAAATTTTAATTTTATTTTTTAATACGGTTTCTGGTAATTATAACTGGAAAATAATGGTAAGCCTAACAATATCTGGGTCTATACTTAATGCTGAACCTTTGAAGATAACACGTTTTCAAAGACGGTCTCTGGTAACAATGGATAAGTTATTGAAAACTTACTTACACTAATGATGATTTTCATTATTTTTTTGAACTTACTTTTAAAAAGTAATGAATAATTGAACAGATAAATTAAATGGATTTATTTGCGTTCAATAAAACTCATTACTACCACTTCAAAACGTGAAGGAACTGTTGACACAAATCTCAAAAGGATTAATAACATAGAAGTATGACCGCAGATAACTTTTGAGGTTGTACTTTTCATTTGCACTTGACACTTTTTAACACTTCTGAAGCTCGCAATAGTTAATAATGATAATTCCTAATTAACTTAATAATTATTCACAGAGTTAATATTCGTTTATAAATGACATCTTTTTTAATTCTACCGAAAACGAAACTTATTATTGCAGAGACAAGACTCGAGACCCGCGAAGATTGTAATGAGACAACAAACAAAACAAAAGCGAGAGACTTGATCAGAGTTATAGTTTCATAAGTTGGCTATTCCGACAGGAAATCTTTCAAGCTGCTATATTGCGAATTTAGTGCGGCCTGATACACGGCCTGGAATCTAGGTGACAAAATGTCGAGACTCTCAATTAGATCGAACATTAAATTGAACCTCAAGTTAAATAACTTGAACCCAAAAGTAAGTGCATTAATCTACACTTCAAAATTTCTTTCAAATTTAGCATACATCTCGTTGTGTATATTTTGCGAATATACATTCTCGTTTGAGATATATCATACCATTCCGGCGAACACATCCCACAGTTTCCTGACTTTTAGATTACTTAAAAGAATTGTACAAATAATAAGGATATTCCACCTTCGTGATTCCTACAAGCATTTCTTTATTGAGCTAGAAATCCTATCATTGCCTGTTCAATTATGAGTCAGTGGAGTTTATCAAAACTGTGCAACCGAAGGGTGGGGACATGTCTTCATCCTGTACATGTGTTTATATTAGCGTAGCAGAAACTTACCTTCGGGAAGGAGGATTGTAATAATTTTCCCCTGGTTGGTAGGCAACACATCCCGCGTTGGAGTTTGGCAAGCTACGTTCTGGGGCAAAGATATTTCGCATACCCAAGGATTTATGCTAAGCAAACTATGCAAGATACCTAGCAAACGTGAAGAAATGACACCACACCCAGCCGCGTTGCAGATGTCGGCGTCTGCTGTGACGTGGCAGCCTTTTTGAATTTTCCATCTGAAAGAAACGTTTGAAATCAAATTTCTCCAAAGCATTGTTTTCTCTCGAAAAAACTGGACTCGCAATTCCTTATGAAATTCAACACAGAATCTAGGGTACTTAGTTAATGGGAGCTTCTAGACTTATAACTTAGTTTTTTACATTATATATATAAAACTCGCCCTTAAAATCATGTACCGCCAATTAAATGTAATATTTGTCTACGTCCTCTAGACTGAACTATTAAATTTATTCTATGGCAAAGTGCATAGAATATTTTAACTTTCGTTGAGAGGTAAATAATAATAATAGTATACTCGTAGACATAACACACTTTCGTGATTCCTGCCCATGAAACTGAATTGACATTAATTTTACTTTTTCGCTACAGAATAGAGAGAAAGTTATGTAATGTGCGAAAAAAAGGCGAATTTTCGACAGAAAAAACTCTTATTGTCGGGCTCTGGTAACAAAAAAGGGGATAAATACAGTTGCTAAATTTAGAAAATCAATCCTCTAACGCGTGGTGTAGCCAGAATTCATGTTTTGGTGGTCCTTAATGCCGAAAAATCTAATGACGACAAAACGTGTCTCTCTCTGTCTATGAACAACGCTAGCGGCTAAACCGTTCAGACGATTTTCTCCAAAACTGATATTGCTCAGTCGATTTGGCTGAGGTTGCGGCCTCTTGAATTTGAATTATATATTTTAATTTTGGGGGTACGTAACATGAAGCTCGTTAAGCGACATTTTGAAAATTTTCAAAAAAATGGCTCCGTTTTTTTTTTTTTTAAAGGGGAGTCCGGTAAAATGAAAACTCTGATTTTCGAAAAAATGCAAAAGTTGCAATTTATTCGGAATCTTTCTACAATTAAGATATCAAAGATATATATTTTTGTGTTAATGAAATCTGTTCCATAAAGATGGGTTTTGAAACAAGATCATATACAATTTTTAAAATTTGAGTACTTTATGTTCTTCAATGGAATATATTAAAAAAGGTCGTGTAAACGTTTTTTTTTTTTTTTTTAAAGCAATTTTTAACTATTATTTTCTCAAAAATTTCTCGAATTCTATGAAATGTACTAGTTCTTTAATCCATGAATTTTCCGGTGTTCTAGCATTGGCCACAAACGGACGGACAGCGATGGGTTTGTCGTTATTAAGAACCCTGGAACGTGGATTCTGACATCACGGCGTATTACAGGAAATAATGACTACTTATATGAACAACATTTATCCAATTTTTCAATACCAGGATCATACAATACTAATTTCTCTGTCGAAAAAACGCCAATTTGTACCGCAAAAATTAAAAGACGTTCTTTTTACGATGCACGTTGCAATCCGAGAAAGTAAAAATGTCGCTTAACTTAGCTTAACTGAGGAGGCCGTTTCAGCAGGTTTCACTGTTCTTGCAGTTCTGTTCGAAGTATTATCTGCTACTTTTCAATTGTTTTCCTAATTTGTTGTCTCTTGTAGCCCGAAATAAGTAAAATCGAAGAATGTGGATAAAGAATATTCACATTAGTTTTCAGAATCGTGTATACAATATTGTACAGCATCTTCGTTTTGTTTAGTTTTCAATACGTATGATGTTATTTCCATGTTGGATTAACACTGTTGATCTACCAATGTATCTGTGAAATGAAATGTGATCTGTTGATAATAATTTTGTTAAAGGCTATAGGTTTGTCTATTGTGCGAGGGATCAATATCAAAATTCATGCCCGGCGCACCGAATCGAAGATGACTGATTTTGAAAGGGCGAGATTGATTGGAGTCTCTTTGGAGTAACAGAGATGTGGAACAAATTTTTATTTGTCTCTGTACGCCTTTGTGCTTGCGCCCGTGATAACACAGCAGCTCCAGTAAATAAACAGGGGAGGAAAGGGAAGTTCTGCCGCCACGTGCAACTGCGGGGGCGCGCAGCCGCCAACTCATAGTTGGTCGCCGTGGCTTCCGCCCTCCACCCCCCGCACGCCTCCTGCACGCGGCCCGCCCTTCCCGCCACCCCCCTGCGAATGAACGATGAATGATGGATGAGGGGCGCCTCCGTGTCCCTTGCAAATATTGTGACTGCGCTACGTCTAGTTGGAGCTCCGGTTTGCGCCGTCGCTGGCCAGGCCGTCGCAGGTACAAGTGTTCCGCGAGTCCTGGAACGTGAAACCGGCCGCGCGCAACATCTGCTTCATTGCCAAGAGGCTCTTGCGGAGCGCTCCATAATTTAAATGTATACAATTTTAAGTTTTAATGCATGCGCGTTGCGCGAGGATGAGGAGACCGTGTGTGGTTCGTTGTTGCATCTTTAATGTCGAGTTAGACAATGATGGATCACTCCCTAAATGAGACCGAGCGCTCGCGAGCAAGACCTCCCGGGTTGAAGGTCACAGGACGCCGGCCGTGCACATTATTACAACTGCTCTCGAATCATACGTCCGCATTTTTCTGCCTCGCGTGGTCGAGGCGTAATCAGTACCGCTTTTTCACTGCTTTGGCAGGTGAGTTAAATTGAATCTTAACGACGCAAACTGTTCCTGATTCTCCAACAACTCATGCGAATGAGCTTATTGAATTATTTTATACATTACGTTCTCGTTGGTGACGAATTGTGATGCAAAAAAATGTCGCACTCAAAGGTTGCAACTTAAATTGATCTATAAATCGTTGTAAAAATATCAGATCCAAGAGGTAATTTGTACCTTGCAAAATTCGTTCCACTTTCGTGTCTTATCAAGTTAACACAGATATGCATTACGCTAGCAACAGTGTTTGGGTGCACCTGTCGCCGGCGACCATTGTTAGCAGCATTCCATTCTCTGCAGAAAGAACTCTATATTCCATTTCATCTTCATAAGGAAGATTTTTATCCAAAATTCAGAGATCCACATAAATTTAGTGAAAGAAGTGGTCGAACACTTACAACATTCGAAGCTGAATGCCTGTTAGTACGTAACAAGGAATTTAATAAATATGGCAAGCGTAAAATACAAATGAATATTAACTTTCATAAATAGTTTACGGGAGATAACCCCGAAAGATGAATGTGATATCTAAAAATTAAACAAAATGCGACAGGCACAGAAAGTGAAGCAATGAAGCGAAATTAAGTCGGTAATAATGGATTTTTCAATATACTATTTTTTATTAAATTTTACTTTACATTGATAAATAATATAACGTTTACCCGTAAGGTTCTTCAGTTGTTTGGCCGAGCAACTTTGTACCAGCAACTTTGTCACCTCACTGATAGTGATTTCATTAGGTTGCGCTTTCAACCAAGGTTATTGTGAGGAAATTTCCTTAGAGAGCGATGACAGGGTTAAGAGGAAATACGTTTGGAGAGACAGGTAAATGCAAGAAAAGTTCTTACCTTATCTAATATCGAAGAGGTATTGAAGGAAAATGTGAAATGGGAGTCCGTTTCTTAGAAGGGGAGTGAGGATTGATCAGTTTTATTTTGTAAGTGATTGCTCCTTGTACATGACTTAAATTAGTAAAGAATTTATGTGCCAGTTTCGTAATAAGGAAGTGATCGGTTGTATTGCATGATCGTTGTGCAGTGTCTTACTGCTGACCAATCAGGGGACATTTACTGTTATTCTTAAGGTTTTATTTTGAAAGAGAAGCTTCTATTATTGATGGAACTCGGTGTAGCACTGATAAGGAGCATAGCATGATCAACTCTGAGTTAAAAGTTGCCAGCACATCGTGGGAGGTGTAAATGCGCAAGAACCGCACAGAAACTAGTGATGCTAAGAGTAGTAATTACAAAATTTTCATCAAGTGCAAATATTTGCAAAAGATATCAGAAATTGTAAATAGGGCTCAATCAACAGTGCAATCAATAATCAATGTGCATTTTGTTCATGAAACAATTAGAAATCGGTCGGCCTGGTGGCCGAGATCGCTAAGCCAGTGTTGTAGGTAGTGTCCATAGGTAGTGTCAGCTATGGTAGTGTCGTAGTGATCTCGGACCGAAGGATCACGGATTCGAGTCCCGCCTCGGGCATGGTTGTATATGTGTTCGTCCTTTCACCCCTTATCATCACCATATCTTTTTATCTTCATAGTTACCATACCGTTAACACTAATAGTGATCGCTAAAGACCTAGATGTTGATGCGATCTTAAATAACCAATTTAAAAAAAGAAATCGTCCACTACCACGGAGATCAAAAGTGTTCACTAAAGTCCATCAACGATTATTTGAGAAATTAAGAAGGGTCCCGAAATTAGTGTTCTAAAATTGAGAGAGGAATTGAGAAATAGTTAGGTTAATGTAGCTTCACTATGCGCACGTTTTGTTGAGCTTTGCTTTCGCTTGTAGTGGTAATAGAGCTTAGGGTGAGTTTCCATTTTGTTAGCAATACAGAAAAATCAAATCTGTTCCTTCGTTTACAGTGACAAATAAGTTTTCTATAATTCGGCAACGAAAATATCTTGTTTTTGAAATGTAGATCTCTCGATTTTTTAAATTTATTATTATTATTATTATTATTATTATTATTATTATTATTATTATTATATTATTATTTTCATCTTTCAACTATTAATAGTTAAAATGTTGGGAAGGGATTCTGAAACTCAAGAAAGCGTAGGCACATGATTTTCTCCCCATACGTCACATACCGTTTTTGCCTAAATAAATAAAAATAAAATAAATAAATAACGTACTAGTACGCAAAATGTAAGGGGGAAAATGTATTATGCAAGGGAGAAAAGTTCGTGGTGAGTAAAGCAAATCACATTAAGCGATTGAATTTTGCCAAAAAATAAAGGATCAGACTTTAGAAATTAGTCACATTTTCAAACGAAAGCAAAAATAATATTTTGTCTCTAATGGGAGACGCACGGTATGGCGCAACCTTAATACAGAACTGAACCCTCTAAATATTGTGCCTGCAGTGAAACATAATGGCGGTTCCATGATAGTCTGGGAGTGTACGAGACCCTCAAGTGTAGTAATTTGCATATAATCATAGGTATGATGAGATTCAAGGTCTATATTCACCTATTATAAGGAAAATCTCCTCGTTAATGCGCTGGACGTGGGCTTTGGAACTAAATGTTTCATCATAGGAATGACCCCAAACGTAAAGCTTTCAGTACTTGCTTGTGTAGCGTCGCGTGGTTCGGCGCCGCGGCGTCGGGCCGCGCCGGGCCGCGCCGGGACGCGCCGGGACGCTTCGGGGAAACCCGCCAAGCCGGCTAAGTGGGGTGTGAACGGCGCCGGCGCCTCGCCGCGCCGGCTGGAAAACCCGTAGGAATCCAGGCTGGAAATTCCCTGAAAGGGACGCGCGCGGATGCGAGGCTAAGAGATGTCGGTTGCAGCCCTGGAAGGGCTGGCCAGCGAGCCGTATGACGCCCGCTGCTTGTAGGGTGGGGGCGAGCCAACGGATATATAAGGCCGCACCGACAGGCGCCTCGTGGGATACGCTGGGTGTCGAAAGACGAGAGGTATCTCCAGTGCATTCATTGCACGTGATCTTCGGGTCGAAGATCGGTTTGGCGACAGGCCATGTAACTGGTATAGTTACGGGACTCTATGTCCGACAGCTTCGCACCTCGCGTTGCTTTTGCTGCTTTCGAAGCAGTGGTACTGGGCGAGGCCTAGGGACGGTCGCGGGGTTTCGCGGCTAAGAGAATTGAAAGGTTGCCAAGGGGTTAGATTTTTGTATTGTAATCACTGTACATTAATTGTAAATATACTGTAAATATATTGTAAATATCAATCAGAACAGTCGTCTGTGTTTTTTCATCCTAGTACGTCACACTTGTGACTGCTCTACAACTTCAATCAATGAAATACGTTCCTTTCTTAATTCCCGGTGATAAACCCTATAGAGCTTCTGTAGTCTTCGAATAAAAAGTAGAAAATAAACTTTGCCTAATATACAAGATCTTAAACATGCTCTCCTAAGAGATTGAAGTTTGATTCACCCCGCGACGGTGACAGAGTTCGTGAAATCCATGCTTGAGGCAGTAATCAGTGCAAAAGGAGAACCTACACTATATTAAATGTAACATTTCTGTTCTTTACGACGACGTTTTGTGCGTACAAAAAGTATATTTTCTTTTTTTTATCACTGGGTTTGTTGTGCTCGCAGCTTTTGAAACATGAGCCAACAAAAATTATGTTTTCTGTTGAATAAATTATTTTATCTACTAACACCCCGTTCATATTCTATGGATGCTTTGTTGTAGTTTGATAGGCGTGAACCACTTTCTACATGAACTGTTAATTGTATAGAGAAATGTAGGTAAAGGTGCAAAAACATGAATACGAGATTTTGAAGGATATACATGATTGGGTTATCTGATACCGCAAAAGTGTTTTTTATGTCTGACCGTCCGTCCACCTGTGCGTCTCGGTGCCTAGTGCCTAAACAGAATCCAATTTTCCACAAAATGAATATTCCTCCATCGATCTAGATGAACTCAAGGTTCTGCAAATTTGAAACTATTTTTTTTTATTTTTGGGGGCACGTTAAGCCTCCATGACACTAAAAAAAATTCTGAAAAATGAATTCAAATATTTACATTCAAGTTTTTGTTCGAATAGAGAAAAGTACACTTATAAGTACAACCAATCGGCTTGTAGTGAACTTGTGTGTTCTTAGTTATAACTAACATTACTGGTGAACTGACGTTACTGGTCTTTATTCATAATCATAAAGATAAACATTAGAAGATTCAGTTATAGTGAACTCTCAACATCGGTTATATTGAACATAGTAAATACAACTAGCAGGGAAAATAAGTGCCGCGAATTCAGGTAACACTAAAGGTTTGCAGAAAAATATTGGTTTTTGTAACATTGATGGTGACTGAAAAGGATTGAGTGAACCGTGCCTGTCAGGAAATTGCATCTACGCATCAATGACAGTTATGACCTTCCTAAAAACTTCATCTACAAGGACCGCAAGTTAAAACTAGTGGTGCTAAAACAGCACGTACTTTCTCGCCTGTATTTTCACGCAAAATTACGCGAAAAGTATTAAAATTTTCTAAAACAATTGTACATGACCGTATTTCAAAACATATATTTAAGGAACAGATTTCATTACGGAAAAATCTCTATCTTTAATATTTTATTGTAGGAAGAAAAAATTTTTTTTAAAAGGTTTCCAAAACATAAGATCTACAAAATTCTCTTAAACGTTCTTCACAGTATTCAACAACAAAATTTAATAAAAAACGATGGATCCATTTATTTGAAAATTTGGAAAATATTCCCGGGTATTCATGTAAATAACTTCCCAAAATTAATTTCAAATTCAAGAAACCACGAAATAAGCCAGATCAATTGAGCAATATCAATTTTGGAGAAAATCGTCTGAACGGTTTAGCCACTAGCGTTGTTCACAGACAGACGGATGTTTTGCCATCATTCGATTTTTCTGTATCAAGGACCCCCAAAACATGGATTTTGGTTACGCCAGTATTAGAGGATTTTTTATAAATTTCCCTACTGGATTTATCCACTTTTCCGTTACCAGGGCCCTGTAATAAGAGTTTTTTTGCCGAAAATTGGCTGTTTTTCTGCGCATCATTACATAGCTTTCTCTCTACTCTGTAGAGATAAAGTAAAAAATAAGTGTGATGTCGAAGAGATATACAATAGAGATATATAATAGACCGATCGAAGGTTGCAAAGTGATAGACCGTAAATGCGTGGGCGATCCAGTTCTCCTGACGTAGCTTAGCCTTCTAAATTTTTCCCGACTGCTCTGTAATGTGTGTGTGTGTGTGTGTGTGTGTGTGTGCGCGCGCGCGCGCGCGTGCGTGCGTGCATGCGTGCGTGTGTGTGTGTGTGTGTGTGGAGCGAGATCGTATGATGCAGAACAGTTTGAAATGAAAGAATTTATGTACACATCGGTTTAATTTAGATAAAGGTGAAAGATGTAAAAAGTGTACGAAAATAGAAATGCGCCAGTTTTAAGCGTTTTTTTATTGTACTTGCTCACTGATTTTAAAAGGACAATGTTTTCTAAAATATTGTTACTTCTAAAAATGTCTGACATTACCAAAATATTGAACTCTCGAAGAAAATACCAGTAAATAACATTTACACCTAAATTTCTAAAAAGTAGCAAAAAAGGTCAACCATTTAAATGTAAAACAAAATTATAACTAAAAATGTGTTTTTTTACAGTTTAATAAAACTTCTTGTTCAAAAACGAATGATTGTATATCACATTTTTAGCCGATTTGCATTAACGAAAGTTGAAATGTTGTATATTGAAAAATTGAACTCTGTAAGTAAAATAGTTTTTGAGATATGTGTACATAAAAATCTAAAATTAACAGGGGCAATATCGGAATGTCCTTTTCCCCTTAATAAAATGTACATGAGCGGGAACGCTTGGCACTGGTAGGGAATGATTATTTATTAAGGCTTGAAGTCTTTGTGGCATGTTTTGCACAAGTTTGATGCACTTGAGCCACAAATTAGTGTTTGTGTAATTAAATTGTTTTAATGTGTTGTGTAATGTTGTGTAATTAAATTGTTTGTGTAATTAAATAAATCAGGTATTGATTTATTTAATTATGTGGACTTTGGTTGAAGTATTCTTCTTTTCAGTTTATCCTTCTTGAAGCCCCAAAGGCTTTGTATGGGGTTCATGTCGGATGTTTTTGAACATGGAAGCTAATATCTTTTTTCATTGAATGTGACGTTCTGTGCTCTAGACGTCTCTTATTCTATCACAAAAAGAAAACTTGAAGTTTCCTCCGTGTCTAATAAGTTAAAAAATGTGTACTCCACGCGGATAGTAAAGAGAAAGCTATGTACACATTTGTTGTGGACGTCAAAACTTCAAGAATGACGAGTTTGCTCTGTTTTGTTAGAGTCGATGCATGGCAATTGATATTATTGATATATACTATTACAAACTTCTAGGGCATGTAGAAGGATTGAAGACGATCACTTTTTCCAATGATCATGTGTGAAATTTCATATAAAGACGTTACCCTTGTGACATTTGCCTCTGATTGTTAGGCAATACCCTGTGCACTAGTGTTCGGCCGTTCTGATGCAAACAAAGTTTTTGCTTGTGCCTGCCGAACACCGGTATATGAAGGAATGGATAATAATCAGGGGTGAATGTCAACTTAGTTGTATGAGATTTCCCTCCCATGTTCATGTGCACAATGTGATCAACTTCGCCCTTTCTACATATCTTTGACGTTTGAAACATTTATTCTGAGACATCTGAAAGTTTAATTTTATCTTCTTCGTATTTGGTGTTTAAGGGATTTTTGTCTTAAGTCTTTTGAATGTTGTATGAGGGATATAGTATAATTTTGTGTAGGCACAATCGCAAATATGTATAATAGTTATGACGCTTCTTTATATATTATTTCAAATTACAGAGGAAGAAACACCAGTGATCGTTACGTCAGATTCTGAGGCGTGGTTGTTCCGTAAGCTAAGGAATTGCAGATAGATGCAGCCGAGTAATGTCAAGGGAGCCCTTTTCGTTCATCCCAGGACGCTCATGACCGACATGTACTAGGCACGATGTAGTGGCGTTTACCGAGTGTTCCAATTCTGTCTTTTATTGCATTGTAAATCATTTACGCAAAGTTAACGATCGGTAGTTACCAAGAACTCCTATGAGATCCGATTCACTTCCTCCACAACTAGTTTGTTAGGGGAATGGAATATACAATAGACGCATTTTTCTCTTCTTTCAAATCCTAGAACTTGAAACTCTTTACACTTTTTGTTATGCTCTCTTTTCTCGCATATTCCTACGCATTGCTATTTGTTGAAGAAGTAGGGAAAGTATGGTGTTTGTTTGTCAGCATTGCTATAAAATCAAATCTGTACTTGATTTGTCGTTGCAAATATATGTGCTATAACTAAAGAGCCGCAAATTCTAGTCGTCAAATGTTACCAACCATACTTCTAGGCACCTTTAATCATAATTCAACTATGAATAGTAAAAGAGAAAGGTAGGGATTTTGGAGCTCAAGAAAACGTTATAACATTATACTTCTTCCCCATATCTCACATACTGTTTTGATGGTTTTCGAAAATTGGAAATTATTAAATTAAAAATGAGAGGTTATATCAGAAAACTGCATGTGTGAAAATTATGAATTTTATTTATTTATCATTGTATTTATGTATCATCAATGAAACTGTACAAGCTGTGTCTGAAATAAAGAGTGGGATGAATCTGTGGAGTTTTCTTGAGTTCCGGGAGGCCTTCCTCCTTGCTTTATCTCTAAATAGTTTGATTACCAAGAGAGCAACTAGCGTTGTTAAATTTAGTAACAAAAATGTTCACTGTCATGTAATAGACTATTTGGAAGGTAAGCAATCTTAAGATTTGATTTGTTTCGTTTCAAATGAAAGAAAATAGGGTATTACCGACAAATACGCAGTTTTGGACCTTATTGGTTTGATAAGAATATGCCGACTCTGATGAAAACCTACTACATTGGCGCATACAAAGGAGGGGTCGCAGGGATCATGTCCCCTGCTGAAAATCTCGTGTTATGATAATAATAATTATTATTAATAATGATAATAATAATAATAATTATTATTATTATTATTATTATTATTATTATTATTATTATTATGATGACTTATGCACTTCTCTCACGCGGGGGGGAAACATTCACCTGTCACAGATGTCATTGTGGCTAGGCCCACTCGTACGGCTCAGAGCAAGTAACGAGCAAGATCTTCATTTACTTCCAGGACCTCTAACACTACATATCAGACACATCAGTGAAAGTTTTTCTGACAATGTGACAGGTGTCTAGAATGACTGCTTTTTGTACTGTTCCTAGTATATGCTTTATATTCAATTCTTGCAGATGTTTGAGGGATTTTGGTATTATTCCGGTTGTAGAAATTGTCAGGGTATGGATTATTATTATTATTATTATTATTATTATTATTATTATTATTATTATTATTATTATTATTATTATTATTATTATTCGTTTTAGCAACGTCAGCTTCCTTCCCGGATCTTTGACGCTTGTCGGAGAAGTATTTGAATCATGGAATGGGTATTTGTAGGATGCGATTGGGAAGGTAGAATCGTTAGCGGTTCGTGGCCAGTACTCTAGGGTGCTTCTTCAACATACCCTTGAAGTTGTAGGGAAATAACAAAAAACACTTATCGGAGCCTAAGAATTCCATTTTGCCAAACGCCATAATCACACCGACGTTCAACACATCAAGTAAATTTCTGGCGCCTTTCGAGGGTCCAACCCGCGCCCCCTAATCACCGCTACGCTCGCGGTAACATAAGGCGTTCTCTTTAATTATTGATTGATTACTAGTGATTCCGGGCGCGTCAGCGGCTAAGGTCATTAGTCCCATAAGTGTAAAGCATGTTTTTTGCACGAGAAGAGGCGGTGATCTTGCTCCGCTGGATGGCGAGTTTCGGCGACCTACCGAAGCCTAGCGTGGTTTTCCTCAACCTGGTATCTCCCATCAGCGAGGTACCGTCCCAGTCGGGACAAACTCTAAGGTCCCGGCCGGTCTCCCGGCATCTGTGACAGTGTAGTTCACGTTGCTGTGTGTGTTAGTAAGGAGTGAGGATAGGACAAGAAAGAGGAGGGAAAGATAACGCGCGGCCCGTGGCCCGTTTGTTATGGTACCGCTCCGACATTCACCTGGTGTTGATCGGAGGAACCACGGAAAACTACCGATCAGAGCAGCTGGACGCTAGGATTCTCCTCCAGACGGCGACTCAATCCGAACTTACTGGCCAGCTAGTATCGAAAATCTTGCCACCGTCGAGATTCGAACGGAGGACCTCCCGGACAAAGGCACTGCAGTGACATCAGTTGCTGACCTGAGCCAACTCTCCCAGTTTGAAGTTATCACGAAAATAACAGAAACAACTTATCGGAGCCTACGAATCCCATTTCGCCTCGTGCCACAATACGTTGAATACATTTAGTACATTTCTGGCGCTTGGTGGGGATCCCAGCCGCGCCCTCTTATCACTGGTACGCTGACGGCGTAAAAGTCGCTCCACAATAGCCCACGAACTGGAACGGCAAAGTCGTCCCGGTGGCCGAGATCGCTAAGACAGTAGTGTTGTAGTGATCTCGGACCGAAGGGTCGCGGGTTCGAGTCCCGCCTCGGACATGGTTGTATTTGTGTTCGTCCTTTCACCCTTATCATCACCATTAAGTATTAAATCCTGTAAATTAGTTAGTAGTAAGATACAAGAAGTGAGAGATTATATGCTCAAACGTGAATGCCCAAAAAACGTTATGTATTACAAATAAAAAATGTTCAAACCCCTGAAAGGCAAAACTGCCGAACAGGAAGAAAATAAATTTAAAAAAGGGAACGGCAACGCGAAGGCGAGGGAATCATACTGTAATAAAAAGAACTAACACAACAATGACTAACAAAAGGCCCCTTTAACCATAACCTCGCAAATCCACATTCTAACCTCAATATCGTAATCTAACCTCTCAATTCCGCTCCAGACCAGTGCCGCGTGCAGGTAACCAGTGACAGCGTTTGATCAGCTGAAAAGCTTCGCCACCATTTGCTGTACTTTTATTGGGCGAGAGGCTTCCCGTTTCCGGGCCCAAATAAATGTCCATCCTTCCCGTTCTCGTCGTGTTGTGAACCCCTAGGCTAAGATCCAGAAAATCAACCTTGAAAACCGCCCAGGAGTTACATACATCACAGTTCAACTTGATCGACACCTGGGAACGCGCCTGGACAAAGATCCGACCACCGCACTGCTGCAACTTTCCGTACATAAGAACGAATCCCCTTGCCTTTGATCAACCACGCAAAATTTGGACAACCATCAATAGAATACGGACTAATAATGGAAGATGCGCGGACTCCCTACATAAATGGGGTAAGGTCTTGACGCCAAATTGTGACTGTGGAGCAACTAGACAAACCGTACGCCACATCATAACGGAATGCCCTGATAGAGCGTATGACGAACCATTTGACGATTTCCTGAAGGAAACTAGTGCTCAATTGAATATATTAAAAATTTAAATGTTTGCTTATACACTTGTATTTTATGAATTGTATTGTGTTTGTTTTGTCTTTGATACAATATCTTACATTTCTGCAGATAAGTTGTTTATATATATATATATATATATGTATATATGTATGTTATAATATTATTTTTTTTTATATACAATACATATTATTATTAATTATATTATTATTATTATTTATATTAATATATATATATATATATAATAATATATTATTATAATATATATTGTAATTTGTTTTAGGGAGTCCGACGTCTTTGGGATATATCGTCTGCCTTGCGCACTTTCAACGCTACTGCTGCTGCTGTTACTACTTCTAGTACTAGTAATAATAGTAATAATAAATATAATATTATATATATATATATATATATATATCACCATGTGTATTACCATACGATAAATAAATAAATAAATGTGAATCTCTTCCTGAGATGTCCGACTTTCAACTTTCTTTACGTTCCCGTTCGCGTTGCCGTTCTCGTTTCTGGGCTAAAAGGGAGTATGTGTACCCTCGAATGTTCATGCATTATCAATCTTCTGCTCATGCACATTTCAAGTTTCAAATCAATTCAGTGCATCTGCGCATGCGCAGAAGATCGATAGTGCTGCTCGCTATGGCGTGCACAAACAGTCTATTGTGGAGCGGCCTTTTTGCCGTCAGCGTACCAGTGATTCGGGGACGCGGGTGGGATGCCCGCAAGGCGCCAGAAATTTACTTGATGTATTGAACGTCGGCATCGATAAGTGGTTTCGAATTCGCAGGCTTCGATAAGTGGTTTCGAATTCGTAGGCTTCGATAAGTGGCTTCTGTTATTTCCCTGATAACTACAAACGGGAGAGGTGGTCATCTTTAGCGTGGAGTGGCGTTCTCTTACGAAGTCGGTGGCGTCGGCCAAGCGTCGGGCAAGCGGCCGCCGCTCCGAGCGCCGCGCGCGCGGGGCCGCGTGTGCACACCTCCGCCGCAGCGGGGGCCCCGTGGCGCCGCCCCCTCCGGCGCGGAAGGTGCTCACGGGGCGCGCGGCCTAATCAAACAAAAGGGCGTAATGCGGCATGCGGCCGATTCATAATAGCGTTCCTGCGAGTCACGCTATATTTTATTGCAAAATTTATGTAGCGGGCTGACAGTAGCGCGGGTGGCGGCAAATCATCAATTAGCTCCTTTGTTCGCGCGAGGCGGCGGTGGGCGCTCCGCCGGGCGAACAGCAGACGGGCGGGCGGAGAGGCGGCGGAAGAGGGCGAGCGGGGAACGGTGGGCGCGAGGGCGAGCCAACGGGGGCAGGCTGGCGGCGGAGGAGGAATTATACGGGGCAGGAGGTGAGGCGGCGCAGGCAAGACCGGGCTTGCTGCCGGGTTAGCTGCGAGGACTACGGAGTGAAGGCGAAAATGGCCGGATGGTTCTTTTATTTTAAAGGAGAAAAGAGGATCGTTGAAAGCGATGATCAAGAGGCAAATTGGGGCTCGTATCGAGGCAGTTGATGTGTAGTTCTGGGAGATCATCCAAAGACGACTTGGAATATCAAATGTCGGTATATTTAATGTTGGTTTAAAGCGAGTAGTACAGATAAAGCAATGGCGTTGAATGTTGAAATCATGGTGATTAATAACTTTAATATTTTTCTGTGCCTTCTACTTCATTTATTTTCTTTAGCTTGTATGTTTTTTATGTCGTTCACTTCTTGCCGTAACTTTATCGTCAATAATACACACACACACACACACACACACACATTCACACTTCGCCATGCAGGTATTTATTTCTCAATTAGCTAGAATTCAACCATACCAGGATATCCTAGTAAGAAATACATACTTTAAAAGATTTTTATGGGAAACACATATATCAAAGATGTATATCCTAGTGATCAATATTGGAAACTCTTTTCTCGAAAGAATAATGCGGAATAACCCATTTACATGTATTCAATTTAAAAAGGACAGGGTGATAATCCATTGGGTTACATTTTCTGACATCCCCAAGATCTTGCCTCTAAATGGAAACATTGTGAAATGTTGATATCTATTTATACAGCACTAACTCATTATTAGGGAACAGAATTTTTTTGTACTAAAAATATAGAATAAAAACTAAAAAGATAAAATATGTAGAACATATAATGTGACCACCTGTTTACTATGTTTCCACTTTAATTCCGCGCTCAAACTAAAATGTCCCCTGGCGAACGACATGGAGATGACAAGCTTCCAACATGGGCCAGGTTGGCGCAGGAAATGCTCTTGCCACCACGTCGCGTCGAGGCGTGGCAACTGAGAAGAGGTAGTCACGGCCGAGGGCTTGTTCTGCGCCGCGGTTACGTTCGGTACAGGAGAGCAAACCTTTATTGACGTCACAGAGTGTTCTGACTACAATAATTGCCTGGAACGAGAGTCGACCCCGTATGATGTCCTGGAATTTTAATAGAATAGCACCATGGGAACTCTCCCTGTAGTAAGAAGAGACTAATTCCTTACCTTTAAAAGTAACTCCTTTCTTTTCTCACCTATTTATCCTTCCACATCTCTGAGAGCTAACAGGTTGATCGAGTAGCTTGGAAGCTCCCAGAACCTATCCTAAACATTGCCTTCTCATAAATTTCCTACAGGATGAGCGGACAGAGGTAGGCTGTTTCCCTTGCTTTGAAGACTAAAACTCCTCTAAAGAGTAGAAAAGGGGCAGGTTAAACTCCTTGAGCTGCGGTGAAAGCAATCTAAGGGAGAGAAAACCCTGAATAAAAAGCTCTGGTCCTCCAGGTTGGGAGTTGTGCACCGGGTTAGTACCCCATCAATGTAAAACCTAAATATACTTGCAGCACCCGAAGAAGCCTCGGAAACATTCAAGATACGATGACAAACCAAGCAAAGAAAATGGACTAGAATAAATGGATTGCGGATATTTTAAGAGTAGAAAATTGGAATGTAAGGGAAATCGCAAACAAAGAAAATTTTCTAACTAGAATACTGGAAGAACAAAACATAAACATTGCCGTAGTGACTGAAACAAAGAAGAAATTAAAAGGCTCAAGATATGTAGGGAATTTTGCAATGTTCTACAATGGTGTAGATGTGAACGATAGAATTCTTACAATCAGAGTAAAACATGATCGCAGACACATTATAGGCGCTTATGCCCCAGTGGAAGGACGGTCGAAAGAACTGGAAGAGGAAGCTGACAGCTTTTACTCAACTCTCCAAAAAACTATAGACAAATAAATCAAACATGCCAAGTACTCATTATGGATGATGTAATTGCCAGAGTGGGAAACAAAGCAGTCCATGGATGTATAGAAACATTTGGAGAAGAAACAATAAATAATAATGGAATTAAACTTTGAGAATTCTCAGTTTTTAACAATTTAAAAGTAACAAACACCTTCTCCCACAAGAAACTAATTCACAAGTTTACTTAGGCCAATGGAAACTGCAGATTCTTAATAGATTCTGTAATTGCTAACCGGAGAATGTAACAAAAAGTAATGAGTACAAATGTGTTGAGGGGTTATGACGTCTACTCAGACTATTATCTAGTAGTATCTCGCATCAACATGTATCCAAGATGGCGAAAAGGAAAGAAAAACTCTCCAAATGATGATGAAGAGAAAGTTTACAGGGTGCACGTTCTAGAAGATGAAAGCACGAGCGAATTGAGCAACGTAGACTGAAGGAACACTTACATCTAAATCCTTTAAGCAACAATGTGGAAGAAATATGGGCTAATTTGAAAATGTCTCTGATCAAGGCTGCTAAAGAAGCCCTGGGATGAAAAAGAAAATGAAAAGTAAAAGAAGGCTAAAAATCTGCTCGACAGAAATTGAAGAATTAGTTAGAATAAAGAAAAAATGTTATAATAAATATCTGTTCAACCCAACACACGTTAATAAACAAGAGTAACTCATTGCAAAATTAATAAATAGAAAACCACCCGGACCAAACGGAATCAACAGCGAATTACTGAAGTATGGAGGTCGGACATTACATGTACACCTTTTAAAGCTGTTTAATGTGTGCTGGAGGTAGTTTGAGATTCCTCAAGAATGGTTACAGGCGAAAGTGGTGTCCCGGTGGAAGAAAGGTGATAGAACTAACACCCAGAATTATCGAGGAACAAGTCTGCTATACACTTACTACAAAGTATATGCTAGAATTCTGAATCAACGACTGAAGACAATAGCAGAAGCACTTCTCTCAGAAGATCTCTCCCAGAAGAGTTGAACATCATCGCTCATAGCAAAAATGAAGTCGTTTGCTTTTCAACACTGAGGTCCGGTTCTATTCCCGTCGAATCTCATGTGAAATTTGTTAAAAAAAGGAGTTTGGCTGCTTTACAAGGGCTAGTCGAACCCCTGTTAAATGTCTTAAACCCTACCCCTTTCCCGTTTCCTTCCCAATTGGGGTCGCAGAAAAGGCCGTTCATCTACAGATGCAATATTTACCTTAAAGCGATTGATAGAAGAGCGAAGAAAACACAACAAAGAAACGCATCTTGCATTTGTAAATCTGTAAAAGGCTTTTGACAATGTTCGACGCATTCTTTTATGGAAAATATTAGAACGGAGAGGTTACGCAAGACACCTCATGGAAGCTATAATGAGTGTATACAGAGAAACATCGATCATCTTAGGAAACTGTAAATCTAATATAATTGTCTCTACAAATAAAGGAATAAGGCAAGGCCGTTCAATATCACCAACAGTTTTTAACATGTATTTGGACGACATATATAGGATATGGAAAAATAAAGTCGATACAGGTATATAATTAAAAGGCTCTTTTAATACCAATTCAATTTTATAAGCTGATGACAAAGTGGTGATCCAAGAGACTGAAAACAAGCTCCAAATGTCCATCCTTATCTTAAAGAACACCTTTGAAGAATATGGACTTCAAATGTCCGCTTAAAAATCAGAAGTCATAGAATTTCGAGGCAAATATCCAGTATGATCTAACATAGCAGTAGGAAACTACAATCTAGAACAAGTTAGCAACTTCATGGCTGTGATATATCCTGTTATGTAGATCATGACGGGGAAGATATACTACTAAAATTCTGAGAGGTTTGTGGAACGATACGTAAGTATCTGAGAAACACAAAAGAAGACACGACTTAAGTTTTACAAGACAATTGCAGTCCCCACACTCATTCGTATACCAACGAAACACGGATGAACACGAAAAAGATAAAAAATTAAATACAAACGGCAGAAATGAAATTTCTCCGAAATACACTAGGGTGCTCGCTACTCGACAAAAAACGAAATTCTAAAAATAAGAGATGTTTCAAAAGTCAAAGACTTCTATGAAAACATTCCGTGAAGTCACGAAGGTTAAAGGCATTGGAGACTCACGGGTTCCTGTTTGGGTGACCGACTAGGAACCCCGGGAACTAACGGCGGCGAGCCCCTGGCCGAAGGAATAAAAGGCACTGACAGACTGCGGCGTGACGAGACTTGACAATGAAAGTAAAGGAGTGTTACTCCACGCAAGCGCTCAACGTCCAACAAGGGTTTAAGAGACGCGTGCATTAATGACGCCACAAATACAAAAATGTGAATAGCGCAATGTTCTTCGGTCGATATCGTAATCTACCACAAAATATTCCAAGGTGCACAAGTGTCGCGCTGGGCGCTTACATGTGGTCCCCAGCGACCGGAGTCCGTTCTCCTCCTGCGGAGAGTGGATGACATGGCGCTGTGCGGCTGCTACCGGGCTGTTTCCGGTGACTAACAACGTTTCCGGCGGCTGTGCGTTGGTGGCGCCAGCAGTGGCGCTTTGTGGTATGCGGTGGCGTGTCCGTATACTAATCCCTCCCCACCCAATTGCGAGTGTAAGGGGTGCGGTGTTTGCTAAGGCGCCTAGGAACGGTTGCCGCGGCTGCCGATTCTCCTGCTGCTGATGCTGATGACGTTGTTGCAGCGAGTTCTGTTGGTGGAGTTGGGTGGAATTGTGCATCCGACTTCAGAAGCAACTGCCCCATTTCGCAGTCGCCGTCCGACTGCGGTGACCTACCATTCGTCTGCGGCTCAGGTGGTTGTCAGTACTGCTGGCCCTGTAGTACAGCTTCCTGCGGCGTTGTCGTTTGCGATCGCGCAGTCGAGAGGGGTTACCATGTGGGTTGAGGGTCTCTCTGCCGCAGGACCGCAGTTGCATTGCCATGACTCTGAAAATCAATCAGTTCATTTAATGCTTCATTTGTCAAAAGTGCAAATGGAGTTTGCGAGTTATCTACTCCATGTTCCGAGTATGTTCATTCCTTAACGTGCTGTTCATGCATCCTCACAACTTTGTACTGCGCATATACTCGAGCTCCTTCTGCCTTGAGTAACTTCCAAACCATCCACTTAGGATTTCCCTGAAAGTTCTTATATACTTATATAAATACTGGACTACTTTCAGAAAATCTTTATTAGTATCGAGTTTTTACCTGTTCACTTTGCTGCAAGAATGATAGTAATTTTCTAGGTTGTCTCCCGAGTAACTTTTGCGCCAAGCTCACCTTGTCTTTCCCCGACATTGACCTATGATGTCAGTAACAGTTGTGCCGGTTGCTCTGTGTTGACACCTGAGTACCTTGTTTTGGTCATCGACAACTTCAATGTTTACACAATTCCATTGTTGTGCAAAATGTTCTAAAAGTCTCCGACGAAAACTGCGTGCCGTTATTCGTTAGACGTTGAAATCGCCATTTCGTCAACGTGTGGAAAATTAGTTTGCGCATAAGAAACAATCAACCACATCGCTTCCTAAAAAGGTCCGGCAAAGTCTGTGTGCACCTATCTTAAGGGCCTTCAGGTCCTGGTCATGATGCACACTTCTGACGGACGTCTACAATGCCTGACAAGTTTCCCGCCCCTTCATAATTTTCTTAATGTTGCGGCCTATTACCGGCCAATAATAGTTTTGCCAGTTGCTTTATTAGGACAATACCCTAGTGACTTCTAAGAAGAGTGTTAAGCACTTCTTTTATTAAGCTTGTTTGGATGATTATTCTAGTGCTGCTGTCTATAGCCAAGTGTACGATACCTACTTTTGTTGTCAAACAGTCCTGTAGCTTGAAGTTGGGAACGTTTCTCCCTCTCGCAGGCCTTTCTTTTCTTACGTACTACGCGTTTTCTTTAAAATGCCCCCCGTTCCATATCCTGATGTACCTGTTGCTAGGGTTACCAAATTAGAATATAAAAATTCAAAAGTTTACTGGCTTCTATAAATTGTTGCGTAATCGACAGGAATACTTGCTGACATGCTTCTGAAAAATAAAAAAGCTCTCCATTCTTCCTGAGTGCATTGAGCGACGTTGCTACCGTTGCAAACCGTTTTATAAATTTAGCATAATAATTGGCATTATCCAGAAAAGATTGTATTCGTATAATGTTAACTGGTGCGGTCAATTTTATAATTCCACGCGCGTTCTCTAAAGTAGGCCTTCCTTTTTCTGTGTGAATCACGTGAACAAAATGCTCTGCTTCTTCACACTTCGACGGCTTTGCCTTCAGAACCTTTTGTAAAATCTGCAACAATTCTTGTAAGTTTTTTAGATGATCCTCTTTCCCTTTTAAATATTCTCTCAAATGTTCCATTCAAATATGTTGCCACCACATCGTCCAGATAGCTGACTCAGTCTGCTACCAATGGCGTTTTCTCATTCTGGACCCAGAGCGTTGGCAGGGAAGGAAAGTGTTAATCTCCACACTTCTCTGTTCGAAAACGCATTTAGAGTACAAATGAATTATATTATCAAAATCCTAGTTTATTTTAAATTATAATATTGGAAGAATGAAGGAAAGATAGTCGAAAAATAACAACAATGAAGATGTAAATTAAAAAAATTAATTACTTATTTAACGTAAAAGCAGTTAAAAACTGTGTGACATGCTATGGGGATGGAATCGGGCTGTTGTAAATTCTATTGCGAAGATTGGAATAATACATTTTAACGTATTTAAAGGTCGAATTCAGTCGCTGTCTTAAGGAGAATCCTTGCGGCCGGCTGCTCTGATCGGTAGTTTTCCGTGGTTTCTCCGATCAACACCAGGCGAATGCCGGAGCAGTGCCCTACCAAACGGGCCACGGACAGCGCGCGATCTGTCCTTCCTCTTCCTTGTCCTATCCTCTCCCCTACACACACACACTTACACTAACATGCACTACACTACCACATATTCCGGGAGACCGGTCGGGAGCCTAAAGCTTGTCCCGGCTGGGGTTGTGCCCCGCTGGTGGGAGAGTCCTGTTTAGGGAAACCCCACTAGTCTACGGTAGGTCGGCGCCGGATCTCGCCATCCAGCGGGGGAAGATCACTGCCATCTCCCGAGAAAAAAACATGCAATACACTAACGGGACTAATGACCATAGCAGTTGACGCGCCCGGAAACACGAAAACATCAATCAATCACTCATTTTAACGTATTTAAAAATTCGACGTTTTCCCTATTCTTCAGTTGTCATTTTAATAATTATATTCGGAAATATTATTATACTAGGACATGGTCGCCAATCATCAATTACTCGTTTCTTTTCTTCATACGAAAGATAATAAAAGCAATTACTAAAAAAATACCACTTTTTCAATATCCATATCAAAAAATAACACTAATTTCATGAGTATCACTAATTGCTGCAACACGCAAAGGAGAATATCAGAATGACGGACGCTCGCTCACTAGCAGGCTGTTGAATCGGGATCCAATGCCTTGGCACGCTTCGTCCATGAGTAGGGGGACGTCGCGCAAATGCGCTGCCGCCACTTGATCCGTCCTCAAGACGTTGGAGATATTCGCCAACGGCGCTCGCACACTGCCAGAATTGCATGGACCCGCTGTGCCGATCAATGACGCCGATCATACGGAAGACCGAATAAATGAAAAAAATAAATCAACATAACCTCAAAGGAAAATTTTTGTTTTTTATTTCCTTGGGCGTTGACACACGACTTGCACACTCAAAGAAACGGTCATGGTACATGTGCTTGGTTATTGTAACGCTGAAATATGGGAACGGCCGATGCTACTCCAATCGGCAGTCCCTAATTCTGTTGCACACCAACGGGGGTGTTCACCGTAAGGCACTTTCCTGATCCTTCACCCAAGGGAAGCTGCAGAAACGCCTCTTTGAGATCAATTTTCGAAAAATTGTTGCATCCTGAGAGATTCTGAACCAGGTCTTGGTTTTGGAATAGGGAATTGGAATCATGCTAATCTTTATAGCGGGTTGAGAGAATGCACTAGAAATAGTAAAACAAGGAATTGCTTGAAATAAAAAGAACAGATGCCGGCATCATGTCAGGGAGGTTACAAAGTTATGTAAAAGACATTACACTTTATTTTGTCTCTGTAGCAATGAAACTTGAAACTAAAGTAAATTGTTAAATGAAGTCGTAGGCTTCCGCGGCCAGAGTCAATATTACATTCTTGGCTGTCCGGGTGACGCCGCGTTGAATTATCTGGTGCCGACGTTTCGATCAACATGTCGTGATCTTCATCAGGGCTCGTAATGCCTTGTTTATTTATATAACAAACGACAACCGTAGCTAGAGGGTTGCCTGTCAACCGCGGGATGGCGGCGTGGCACACGAGCGGACGGCAGGAAGCGGTCCGCAGTCGGACGACGCGGGCAGATCCGGAGTCGGACGGCGCGCCGCGGTCCGCGGCCAGACGGCCCGGCGTGAATGGAGGTCGGACGGTACGGAACAGTCCTGCCGGCTGGGCGACTGTGTGAGAGTCCGCACCAATGAGCGCCAGGCATTGTGGAGGCGCAACCCCGCGTCGCCGTTGATATTCTGGGGCTGACTGGCGATCTCCATCGCTTCTTTTAGCCGTCTGGGCCACCATCGTTGTTCTCTAGCAAGCACCTTCGTCTCCTCAAATAAAAAGTCGTGCCCCGTTTCCCAGGCATGCTGGGCGACCGCGGAGAGTTGGACATTCTTGTTTTTGAAATGGCGAATGTGCTCACGTACTCGTTCCTCAACCGTTCTGCCAGTTTCGCCGATGTAGTTGCGCCCACAGCTACAAGGTATAGCGTATACCCCTGCTGTTTGGAGTGGCGGGAGTTGGTCCTTTACATGCACCAACGATTGGCTGAGCTTATGGTGGGGCTTGAAATTGGTCTTTACTTCGAATCGTCTCAGTAGTTTTCCAATCCGGTCTGTGATGCCTCGGATGTAGGGAAGTGTCACTATTGCCTTATCTTCAGTTTGCCTGGGGCTGATTTCTCTTTGGTAAGACGTGTGGTTGGCAAGTTGTAGGGTTCTCTGGGTAATGTAAAAACTGTACCCGTTAGCCAAGAAAGTTTTCTTGAGAATTTCCCGTTCAGCAGGGAGGCTAGCGTCGTCACAGATTCTGGCTGCCCGGATGGCGAGAGTTCTTAAAATTCCGTTCTTTGTCGCAGGATGATGGTGCGATTCAGCATGAAGGTAGCGGTTCGTGTGAGTGGGTTTTCTATACACCGTATGTCCTAGGCTGCCGTCGTGACGCCTGCTCACCAACACGTCAAGGAAAGGTAATCGGCCGTCCTTTTCCACCTCCATGGTAAATTTTATTTTAGGGTGGGAGCTGTTGAGATGGTCCAGAAATTCTTGTAAAGTGTCCTGTCCATGCGGCCATATAACGAACGTATCGTCGACGTATCTGACCCACATGGCGGGTTTTAACCTGGCATTTTTTAGTACTTCATTTTCGAAGGCTTCCATGAAGAGGTTGGCAACTATTGGTGATAGAGGTGAACCCATAGCCGCGCCTTCCACCTGAGCATAAACGTTGCCTCGGAACTGGAAGAAAGTAGATGAAAGGCAAAAATGAGCGAGGTCGGCCCATTCTGTGGGTAGTTTGCGGGCTTCCAATTTACCCCGGATGATCGTCACTGCCTCGTCAACCGGGACCATGGTAAAGAGCGATGTCACGTCAAAGCTGACAAGGATGTCCGTATTCTTTAACAGCTTGCCTTGCAGCAGTTCAATAAAGTGGCTAGAGTTCATGACAGCAGACGCAATATCGTCTGTCAGAGGGCGTAGATTGTTGACAATGTGTCGAGCTAGCGGATGCGTAGGAGAATTTACGGCACTCACAATTGGACGTAGAGGTACATCGGCCTTGTGGATCTTAGGAAGTCCGTATAGTCGTGGCATGGCGCTGTTGCCCTTCACCAGCCTCCGTTTGATATTGGATTCAATCACAGTGGAGTTGTTGACTCGCGCCGCAACTTCTCCTCGAAGTTTCCGGAGTGGATTATGCTTGAGCAGGGCGTAGGTCTCATCCTCGAGAAGGGCAGTCACTTTATCGTTGTATTCTTTCGTCTTCATGACAACGGTAGCGTTGCCTTTGTCCGCAGGCAGGATGACAACATCATCGCGCTTATGTAAAGCGCGCAGAGCAAAGCGTTCTTGTCGGGAGAGATTGCTGTGTGGTAGCTTGGCGCGTGTGAGAATGCGTGTGGTCTCTGCGAATCTCGTCTGCTTCCTCTTCTGACAGGGATGTGATCGCGCACTCGATCTCTACAGCAATGTCCGATGTTGGAACCCGCGTCGGAACGGTGGCGAAGTTAAGGCCCTTGTTGAGTACTGATAAGGTGTGCTCATCTAGGTCTTCATCGGTGAGGTTAACCACTACGTTGTTACGTTGAGGGACCGTCTCCGGGTGTTGTTTCATTTTCAACGTATTGAATTTTTTAGATTGACGTTTCTTCGCGTCGTCGTGAATATGGAGAGCGTGCTTGGTAGTAGCTGTGTCGAGGACATCCCAATCGGTTTTAGTTAATTTAGTTGACAACAGCAGATGTAGATGAAACAATTGCTTCTCAATGTGTGCCAGCTCAGATCGGGTTTGTCGGATTCTCTCGCGGAGTAGTGCAAAACCGGATGAGCGTAAAATGCGCGCTGATTGTCGTGTTTGGATATGATGTTTCAAGTTGAGGAATGTCGGAAGGACTTCCTCGTCTCTGCATCGTAGTAAGAACGTTAACTGGCAGAGCTTGCGGCTCCGTTTGTCTCGTGACTTACCGAAGGTCTTGATCGATTTATAAATTTCCTCCCCGTAGAGGCGTGTTAAATGAAGTCGTAGGCTTCCGCGGCCAGAGTCAATATTACATTCTTGGCTGTCCGGGTGACGCCGCGTTGAATTATCTGTGACGACGCTAGCCTCCCTGCTGAACGGGAAATTCTCAAGAAAACTTTCTTGGCTAACGGGTACAGTTTTTACATTACCCAGAGAACCCTACAACTCCAACCACGTCTTACAAAGAGAAATCAGCCCCAGGCAAACTGAAGATAAGGCAATAGTGACACTTCCCTACATCCGAGGCATCACAGACCGGATTGGAAAACTACTGAGACGATTCGAAGTAAAGACCAATTTCAAGCCCCACCATAAGCTCAGCCAATCGTTGGTGCATGTAAAGGACCAACTCCCGCCACTCCAAACAGCAGGGGTATACGCTATACCTTGTAGCTGTGGGCGCAACTACATCGGCGAAACTGGCAGAACGGTTGAGGAACGAGTACGTGAGCACATTCGCCATTTCAAAAACAAGAATGTCCAACTCTCCGCGGTCGCCCAGCATGCCTGGGAAACGGGGCACGACTTTTTATTTGAGGAGACGAAGGTGCTTGCTAGAGAACAGCGATGGTGGCCCAGACGGCTAAAAGAAGCGATGGAGATCGCCAGTCAGCCCCAGAATATCAACGGCGACGCGGGGTTGCGCCTCCACAATGCCTGGCGCTCATTGGTGCGGACTCTCACACAGTCGCCCAGCCGGCAGGACTGTTCCGTACCGTCCGACCTCCATTCACGCCGGGCCGTCTGGCCGCGGACGACGCTAGCCTCCCTGCTGAACGGGAAATTCTCAAGAAAACTTTCTTGGCTAACGGGTACAGTTTTTACATTACCCAGAGAACCCTACAACTTGCCAACCACACGTCTTACCAAAGAGAAATCAGCCCCAGGCAAACTGAAGATAAGGCAATAGTGACACTTCCCTACATCCGAGGCATCACAGACCGGATTGGAAAACTACTGAGACGATTCGAAGTAAAGACCAATTTCAAGCCCCACCATAAGCTCAGCCAATCGTTGGTGCATGTAAAGGACCAACTCCCGCCACTCCAAACAGCAGGGGTATACGCTATACCTTGTAGCTGTGGGCGCAACTACATCGGCGAAACTGGCAGAACGGTTGAGGAACGAGTACGTGAGCACATTCGCCATTTCAAAAACAAGAATGTCCAACTCTCCGCGGTCGCCCAGCATGCCTGGGAAACGGGGCACGACTTTTTATTTGAGGAGACGAAGGTGCTTGCTAGAGAACACGATGGTGGCCCAGACGGCTAAAAGAAGCGATGGAGATCGCCGGTCAGCCCCAGAATATCAACGGCGACGCGGGGTTGCGCCTCCACAATGCCTGGCGCTCATTGGTGCGGACTCTCACACAGTCGCCCAGCCGGCAGGACTGTTCCGTACCGTCCGACCTCCATTCACGCCGGGCCGTCTGGCCGCGGACCGCGGCGCGCCGTCCGACTCCGGATCTGCCCGCGTCGTCCGACTGCGGACCGCTTCCTGCCGTCCGCTCGTGTGCCACGCCGCCATCCCGCGGTTGACAGGCAACCCTCTAGCTACGGTTGTCGTTTGTTATATAAATAAACAAGGCATTACGAGCCCTGATGAAGATCACGACATGTTGATCGAAACGTCGGCACCAGATAATTCAACGCGGCGTCACCCGGACAGCCAAGAATGTAATATTGACTCTGGCCGCGGAAGCCTACGACTTCATTTAACACGCCTCTACGGGGAGGAAATTTATAAATCGATCAAGACCTTCGGTAAGTCACGAGACAAACGGAGCCGCAAGCTCTGCCAGTTAACGTTCTTACTACGATGCAGAGACGAGGAAGTCCTTCCGACATTCCTCAACTTGAAACATCATATCCAAACACGACAATCAGCGCGCATTTTACGCTCATCCGGTTTTGCACTACTCCGCGAGAGAATCCGACAAACCCGATCTGAGCTGGCACACATTGAGAAGCAATTGTTTCATCTACATCTGCTGTTGTCAACTAAATTAACTAAAACCGATTGGGATGTCCTCGACACAGCTACTACCAAGCACGCTCTCCATATTCACGACGACGCGAAGAAACGTCAATCTAAAAAATTCAATACGTTGAAAATGAAACAACACCCGGAGACGGTCCCTCAACGTAACAACGTAGTGGTTAACCTCACCGATGAAGACCTAGATGAGCACACCTTATCAGTACTCAACAAGGGCCTTAACTTCGCCACCGTTCCGACGCGGGTTCCAACATCGGACATTGCTGTAGAGATCGAGTGCGCGATCACATCCCTGTCAGAAGAGGAAGCAGACGAGATTCGCAGAGAGACCACACGCATTCTCACACGCGCCAAGCTACCACACAGCAATCTCTCCCGACAAGAACGCTTTGCTCTGCGCGCTTTACGTAAGCGCGATGATGTTGTCATCCTGCCTGCGGACAAAGGCAACGCTACGGTTGTCATGAAGACGAAAGACTACAACGATAAAGTGACTGCCCTTCTCGAGGATGAGACCTACGCCCTGCTCAAGCATAATCCACTCCGGAAACTTCGAGGAGAAGTTGCGGCGCGAGTCAACAATTCCACTGTGATTGAATCCCATATAAAACGGAGATTGGTGAAGGGCAACAGCGCCATGCCACGACTATACGGACTTCCTAAGATCCACAAGGCCGATGTACCTCTACGTCCAATTGTGAGTGCCGTAAATTCTCCTACGCATCCGCTAGCTCGACACATTGTCAACAATCTACGCCCTCTGACAGACGATATTGCGTCTGCTGTCATGAACTCTAGCCACTTTATTGAACTGCTGCAAGGCAAGCTGTTAAAGAATACGGACATCCTTGTCAGCTTTGACGTGACATCGCTCTTTACCATGGTCCCGGTTGACGAGGCAGTGACGATCATCCGGGGTAAATTGGAAGCCCGCAAACTACCCACAGAATGGGCCGACCTCGCTCATTTTTGCCTTTCATCTACTTTCTTCCAGTTCCGAGGCAACGTTTATGCTCAGGTGGAAGGCGCGGCTATGGGTTCACCTCTATCACCAATAGTTGCCAACCTCTTCATGGAAGCCTTCGAAAATGAAGTACTAAAAAATGCCAGGTTAAAACCCGCCATGTGGGTCAGATACGTCGACGATACGTTCGTTATATGGCCGCATGGACAGGACACTTTACAAGAATTTCTGGACCATCTCAACAGCTCCCACCCTAAAATAAAATTTACCATGGAGGTGGAAAAAGGACGGCCGATTACCTTTCCTTGACGTGTTGGTGAGCAGGCGTCACGACGGCAGCCTAGGACATACGGTATATAGAAAACCCACTCACACGAACCGCTACCTTCATGCTGAATCGCACCATCATCCTGCGACAAAGAACGGAATTTTAAGAACTCTCGCCATCCGGGCAGCCAGAATCTGTGACGACGCTAGCCTCCCTGCTGAACGGGAAATTCTCAAGAAGACTTTCTTGGCTAACGGGTACAGTTGTTACATTACCCAGAGAACCCTACAACTTGCCAACCACACGTCTTACCAAAGAGAAATCAGCCCCAGGCAAACTGAAGATAAGGCAATAGTGACACTTCCTACATCCGAGGCATCACAGACCGGATTGGAAAACTACTGAGACGATTCGAAGTAAAGACCAATTTCAAGCCCCACCATAAGCTCAGCCAATCGTTGGTGCATGTAAAGGACCAACTCCCGCCACTCCAAACAGCAGGGGTATACGCTATACCTTGTAGCTGTGGGCGCAACTACATCGGCGAAACTGGCAGAACGGTTGAGGAACGAGTACGTGAGCACATTCGCCATTTCAAAAACAAGAATGTCCAACTCTCCGCGGTCGCCCAGCATGCCTGGGAAACGGGGCACGACTTTTTATTTGAGGAGACGAAGGTGCTTGCTAGAGAACAGCGATGGTGGCCCAGACGGCTAAAAGAAGCGATGGAGATCGCCAGTCAGCCCCAGAATATCAACGGCGACGCGGGGTTGCGCCTCCACAATGCCTGGCGCTCATTGGTGCGGACTCTCACACAGTCGCCCAGCCGGCAGGACTGTTCCGTACCGTCCGACCTCCATTCACGCCGGGCCGTCTGGCCGCGGACCGCGGCGCGCCGTCCGACTCCGGATCTGCCCGCGTCGTCCGACTGCGGACCGCTTCCTGCCGTCCGCTCGTGTGCCACGCCGCCATCCCGCGGTTGACAGGCAACCCTCTAGCTACGGTTGTCGTTTGTTATATAAATAAACAAGGCATTACGAGCCCTGATGAAGATCACGACATGTTGATCGAAACGTCGGCACCAGATAATTCAACGCGGCGTCACCCGGACAGCCAAGAATGTAATAAAGTAAATTGTATTAAAATGCTATACCAAAATATTGCTCTAATATTAAAAACTTCTGACTATTGGTACCATTGTCTGCCTTCGTATCTTCGTTTTTTGTTGGGACAGTTTAAAGGACCCGAATTCCCTCAACCGAAAACAGGAATTAGGAGATATTTTGAAAACATAGTGAGAAAAGGAACTATGCGCACTTGTTGGTTAATGACCGGGTCCGAATTCTTGTATGCCGGCTAGCCATAGGCTTGCGAGAAACGCGAGGGGAAGATGGCTTATACTCCACGAGAAAGATTCTAGCGTGGGTGTCACCAGCAGCGTGCGACGTCCTCTCCGCCGCGCCGTCGCCGGGCCCTTCCAGTCTACCTACACTCTTAGTATAAGTTCTTCTCTCCCAGGAAACCCTACTTGGAACGTGGCTTAGGAAACTCGCACACATTCAATGATAAGCGCTACGATGTACTTTGAAAAACAATTCATTAGGCAAATATTCAATGATAAAAAATTACAAAATTTAATATGCAAACCTCTGCTTTGCACTATTATTTAAATGCCACAAGGAATTTTTCTTTCCTACAGGAAAATCTCAAATAGTCATACAATGATTTTAACACCAATTAAGCGATCAGAATATAAGTCCTGACGCACCGATTTTAATCTTCATTAAATAATCATACCATTAACTCCTACGCTACCAGCTGGCGCGGAATAGTAACATCGGCTATCGCCACATTCTTACTCTCATCTCTCGGTTGACATATGAGGGAAATGGGCTACGTCCGTTTCGTCTCAAGATATATATAGATATATCTTGTATATATATATATATATATATATATATATATATATATATATATATATATATATATATGTGTGTGTGTGTGTGTGTGTATGTATATGTACATATTCATACATATATATTATGCTGTATTGAAAAAAATAGAATTCAATGGCCTAGAGAAAGAGTTTTCGATGCAAGAACCACATTGGCACCAATAAAACGTCTTTAAAATGTGTTTGGGAGTACCACAAACCCCCATAAACAATATTGTTTGGGATTTTTCACTACTTTTTAGAAAATTATCATCTTCCTTTACGGATTAGACATATTGCCTGTTCCAGCCTCTTTCCATCTCATTCTTGGCCTGCCAATGTTTCTTTTTCCTCTGGGTTTGTAATTCAGGGTTTGTACTGGAAGTCTGTCAAGCAGCATATTTCCAATATGTGTCACCCATTGCTGTCTGTACTTAATTTTTTTTCATGTACTGTTTCTTTCCGCCCTGGTTCTTCTCTTATTTTTCTCTTTTTATTTGATCTCTTAATGTACAGCCCTTTACTCTTCTCAAAAATCGCATTTCTGCTGCTTCAATCCTCCTAAAATCTTCTTGTTTTTGAACCCAAGTTTCACATCCATACATCCCAAAATTGGGAGGGCCATAATATCATAAAATTTTAATTAGGTTTCTTTTCAGGCTTTCTTCTTAAACGTTCTACTTTTAGTTCGACAAACTGCTTGAAATTTATGAATCTTGCTGTTGACCTTCCTCTCTCTCCCATATGTATTTTCACACTCTAGGTAGCTAAAATGCGTCACTTGTTCTAAAATCATATTTTTAAGCACAATTTATGTCCTTACTGATTCTTTTCCTTTAAAAGCCATTACTTTGGTTTTATTAACTGATACTATCAGATTGTACTCCATAAAAATTTGCTCCAGTTGCTAAATAGATATTTGCAAATCATCTTCGTTTTCCTGCAGGATCACCTGGTCGTCAGCATATAAAGGGTATTTACAAATGTATTTTTGACCAGATAAATTCCTGAAGGTACCACGTTCTTCCACCTTTTAATTATATATCCCAGATATATATTAAACAGTATTGGAAAAAGACTGTCTCTCGGCCTTACCCCTTTATTTATAATCCTCTTTCCGGAAACAAATCCATTGTATTTTACTGCGATATTAGTATTGTCATACATACTTTTCACCACTTGCACTTGATGACATAAGTACCCTTCTTACTTCATAATGCTCCATAATTTACATCGGTTGAAATTACCAAAAACCTTTTCAATATCCACGAAGGCTAAGTGTGTTTCTCTATTCAACTCCACTCGTTTCTCAATTATTTGTTTTAATGTAAATACGTCATCTATTGTTGAGCGATCTTTTCTAAACCCCTGTTGTTTCTGAGGTAGAGTGCTGTCTGCAATTGGAGCGATTCTGTTATTCACAATTTTTGCATATACTTTATAACACGAGTTAAGTAGTCAAATACCCCTATAGTTGTGACATTTACTTCGATCTCCTTTTTTCAAACATGGAGTAATTCAAAAAGCTAACCATTCTTCTGGTATTGTACGTCTTTGCCAGAATTCATTCATTCGGTAGAGCAGTCGAAATTTCATTTTCTACGTTAACTCCATGAGAACGCCACTGCAGCGCCTCTCACCGGGAGGTCCTAGGTTCCAGTACTGATGGCGGCAGGATTTTCGACACTAGCTTTTCAGCTAGGTCGAATTCAGTCGCTGTCTGGAGGAGAATTCTAGCGGCCGGCTGCTCTGATCGGTAGTTTTCCGTGGTTTCTCCGATCAACACCAGGCGAATGCCGGAGCAGTACCCTAACAAACGGGCCACGGACCGCGCGGGATCTGTCCTTCCCCTTCCTCGTCCTATCCTCTCCCCTTACACACACACTTACACTAACATGCACTACACTACCACATATCCCGAGAGACCGGTCGGGAGGTCAAAGCTTGTCCCGGCTGGGGCTGTGCCCCGCTGGTGGGAGAGTCCTGGTTAGGGGGAAATCCCACTAGCCGACGGTAGATCGGCGCCGGATCTCGCCATCTAGCGGGGGAAGACCACCGCCATCTCACGAGAAAAAATGCACTACACTAACGGGACTAATGACCAGAGCAGTTGAGGCACCTGGAAACATGAAAAAATCAATCAATCCATGAGAACCACAGGCTTTCCTATTTTTTGGGTATTTTAATGCACTATCAAGCTCTTTTATACCTAACATATCTACATATCTTCTTGTTCATTTTTCTTCATCCGGTGAACAAATTTCTTCACTCCCACTCCATAATTTTACAAAGCAGTCCAACCACTCTTTCTCGGAAATTATATTCAATCTTGCTGTATCTGTTTTTTCTAAATTGATTATTTTTAACACTTTATATGCTATACTTTGTCTTCCAAATAATCCTGTTCTAACATATTCACTTATCTATCCCAAGATTCTTGATGGGCTTGTCTCACTAATGATTTAGCTTTATTCCTTTTTTGGTTCTAGATCTGTTTAATCTGATCGTTTCAGTTTCGTAAATAATTTAGGTAAGCTACCTTTTTTTCCTCAACTGCCTCTGCATCCGTTTCATTCCATATTTTTAAAATTTTCCTTTTCAGCCTAATTTTTCTAGTGTCTAATGCCTCATAAGCTGTCCTTCTTATTGACTCTTTAGTTATAAGAGAAAAAAAACAACGATTCCAGTTAATTTAAATATATTCGTAGCAGACGTTTCGACCTAAATTGTAAGGCCTTCAGTGTCTGAAAGGTCAACATCAACCAATCAGTTACAATCATTACTTAGTACATTAATATTATTAGTATAAAACAAAAACAATGAGACAAGGATGTGGTACCTGTAAACTTCTGAGATTATGTTACACCATAATGTAGAGAAATAATATAAGACCAGGCACTTCTAATCTTAAACAATAGTGGTTTAAAGGACCATATTGGAAAGGCATTGAAGAATGCAAATAATTGACGTGGAAGATCCTTCCAATTGATATTAGTAGTTTAAGGTATCGGTGAATGTTGTTCGATACACAAATATTGAAGGTACTGTGTATGTAGGTGGTACCAACTTCGGTAAAGTAAAACAGCAGAGGTCTTAATGAACCAGAAGATAAAGTGGAGGGGAACAGGTAGCAAATTGAAATTATGGAGTGAATAAAGAAACCTAGGGAACCATGGGTTACTCTGTATGTAAACCTAATTGTCAGAAGGGGGAGAGAAATTGTGATAAACCAAGAAATTAATTGAACACCAATGTGTTGAAACATTATTTACAAGGGGGTTAAAATGAACAGAGAATAGAGGGGTGGAGAATCACCTATAATATGTTAATTAATTTGTCATAAAAATTGTTGAGGTTACTTTATGGTCATTAAGAATGGATTTTTGTTTTTTAATAAAGAGCATTTCTGAAATTAACGTTTTATGCCAATTAGTTTCTTGGTCAAGTATGGTGGGATTCTTCCAGTCCATTGTATATGTAGCTGATTTATTTGATTCTTTAATGTTTCTCCATTCTTCATTCAGATCTTCTAATGTGGCGATGTTGCTCAAGAACTTATTCAACGGTCTCTGATACAACTCCCTTATACAGTAATCTTCTAGTAGATAAACTTTATACCCTACATCTTCTTGTTTATTTTTTGAAGCAGTTCGTTTCTTCCATCTTGCTCTTATGTTTACTTTTGTTTCCACGAGATAGTGATCTGAATAAATGTCATATCCTCTAAAAACACGGCTATCCTTCAAGTCTGAACTTAACTTTTTATTAACTATTACATAATCTATCACTGAGTGTTGTCCCCGAGCACTCCAAGTATATTAATGAATGTTCTTTTTTCTAAAAAAATGTATTGGTTATTCTTAGTTAATTGTATGCTATAAATTCCCTGTGTTCTTTTCCATTTTCGTTCATTACCTGTTCTCCATCGTGTCCTATAACATTGAGAATAGGCATGTTTCCCACTCTCGCATTCACATCTCCAGCTATAATTAGCGAGTTATTTGGATTGCATTTTTTACCTCTGTCTGCAGCTTGTCATAAAATTTTATGGTCTCTTCTTTTTTACCTTCTTCGGGAGCATAAACTCCTATAACAGTAATATTACCTATACTCATTTTAAAGTCTACTCTTAGTATTCTTTCATTGATGTTTTTTTTTAATTCGTTGCGACATTGTTGATGCAACGCGTCTCTTAACCCTTCTTGGGCGTTGAGCTTCTGGAGTAATCCTCCGTTACTGAGCATACTATACTCATACACATACTCATACTCCGTTACTGAGAATAATCTCAAGTCAAGTCTCGTAACGTCACTTTCAGTCAGTCAGTCAGTGCCTTTTATCCCTTCGGCCAGGGGCTCGATGACGTTAGATCCCGGGGTTCCTGGCCGGTCACCCATCCAAGAACCCGCGAGTCTCGAATTCGCTTAACCTTCGTGACTTTACGGAGCGTAGTAAACGAATTCGGCTAGCGCCGACGCCGCCGTATGTGTAGCTCGTAATACACTTCTTCCATTTCTTATCCACATACATCGCTACACCAGCTTTTGCTCTCTCTCGCTATTCCACTCTACTATAGATATTTACCCAGTCATCAATCTCTCTTGTTCCCTTTGTTTTATTTTTTGTTTCTGTTATTACAGCAATGTTGGTTTCTCTTTCTTCAAATATCTTTAATAGTTATATTTCTTTATTTGGTATGCCGCGAACATTCCATGTTACTACATTTCGTTCATCCGTTATTCCCTTATGCTTAAACCTTTTTCGTTTGCTATGGTCGTCATCAAAGAGGTCCGGCTTCTTTCCCTCCCTTCCTTCACCTTTTCAATGCCATCCTTCTCTTACCTCGGGACCAACGGGTGGATCGAGTAACTCGGAGGTTCCCCATCCTTATGATTTCCTCCCCATTCCCTCCTCATTGGGGTTGATGGAACTCTTCAGGTGAGGTGAAACCAACCCAACTAGGGGATCGCCTGCTTGATAAAGTCCCCAGACCCGTATCAGAGGTAGGCTTCTGAAGAAGCAGCCTCGGTCGAAAACTCGGGGAAAGCAACGGGAAAACACCCTAAGTATTTCCTCCCTAGAAAACCCATCATGGGTCACCTATCTTCCGTATATGAAAGACAGGACCAAAGAAGATATATTTATTCACTTTTCCGTTACCAGGGCTCTACAATATGACTTATTTTGCCTAAAATTCGCCTTTTTCCGGCGCAAGATTACATAAATTTCTCTTCTTTTGAAGGGCCAAAAAGTAATAAACAAAACATTCATCCAAGGGGATCTGGCGTAGGCATAAAATATAAAACAACTAGAAACAAAAACGAATTCTATACTTTATATGATAGAATTTTATGAACACTTTGTCAGATATTGCACAGTCCTCATTTATATTAATTGCGTAACGCATTTTCTTTAATATGAACACAGAATGGGGATACCGCAGTCAGCTAAATGTGTTTAAATGTTCGTGAATAGCTCAGCATAAGGATTCGTAACTCATACTTGATATGGACACGATCTGTTGATATTTGCAGTTCTTGTAAACCGCAGTTTCCTATGCACAAATTAACTGACCTTTAAGCTCGTCGCTAATAATCCTGGTTCCTAGCGGATCACAGTTATTGGCGCGAGAGAGCATCGTTTTCATTTTACAGGCGTTCCAATACGATGGGTTGAATGTTGCCACCCACTCAATCTCAATGAGCTTTGGTAGTTATATCATGTGAGGGGAAGCTCCTGACGGGAAGCCATATGTGACACGATCAGGATCGGTATTTATCCAATTCAGACTAATATGTCGGTGGCCAAAAGCAATACCAGATGGACAGAAACCGAAACATTTTACCCTTTCAGTAAAATTTCTCGGTATTTCGCCCTTATCACTACAGCTAAACCTAAATCCAATTCTATTTCAACGGGGTTCAATCAGAACTGGTTTGTATAGTAATGTTGCTCATTATAGTTGTGAATTTCCACGACTCAAGTTCGTCGAACTCCAGAAATTCCTATCTGTTAGGTGTCAAATCGTTAGTACTATTGGGATGAGTATCACTAATTACTGAACTTGTTATACTGTACCGAACACCTACTGCACTATTCCAACTTTCCTTTTCCAACTTGACAATGCAGTAAAAGATAAACTAATTGCAAAACTGTATTTGTCTTTTATATGAATTCTAATTCTAAAAAAGTGATAAATGTATTTTAACTTTCCCATGGACATTTTTGTTTATGTTCGAAATTTTATTATTATCAAAATTTTAAGATGTTACTATCTGAAAATGACTAAGTGCATGCTAACAAATTCAGATACCACAGTATTTCATTTTTGTATGTTTTGAGATGCATATAATTATTGATCCTTTATGCCGCTTTAATAACTCATTTGTGGGTTACATGAGTTTAATGACGTCGATGGAAAATTGAGAAGATACACTTTCCAGTTGATTGTGGCCACGTTTTACCTGCTATGCGATGATGTTGAGTTTATTAACATTTGACATTTATATGAGCTTCATTAGGACCAGTTACGATCAGAAAATCACAGGCATCGAATTTCGTTATTATATCCCTAAACTGCACAAGAACTATAACATTTTCACTCATGAAGGCGCAACTCCTAGTTCACCGAGCGCGTGATGTATTGATAACACAAACTGAAATATTCCACCGGCTATTTAACGCTAATTAGCAGCGCACATTAAGGCGAATTGTATACTTCCACGCTCTGCTAGCTAATCGATATCCATCTAGCAAATCACATTATTTGCGAAACGTTGCGTAACAGCTGGCGCGGAGCGGATATTTTTTTAATCCTAAAGAGCTGAATATTGCAACTCGCCGACCGCGCCCGTCCGAACGGACATGGACGTTTGCGTGACCTAGCAGCAGCGTGAGGATGTCAATACGTGCCATCTTTATGAACATAATTACGTCTGTACGAATGACCGCATCGTTTGCTTTCTCGTCTCATCAATTTTCAGGCTGACAGTAATTAGGGTCGACACTGGACAGGCTGCCGTCTCGCGGTGGTGGCGCGGAGGGTGCGTTTGAAAAATGGGACACCAATTCTTATTTAATAACAGCATTAATTATTAGTCGTTACTCGGCCGAGTAGCGGGGGCCGCTCGTGGAAGAGGACTGGGGCGGGAGTAGTGGCGGCAGCGGCGGCCGTCACAGAAGACGTGCTCGCTCGCCTGAAAACTCGCGACGTAAGAGGGCGCCCTCGCGCCAGGCAAGGGCGAGAAAGAGTCGATGCTCTTGAAACGAGAGTCACTATACACTGAACTTATTGTTAAGTCGACTTCAGATATAGGAACCTCTGGGGACAAATGCTTGATTCGCAACGTCAGAAGTTCACTACATCCCAAAATATAACTTTTTTAACTATGGTTGATCTTATTATTTAAAAAGTTCAGTAAAATATCCAAACGTTGTGAATTCAAAATTTCAGTATCTTCGTGATTTTTTCATGATTGAGTCTATAATTTACTCCTAAATATCAACATTATTCTTTTGTATTGTGGGGGCATTTTCGTCATTTTTATATACTTTCTGACTTTAGTTTTCTTATTCTGGATTATTCCTTTCAGTGCATTTTCGATGTTACGACTAGATTAGATTTCAATAGTTTTCAACTTGTAATTTTCTTCTAAGATGGACAAAACTGCTTCTGATGTTCTGAAGCAGTTCCCTCAGTGGTTCCCTCAATCCCTTTAATATATCATAAATGATCCCAAAATAGCTTACAAGACCCTCCGTGCTATATGAAATCGAGGTTCTACGATGATTTTTTGAAAAGTGGTATTTATTATTTTTACTATAACTGATGTTGAGAGTTCATATAATATCTTCTAGTCCTCATTTGTTATGTATGTGAATCGGGACCAGTTACTTCAATTCATTGTTACCAAAAGTTCACTACATCCGAGTTCAATATATCCAGATTCTTGATCCAGTACTAATTGAAAGTCAAATTTATTGCACTATTAATATTTTTCTTTACAGCTTAAATGTTGTGTAAAAGAAGAACTTATCCAAGGGCTTGATTTGAATTCAATCTTATAGATGTTTGATTTTAATATTATTGCGACTGTGACATTCCAACGATTGGTGAGTATTCCAATACGGAGGGAGAATTTTCTTCTTGTTAGCGTATTATTATTATTATTATTATTATTATTATTGTTGTTGTTGTTGTTGTTGGTTGTTATTATTATTATTATTATTATAATTATTATTATTATTATTATTATTATTATTATTATTATTATTCACGTGGCAACTTTATACGAACGTACGCTTCCGCTGAACAAAAAATCAGCGGGTGAGAGAGTTTAATACTAAAGAATTATTGTCCAATGAACGAACAATACTCAGAAAAATAATTCTTAAAATAAAGTAAACATTTCAAAAATGTGCACTTTATTGTTACGATTGAAGAAGAATAAAGATCCCTGCCCAACCATTTTAAAAGTTTCGTCACTGACTGCCCACAACACGTCTTGCGAGATCTGAGCACTTCTTTGGTACACTTGTGGGTGTTGCGCAATGCATTGAACGGAGGCACTATTGATCATAGCAATATTTACCTAGAAGTTTTGGATTATTAACTTAAATATTTTACTCGATATTGCATGCATTAATACCTGTATATAATCAATACTCAGCGCTTACTAATCAGTACGTAACTGTCTGTTCTTAGTGTACTGAATATACTCAATAATGTATAGTTCCTAGAATCCCTTTTTCTGTCCCTGACAAACGGTACCCTTCTGGTTTTCCTGATATTGACATTAGGGGAGATGTGACTGTGTCATTGAACTCTTATGAAGGTAATTCTGTGGTTGCAGGGTAAAAGTTTTTAGGTCATTCTCTAACCGTATTTACCTAAGAATGTTTATCCTGCGACCACTAAATTGTTTACATTGCATGAAAAATAGAGTAACCGTTGTACATTTATAATCTGCCATCCCATAAAAAGTGCAGTATCGCTTACCCTACAGAAACTTAATGAAACCGAGCACCCACCAGAGGCAGTAGCGGATTTCGAACGTGAGAGATCAGAGGCGCAGTTAAATTTTGAATTCTAAATATTTTCTCTACCTCTACGACATACAGTGTGCACTCTTGGCTTAATTTCTTTTACTCGGGTAGGTGCTACCGGTGGTTCATTCGAGAATATGCCTAATCGAGGACAGCTGAGTTTCGGGAAACCCACAAAAGATTTTTGCTTCAGTTGAAATAACTAAAACCATAAAAATTTACAGTATTACGCAATGCCATTTTCAAAACTGCTGTCCTGGGTATATATGCTCTCCGCACCCACCCCTCGACTCTTCTCGCAACGTTGCCCAATTAGAGCACTGTGGTCCGGTGTAGAGCAGGCTACGATCAGAAGGGTAGAGTTCGTTTGGCCAGCTTTTACTTTCTAAATTTAATAATGTAATGTCACATGTAAGCAACATGCAAGCAAAATTTCGTGGAACACAGAAAAGGAATTGAAAAAATAGTTCACTTTACCCCAGTATGAGGATAACTCAGCCACCCATTGGTGTTAAGTGAACCATTAGTGGGCACCTTGAATCCAATTCTTATTTATGGAGAAATATTCCAAAAACACAAAATTATATTTATTCTAAAACATTTTGCAACAAAATAGGGCATTCTATCCAAATATCTGCTACATTTTAAGTGTTTCGATTCGGATGTATAAAATTTTGAATATTTATATGCAAGGTTCTTTGCAGTTCTTGTAGTAAAACCAAAGTGATTATTGCAAGTTTAGATTGCTTGTTAATCAAATTAACCAGTGACTTTTCTGCATTTGAAAATGTCACATGTTCATTATTGAAGCTAAATTTAATATTTTTTACACCCATATTGGCTTTTGGCACTATCTTGTAAGTGTTGTTTCTGGGTACCTGTATCCTACAACTCTTATGTTGGTATTTTTTCTCCAGATGTTTTCTCATTGCATCATTCAACAACTCCTCTGGAGTGAGTGAGAATTTAAATGTTCCAGGTGCATCAACTACTTTGATCTTGAGTCCCGTGAGTGTATTAAATGTTACAGCTGGGAGTTGGCGGTGTTTCCCTCCTTGGAACGTGCGATCCGGCACGGTTCTACACGTTGGCTTACAGAGCTTTCCGACTCCAGGTATTTCCTTCAGCGAGGTACCTGTTCGTCCGGATAAGCTCTAAGCCACAGTTTGGTCACCCGATATGTATGGTAGTGTAATGTATGTAAGTGTAGGAGCGGAGGCAAGGCTAAGGAAGTGGCGCGTGGGATCTGTGGCCCGTTTGATAAAGTGATGCTCCGGCATTCGCCTGGTATTGATCGGAGAAACCATCGAGAAACCAAAACTACCGAGCAGTCAGCCGTTACAATTATCTTTCAGACTAACGATGAATTTGACCTAGCTAAATATCTACTGTTGGAAATCCATCACTGTTAAGAATCGAACCCTAGGACCTCCCGCTCAGAGACGCTGCAGCGGCAACAGTTGTCACTGAATCATCCTAGCCGGTGGTCCTCTGCATAATCCCAATAGCTGATTGCTCGAGCTTTCACTTAGGTCATCTTGAATTCTAAATTAGAAAGATTAATATATATTTTTTATATTTTATGTTTTATTTTACTTCTTTTCCTTTTGCTAGGTTGCAGACGAACTACTGCTTAGGCAATTGTGTTGCTCTCCCTGCCGGTTGAGACCGGCTCGTTCTCCAGGTGCGACCACCATGGAACTTTCCAAATTCTTCCTTTCCATCGCCTGATATGGCCCGCGGACCCTGATATTAAATGTGTTTCTTGGTATAGTTTATAAGAGTGGCCCGCGGGTCCACGGCTTGATCCGGTATTGGTGGAATGGCTGCATCTAGGTAGTGTCAACGGTGGATCGAAGCCCGAACTCAGCACAACCTGGCGGCACCAGTCCCATCCTGTTACCAGCGGGAAAGATCAAGAAATTATATACAGTAAGATTTTTGAGATGCAAGCTCGGGCACTTTTCACCTATTCCCAAAAGCTTTGGTTCAGTTAATCCCGTTGGCACTTCCTTTTCAAATGTTGTAACTTATACAAATTACATGAATGTTAGTGTAGCTTACACGCAAATTAGATATTCAATAAATGCCAGAAAGTTCCTAATTTGATATATATTTAATTTGTCTCTATTAGAATGAGGATTGAATTCCAATAGAATAATAGACAATGAAATACCTTAGAACATTGATATTAAATAGCCAATTTAATGTGAAAGACAGTAGACTTCAACGATTCGTGACTCAGTTTTGTTCACATCATCAGGCACAAACTAGAAAAACATTAAATTACAAGTGATATTGTGTTGTTTTTAAATCAGAGAGTAGCGTCCGCGTCCGTGTGAACGTATGTGTGAATGAATGTGTTTGTAAATATTGATTAAGAATGAATGAGAGTGTGAATGAATAAATTAAAATAAAATAAAAAACAAGACAAGCAAAGAATATTTTTAAGACATTTTGCATAACCTAAATTTTTTAATATATTAAAGCAAGCAACACCCAAAGTGGCAATTGTTATTAGTTTTAATTAAGTTTTTAATTAGTATTTTTAAGATATGTTCTACTCTCCGCTGCAAAAGCCTAATCGGCTGCAGACAAATCTCTACTCGGAATCATGAATAAATTCTCGCTTCTCCAGCGCTACTGGAGAGGAGAAAATGAAGGGGGAAAAACGCGTCTGCTGTCTCCACTAACCCAGGAACCCTGCTGTAGGATCGTCTCGGTCAGTGTCTTCTTTATATGCTAAGGCCCGTAAGCCCATATCAGCACCTCACTAGCGTAAATGAGGCAAACGCACCATTTCGTGATGTTTAGGCAAACGCAAATACACATAAACATACGATACATGCCGACGCAACCACGATCCTCCCACCTTCGCGACCTCAACTACTCAGGCCGGTAGGATTTTTAAATTATTTTTATCATATTAGAAGCTATGCCGCGGGAAATATCTGTTCTCAATTTTTACAGCAATCTTTTAAGCCATAGTCAATAAGTCACTTAGCCCAGATGCATATATGCCGACGAAAGGTCAATTAATAGTTGATAGTGGAAGGAAGGAATCATTAGCATACGTGGTCCTTACACGTGCGTTAAAGATATCTAGATGGGCCTATGCGAACATTTTTCTCTTAGTAAATCATTGTTTTAAAAGTGTGTGTATACACACACACACATATACTGGATTCCAACTTCAAATGGTCAGACCCTGAACTGTGCGGTACAACATAATACCCCTTAAGTAATGATTCCAATATTGCTAAGCGTTTGGTTTAAACTTCACAGAAAATCAAATAGTGACATTAGTTTAATCATAGAATTTTATTTCTGTCTCGATTTCTTCAATGTCATTTTACACAGATTTCGAGTTACTGTACGTATCTGATCATCCACGCTGCAGGTCTCCGGAATAACTAAATATCCAAAAATATAATAGGAAGTTCTAAAAGGCCTTATTTTGTAAATAGAATTGAAGTCCCCTCTGTCCCATCAAACTCTTGTACCCACCAAACTCCCCTTCCTCATATAACTCGCGTCTCTTTAGGAACTTGACATTCTAGTTTTATGAGCCTAGGACACGACGTGCGAATTTAATAAAAAAATTTGGATCAGTAAGGAAATGTTGAACTTGTTGAGGCTTCATGTACAGTACTCCCCAACATCAAATTATATATTTCAAACACACAGTCTTTTGTACGTTCGCACCGTTGGGGCAATATCGATTTAAGAGAAAATTGTTTGACCGGGTTAGACGTTAGCGTTGACCACAGACGGACAGACAAACAGACAGACAGACGTTTTGTTTTAAATGAGTTTTGAGCTTTTGGCAACATGGAACTACAAAATGTGGATTCTGACTACACAACGTGTTAGCGAAAGTAATTTACTATAAATAGGAGCAAAATTGATCCACGATTTTGTTACCAGGGCTTGACAATACGAATTTTTCTGTCGAAAAATCGCCTATTTCCTTCGTAGCATTACAATACTACGCCTCCGTAGAATTACAATGCACGGCCATATTTACTACGTAAGCACGTAAGTAAGACGAGAAAGTAAAAGTCTTAGTGACTACATTCGTAACACTGTAATAATTGCTGAATGATGATTGAACAAGAAGATGGCAATGGAGACTGCTGTTAAATCTTAGCTGGTAAGTGTATACATTTTCTTTGTGATTTTAAACATATTGCAGAAGCTTTATTCCGGACTAAATTTAATGCTTGAGTGAATTTTCTTTATTTTCTTCATTGAGTTTAGTTACGTCAGGTTGAAAGGAATATCCAAAAGTTTCTTGAACTGTAAACCAAAGATGTACAATCAAAAATAAAGTTCAAGTAAAAAAACCTGCTGGACCTCTTTACCTTTTGTGCCATCAGCGCACCACGTATCCTACATGTCACTTTGCTTCATTACTAAATTCCAGGTGACTAATGACAAAATAATATCATATTGCGTGCAAAAGCAAATTATTTATTGGATGTTCATCGTGTATTTGACTCAGATTGTGATTAAAATTGTGTTAAATAATCATCACTGTACTTTAGAGATTACAATTATGTAATGAAAAACTCTGTATTTACGTATTGTACGTAATAATTTATAACATTTACGTAGGTTTGGCATATGTAGTCTACAATCATTTGGGATTCAGGGAGTTCAAGTGCAACATCTAAAACAAAGCTAGTTTTAGAATGACACATTGTGAAAATATGACATCAAAATATATTGTAGGCTATTTCGTAAGTTCCTTCTTCAATGTCTAAGAACAGTTTCGAAGTCTCAAACTTGTTTCTATTTTCTTAAGCTACTTAGCTTTTAGGTGTAATTTTTTCGAAACTTGTAGTCGGTCACTTACATCCCCATCATTTTCAAGTGGAGCAGTCATTTTGCAGAGTTGATCTGTAGTATCAGATAAATATCACTTTATATAAAAATGTATATGTATAACATGTTATACATGTTATGAAGTTATGAGGAGAAAACAACATGTTATGAGGAGAAAACAACGAAACTTCGTAAAGAAGCTCTTAAGACAATTTTAGGCATAATTTGTCTAATAAATTCCTTTGATATTTCGAATCGTTGAGCCGCAATGAGCACCCAAACGTTAGTTTGAAAAAAAAAAACTTTCTATGCAAAACTTTGCATTTCAGAAACATATAAACACTCCATAAACATGTAAATTGCTTATTATTTACAAAAGAAATGAATATATTTGTCCACAAAGCAAAATTAACACAGACATAAAAAACACCCATTTAAACGTTTTTTGTTATATGTGTTCATTTTGCTTTGTGAATAAATATATTCATTTCCGTTGTAAATAATACACAATTTATGTTTGGGTTATCATGATTTACACCCGAATCCTCCAATTGGTTCTTCTTTTCTTCATTGATCAGAACAGTTCTTGAAGACGGAGTGCGTACAGCGCCTAGTGCCCTTTTGCGGCCTCCGCGTCGAGCCTTTTACCCGGGAAGGTGGAGGGAGTCGAAGGCGCTAGTCGACCGTGCAGGCGATTGTGCACGCCTCCGCCGGGCGCCGCAGCGCCCCGCCCCCTCCCGCGGCGCGCGCGCGGTGTCATGTTGCATTAGGGTCGGCGGTAACGCAATTTTGGGAGCGTCTCGCAGTATTTACACTGCGGCGCCCCGGCGAGCAGGGCCTTGGAAGAGCGTGCAAATATGCCGGCTGCTAACTGGACGTTATTCATGAGCGTGACGCACCTCATCAAAGCAGCTCGGGTCGAGCGAAGCCCCGCGCCGCCCCGCCCCGCTCCTCCCCGCGCCTCGCCCCGCAGCTCGCGAGCCTCCGGAATTGATCGCGACCCCTCACCCGGAGCTTTGAAATATTGGACAGAAGCAGATATGGCGGCTCATAAAGCCGTGTGAGTCGTCACCGCGACTCGCCGCTATCTCGCCCTGGCTCGTTATTTATTCCGAAACGACTGTATTGAAACGCCGTGCAGTTGACTAGGCTCGGCCGGAGCTTAGGAGGCGCGAGGCCCGGCGGCAGCGGCCACCGCGCCGCTCTAAAGCCCCGGAAGAGATATGGCGCGCGCGCAGACGCGGCCAATCCGATAATCGGGCCAGATACGAAAGCCGCCCGGCTCAGAGCACGTGCTCTGATGGGAGATGACAGTCCCCCGACTCGCTATTGCTCCTTCATGCGATTCAATGCCTTTTGTGCGAACGACGTGCGCCTCAAATGAAATTAATTATGTTTCTCAAAAACTACTTTGACACCGAAAAGGATTTGCCTTAGCTGATACATTAATTTAACATTACGTTTGATATTTTAAGAAAGCTAAGCACCTGCCACCTGAGTTGATGCAAAAGACTATACATCAAATAGTCGACCTCTGGATCCTGGAGGGCACAGATTATCATGCACACTCTTCTGTCCATGTTCCATTTATTTTTATCTTTGTTTTTCTGCAAATTGGTGTGTGTTCATTAGTATTGAATTTAGTGAATACATTTAACTTGTTTAATTTTCTTGTACTGTTGATTTCCTGAGATAATTTTCTGCTTCAGTAAGCGAATTTTTTTGAATAATAGAAATGGATTTCCTCAGATTATCTTCTCACGACCTTGATAATTTGATCTAAGAATATTCTGCAATAAGGATATTCTCAACTTCCTATGTATTATAATATTCTCGTAGTGATGAGTGTATTCTCTTATCAAGTTGATAACATTCCCATTTATCTATGCAGATGATGCGATTTTGTTCCGATTCGTGCTGCTATTCAACTTTGTGTGTGTTTTAACTCATCTTGTTTGCGTGCTGCCGGTGCCATTGTTTATGAAGTCTGCCGTGGTTAGTTTGAGACGAGTAGTTTTCGAACTAAGGCTTTAATTTCACGCCTAGTGGAGCAAATAAAATGCGGAAACGTTGTTTCAGTGGCCTAAAACATCGCTCTGTGATAACACGCTCTCGAGGAAGAACTAGTATGCTACAAGTCTTTCCTGATAAAGGTGTAATGTAAAGGTGTAACATCTATGGCGTAATTACACATGGACAATACCATAGCCGGCAAAACATCTGTCAGTTCATCTCTCCGCCCGTTGCATAAATAAAAAAAATTGTTCGGCGACTTCTTACAACTACAATATTAATGATGCATATTTTTCTAAATAAAATATGTTGTTGAAAGACAGATCTTGAAGTAAAGCCATGTACAAATTTCGAAAGTTGTTTCGAGTAGTTTTCGTGTAATTTTGCTGGCAACTTTTAAACAATTATTTTCCAAAAACGGCACCTTATTTTTCTTTAATTTATCTCCCCTTTCTTGACAAAGAACGGTAACAAATTTGGTACTAGTGCCGTTTGCGGACAATTCCGTATTTTCAAAAACTGCAAAAAGTTAACATTCCATAAACAAATTTGACGATAGAATGAAAATCTAACTTAGGAGAATGGTCGAGAAATAATTATATACAGTCAATTTAATTTTCTTTTCAGATTTATTAATATGAACCTCTTACAGCCAACATTTCGAGAACTTATTCGGTATCATCCTTAAGGCTAAAATAAATAGAAAGGTGTTCATATATCAAGTTAAAAATATAAAAACAGGAATAAAATGACACATTAAATAAATTATAAAACATTGAAGAATGAGATAATAAAAAAATGAAGAATTCTTTAAAATATTGTTATACACAGCAAGTAATGGAGACAATCTGCTCATGAAATTGCACCATGTACCAACGAACACTTACCTCACTTACGTTTGTAATATAAAAGAACGTAATAGAATGTAATATGTATTGGGCCATTATAAGAGGGTCATGTCAATGATGAGAATAAAATACTAACTAGTGGTGTACAACAGCATATACTTTCTCGTGGTATTTCTAACTTCTCCGCTATATTACACTACTACATAAACCTGCAAAAGTGTTTTCAAACAGCAATTTTTTTCCCCAGACTGAGGCTCGAACTAAAGTCATCGGAATTTACTCGCCGAGAACCTTACCTCTATCGAAAGTAGTGACATTCGAGCATGTAGTTTTGAAATGTTAACTTTTTGAAATTTTTGCAATTTTCAAAAATACATTGTTTGCTGAAAATTAGACTAGCATTATATTTTTTACCGCACTTCGTTACATATGAGGAAAAACAGTTTTTGAGAAAATATTTTTCTTAGAAATTTCACAAATTTGAAACACAAATTACGCGAAATCTAGTCGTGTTTTTCAAAAACTTCTACGTGCCCTTTTTTTAAGAGACAAGACCATTTTTTACCATAGACTTTGTCTAAGGCAAAAACCTCTCTCTTCAATTTTGTTGTTTTAAAATGTTAACTTTTTGCAACTTTTCGAAAATACTGAGAGTTTGCCGAGAATGGGACTAGCATAATATTTTTTACCGTCTCTTGATACATACGAGGAGAAAATTTACAGAAAAAATTTGGAGAGGTTTTTGAGAAAAAAATACTAATTTTCGATTCCTTTACGCTATCCGATGACAAAGTTTAATAAAAAATTGATTCCATTTTTGAGAAAATTTTGAAAATGTTTTTGAAACCTAATATAAAGTATCCAAAAAATCAAAACATCCCTTTGAAACTCACAAAGCCTCGAGTTCATTTAGCTCGGTCGGGAATTGTCAATTTTGGAGAAAATCGGCAGAACGGTTTAGGTGCTCGATTCTGAATACACCACGTGATCGATGAAGTAATTTACTATATATTGGAACAGAATTTTATCTTTTTTTTTTCGTTATCAGGGCCCGACATTAAAAGTTTTACTGTTGAAAATTGGACGTTTTTTGGCGCACGTATACAATACTTTCTTTTCTTACATTCAAAATATTTTTCAGCGACAAATATTACAACTATATTACAGATAGAGATTTCTTTCTGAATGAAATATGTTCTTTAAAGACAACAATTGAAATAAGATCATGTACAATTTTTTCGAAAATATGAGTAATTTTAGAGTAATTTTTGAAATGTACGCAATTTTTAAATAATTATTTTCTCAAAACGTTTTCAATTAATTTTTAAATTTTCTCTTTTTATGCATGAAAAGATGTGATAAATATTACTGGTACCATTTTTGGTGAACTCTGCGTATTCGAAAATTGCTAACAATTAACATTGCAAATGTATAATATTGAAGACAGATTTTTGTCTTCAATGAAATGTGTTCTAAAAATAGATGTCTAAAAAAGGTCATGTAAAATTTTCTTTAAATATTATGAAAGAAAGTTGAATACTTGCAAGGTTTTTATCACCCTTCGTTTGGCGTGCCACAATTTAAAAAAAAATCATATTTGCTGCACAGATGCGGAAGTTTTGTCAGACTGAAAGTAGTATTGTTGTAGTTTAATTGATTTTTTAAAAATATAAGTTAGTTGAATTTTAAATAGACTTAAAGGTCGGTGCGGGATCTCACTGCCCAGTTTGTAAGGAACACCACCACCTTCCGCAATAAAACCCGACAGGATTAATGATCATAGCAATTGTCGAGACCAGAAACGACAATCCATCAATGAATTTTAGTTCTATTATAAACTTAAGTATACAGTAGTGTGTTTCTCTGTTGGTTTAGTTGGGAGTGAGGAATTGATGCTGAAATTATAGACGTAAAAAAGGGAAAAGGAAATAATAACTAAGATACTGATTGCAAGCATTACTGTTGAAACGTATTACCGAACAAATTCTTGTCTTTACAGTAACTTTTGAATGATTTATGGTTTGAGGCTGCTTATTTCAATATATTTTACATCACAAATTGACCACTGCGTTTACCAAACAGTTTTAAAATAATTATGTTCATTCTTTCCAGTGATATTTTAATTAAAACAATTTCACATACTGCTATAATCGACTGCCGCCCTACATGTTCTCTCTTAATCTAGATCAAGCCATACATTTAACTGAATCCATTTGTTTACTGGATTTAATACTTCACGTTTATGAAGCGAAGTTAGTCGTACTGAAACCAACAGTTAATGCGGAATTGCTGACCACAGAAGTGCCAACCGCACCTGGTACGTTCCTGCTGTTTACACAACAGGTGTTAAATTACAGGTTAAACTCCAGACGATGGTATTTATTGCACACCGATCAGAGCTGGATTTATTACGTTAACTTTTTTCGCCGAAGCCAATCTGGTCGAAGCTACGGTACTGGAGCAGCATTTAACTACAACATTGTGCCAGTAGACGCCGCGCCTTCTGGAAACTGGGAAGCAAATGAAAACTTCACTTAAGAGTTCCATACCACTATTTCTATAAAAACAGTAAAACTTGCTTCATCGTTTGGGGAAGGCAAATATTATATACCCTCCTAAGGAAAACATGCTGCCGTTCAATGCAGTTTCTACGGAAGGATTGATTTGACATTTCAATTTTGTAACATGCTATCTGTATCGGGACATTCCTTCATTTTCAGCGCAAACACTGAGATAACCACTTCTTTGCATTCGGGTCTAAATGAAACTTCACCATCTGTATCAGCGCACATTTTCTCGAGATATGTGGGATGCTAGTGATATATATATATATATATATATATATATATATATATATATATATATATATATATTTTATCACTAGCATCCCACATTTATCATATATGTTCTTGGTCACGCAGTACTATGTCGATTCCTTCATGTAGTGTACGATAAGGGATAAGAGTAAATATCTGTAGCCCTCTTTCCATTGCAAATTGATATTCCACCATTGCAAATTGAAAAGGTGGTTCGGTATCTTCATACAACTACAATTTTGAAGATGCATGTACTTTTTAAAGAAAATATCCTCTTAAAAAACAGATCTTTAGATAACGTTCTGCACAATTTTTCGAAACATCTTTTTTAAAAAAATACCAACATTTTCATGATATTTATAGTTAATCTGTGAGATGGATCCATGTTTCGGCCCATTACATGGCAACGCAGTGAGCTCAATTGTTGGGGGTGTCCTGTCGCGCGTGAGATGCCACTAGCGGGCGGCACATCTGAGGTCAACTACACATTTCAACAACCCGCCGTCTCTGACCGGGAGGTCCTAGGTTCGAGTCCTGACGGCGGCATGATTTTCGGCACTAGCTTTTCAGCTAGGTCGAATTCAGTCGCTGTCTAGAGAAGAATTCTAGCGGCCGGCTGCTCTGATCGGTAGATTTCCGTGGTTTCTCCGATCAACACCAGGCGATTGCCGGAGCTGTACCCTAACAAACGGGACACGGACCGCGCGCGATCTTTGCTTCCTCTTCCATGTCCTCTCCTCTCCCCTTACACACACGCTTACACTAACATGCACTACATATTCCGGGAGACCGGTCGGGAGCTTAGAGCTTGTCCCGGCTGGGGCGGTGCCCCGCTGATGAGAGTCCTGGTTAGGGGGAAACCTCGGTAGCCGACGGTATCCGACGGTAGTGCCGTATCTCGCCATCCAGTGAGGGAAGATCACCATCTCCCTACAAAAAATGCACCACACTTACGGGACTAATGATCATAATTGTTGACGCGCCCGGAATCACTAACCAACCAACCAACCAACAACCCGCCGTCCGCGTCCGTGGGGCGGTGGCGCGGTTGGGAAGCCGTCCTAGAGAAGGGGTTCCCGCCCTGACACCCCTCTTGTGATAAAATCGACTTGCACTTAGCGGACATGGAAAGACTCTAACTTTTTGTTATCAACCTGTTTTTTTCTAAAGAGTTATCATTCATCATATTTTTTAAAGATTTTTACTTTCTCACTACCGTGTAGAGAGAAAGTTGCGTAATGCTGTGCGAAAAAACGGCGAATTTTCGGAACATGGCCCTGCTAACGAAAAAGTGGATAAATACAGTTGCTAAATTTAGAAAAAATATCTTTTATCACTTGGTCTAAGCATAATTCATGTTTTGTGGATTCTTCATACCGAAAAATCGGATGACAGCGAAACGTCTGTCACTCCGTCGTTCCGTCTGTGAACGACGCGAACGGCTAAACTGTTCAGCCGATTTTCTCCAAACTTGATATTTCCAATCGATCTGGCTGATGTCGGGCCTCTTGAATTTGAAACCGAAATTTTAATTTTGGTGGGTACTTTACATGAAGTCCCTGGGACATTTTCAAAATTAAAAAATGCCTGTATCGTTTTAGATTAAATTTTGTTGTTGGATAGTGTGAAGGAAGTTTAAGAGAATGCTGCAGGTCTTATGTTCGTTAAAATGCCTGATTCTTTGAAAGTTGCAAAAGTTCAAATCTCTTTCGCTATCTATCTACAAATAATATATTAAAGATAGAGATTATCCCCCTTCACGAAATCTGTTTTTTGTGAAACATTGTGAGCATTTTTTTTGAAAATTTGAGTACTTTTCGTGTAATTTGAAAATACGGGCGAGAAAGTATATGCTGTTTTGGCATCATTTCTTTCTTTGTAGCTCAAAACTGTAATATTCACTTATTCATCTACCGCAAGAATAATTTGCCTTTAGTGCTAAACGTGAATCAATTAAATTAGTTAACCTCAGCAATATTCCCAAAAAGATAAGAAGTAATTTTTATAACAACATAAGGAAAATACTGATTTTTAAAAAGAAGTAAATTTTGAAACTAGTAACACTGTTGCAGTTGCCCAATATGGCCATATATGCCCATATATGCCCATATATGCTAGAGTGCTCTGCCAGACTGAATGCTAAACAACGTGTTTGCATTTATTTTTGTAAATAATACTTTGAAAAATGATTCATTCTATCATTTCACACTCTCGCAGAAGTCGAGTGCCTGAGCTAACCCCACAGTGGTGTTAGTTACACATCTTAACTTCAGGATTTATAACGAGCCTATTATTTCGACTGCCAAACATTCATTGTTTTTTCTCCCTTTCAAAATTCAAAATTTAAGTAGTATATGACTTAGTGTAGGGATCACAGAATTTTGAAAATGTGCACACAATTCACTTTTCCCCATAGCACGTCATACGCAGTTTTTAACTGTTTTTTTTACGTAAAATAAAATAAAATAAAGAATAAAAAAATTAAAGAAGCTTTATAAATGTAGTTTCTACTGATACTGTCAAACTTGTCAAGATTAACCCGAATTTGTGCAAAAAATTACCAACTGGTGCCAACCGGTCCTCGTCTCCCCTAACTTTATTAGCTCCTGATAAAATAATCGAGGTAATGTGTAACGTTGCTATTGAACTAAAAATGACAATCTCACAATCTCTAACTTATTTGTAGAGCTCTGAATATTCTGAACAGTTTTCACCATAATTCCAGACAGACAATTAGGTTGAGCTATAATATTAAGGCTTGAACAATTGATGCTATTGTAATGTTTTATCCGTAATATTCCACTTGTGACAGTAAGTAGGGGAAGCGGAGGGTAATAGGGTCACGGGGTAATGGGAGTCAGCGGTACATTATGTATAAATATTGTAAACAAACTACATTGAAAGGCAGCATAGTATGCTTCTCCCTACCATAAGTCATGGTAACAATAGCCAGATGATCCCCGCAGCCAAAGAAAACTTACATCGATGATTATCGTGTTCATACCAGGAAAGTGGGTGATTGATGTTAGAAAGTGCATTGAGGAAATAAGACCTTATCCAAGTGAACTTGGAGATTTCTGGAGGAATTAAAATTTTTTGGAAGAGAAGTACTTCAGCAAATCATTTGATACTCATTGCGAGTAATTTTAAACATTCCATAAAAGTTTATGAGTAGTTATGACAAAAGGTGTTTGTGGGGGTAATGATGATCAATGATTCACATTATCGCAGGGGGCCTGCTGTTGCCTTAAACAAAATCATTTATTGCTCTCAATTAGTTTATATGGCCCCTGGTGCTATTTGCTCATGTAGCAAGAATGGCTAAATGGATGAAGGCTCGAATGGCTCAAGCACTTTAAAAGGCTTACTTGACCAACTGCCCAGGACCCAGAGCTGTTGTTCTTGGACAAGTGTGGGAGTCACATTACTTTAGACGACTACAATTTTTGTAATCAAAATAAATATTGCTTGAAGTACTAATATGTTCATTTTGCTTCGTATTTCTTTAGTGACTCCCACTACCCGCATGTTAGAGTAATGGGGGTTCAATGCAAAATTTGGAAATTCGATATTTGAGAGGGTTTTAGTGAATTTTTCATATTCTTTTGTTGTGAAAACACAGGCATAATATCTAATCTGTGATATAAAAACACAGTCTTGTTCATGGGAACAATTCGTACTGACGTATATTGAAAAAACAAAAAGTTACCCTCATTACCTCTGCTTCCCTTATATAATAATACCGATGGATAGTTTGTTTAAGTATACCCTCATGAAATAACAATGTAAACATTTCCCAACAGCAACGCAAGAAGAGCAACGAACAAACACACTAACACACAAATGTTTTTTCACTGCATCGAAATATTGCACGACTCAATTTTTCAGTGATCACAGCGTGTCCAGTCGACACCAAAACTTTGGTGACTCAGAGGAGACGGCCGTTGGGGCTGAGCCACAGAGCCATCGGGCGACAGTCACCGGCGTCCCTGAGCACCTGAGAGGGCGCGGGGGCGGGGGGGGGGGGGGGGGCCGGCCGCGGAGGGCAATTGGGAGGAAGCGCTCGGCGCGGGCCGCGGCGTCCGCTCCCTTGCCTATTTCCGGGCCGGTCGGCGCTGTCGGAAGCGTCCCCTCCCGCGCCACCCGATTGTCGGCGCGCGCCGGCGGCGGCGGTGGCGACGGGACGCAACGGGACGGGGCGCAACGCAACGGGACAGGGAGCTGGGCGGGGACGGGCGGGACGGGCGAGCGCGTCGCGGTCGGCTATCGCGAAACCGCGCGCCGCCCATTGTTGGGCTCATCAAGGCGCCGCCTGTTGTCTCGGCGCCGGATCAAAGCCGCAGGGCGGGCAGTGGCGGGGCGGGGGCGGGGGAGGGGCGACGCAGGCTGCCGCTGCGGCGGCTGTCGAGGCCTGTCGCCGCCGCCTGCCGTTGCCGACCTGTCGCCGCCACCGACGCCCGCCTCGGGCTTTGCGCAGGCACTTGCATAGCCGCGCTGTTGTCGCAGCGTGATTCCTTGCTTAGACAGCGCCGAGCCTCTGCCTCCCTGCGGTCCCCATTAATGCTGCCGCATCATACTCTGCTTCGTTGCTATTTCGGGTCTGCCGCCAGTCTCTGCGCGCCGATGGTTCGTTCTAGCCCCCATTCTCGCGTTCGTTCTCGATTCGTGCTTCCCGATCCAGCACAACAACCTCCGTTATGTTGGCGTCTCTTCTCTGAAATCATTCCGCATTGCGGAAGAGCCCAGCTACTTTCTACGTTATTTCTTCCAACTTGCGGAGTTACTGGACAATATCTATTTGACAGGTTTCTGCATTTTAAATTACGCTTACTCATATCTGTTTCCTAGACGATCACTATTTTTTCCAGACTGAATTTCTATTACCTGCAGTTCCAGAAAGTCCCCTATCGAGGCCACAGTGCATTCATTATAACTTCAGTCCCTGCTCATTTTTCCTTCTTATTGTTCTCGTATTTCCTTTCTCCAATAATTTGCTCTGTTAGACATATTGGTGCCATTATCATGTGCTATCTTCACTTCTTCATTCGTCCATTTTTCATGCACCCTGTCTGAGATCATTTTCATTCCATTCCTGAGGTTCGTGACCTACTTACCTCATCAATTAAAAAAATTCCTTTCCACTTTACTTTCATTTTCCTCCGTTCGCATGTACCCTCCCAAATCTCCCATTGGCTTGATCAATTCGTATGGCCGCGTCATTTTTATTCCCCTACTTCGCCAAAGATTCCCTATAGCTTCCTAGGTTCGAGTCCTGACGGCGGTAGGATTTTCGACACTAGCTTTTCAGCTAGGTCGAATTCAGTCGCTGTTTGGAGGAGAATCCTAACGGCCGGCTGCTCTGATCGGTAGTTTTCCGTGGTTTCTCCCATCAACACTAGGCGAATGGTGGAGCAGTACCCTATCAAACGGGCCACGGACCGCGCGCGATCTGTCCTTCCTCTTCCTTGTCCTATCCTCTCCCTTTACACACACACTTACACTAACATGCACTACACTACCACATATTCCGGGAGACCGGTCTGGAGCTTAGAGCTTGTCCTGGCTGGGGCGGTGCCCCGCTGGTGGGAGAGTCTTGGTTAGGGGGAAACCCCAGTAGCCGACGGTAGGTCGGCGCCGGATCTCGCCGTCCAGCGGAGCAAGGTCACCGCCATCTCCCGAGAACAAAACATGCACTACACTAACGGGAATAATGACCGAAGCAGTTGACGCACCCGGAAACAAAAAAATCAATCAATCAATCAACCCTATCGCTTCCCTTGCGTTGTGCCTACCATTCGTATTTCCTCTTGAGCAGCCGGCGCCCCGCAGAGTGGCGCGTCACCGCGGGGGGGGGGCGCTTTGCTTGCGCGATCGAGGGGCACGGGGCGGCCGTTTCCCCGCGCTATGTGCCTGTGCGCGACCGTCGTGAGTCCGTGGGGCGTTCGTGCCTGCCTGCCTCGCCCCCGTCGCAACTGCATCGCGCCGTAAACAAGTGCCTTTCATCTTCTCTGGGCCGCTGCCCGCCGCTCGCCGTCGGTCGCCGCACCCGGGGACACGTATAGAGAATTTGGTTACCTCTGATGCCATCAACGCAGGCCAATGGTTTTCATCAACGTCCTTCCTCAGATGTGGTTGGTCCTTTAGAGAGAGGGCGACAGGCACATTTTTTCGTTTACGCGTGATTATTTTCTGGAGACTATGGTGGATATTCGCAACACGTTAATACATTGTATATTCCGCATATTAAAATGTTTTAATTTATACATCGATTTCGAAATTTTTATTTATTAAAATTCCTGAAGCTACATTACTCTTTTACAAAATAATTTCAGTTATTGACGCAATATGACGTCACTTTTTTTCGTAGTTTTTAAAGGAAAACTTCGCAATAGTATGGATCAATTGATTAATAATAATGACCCATTTGCAATAGTCTCTTCAATTCTTCTTATATTATTTTTGCGCACAATACCTAAATGGTCTAGGTACATTCACAAAGCAGGTGGAGGTAATTATTATTTAAAAAAGGTAATGATGATAATTTCTACTAATATGACTTCCTAATGCGAGACTTGAATAGTAAAAGCATTTTTATACATTGTCACAGAGATTCACGATATGTTTCCTTTCGAACTCCTCCAAGTGCTTGTCCTGACTGCGAATCTTACTCCGAGGCATAGTCAGAGTCAAAAAAACAGCCACGACCGATTCTGGACCGACAATGGCCTGAGAGATGCACTTTTATTGGTGGCAAGCAGTCACGTTAGGAATACCCAATGATTGATTTTTTCGTGTTTCCGGGCGCGTCAACTGCTTCGGTCATTAGTCCCGTTAGTGTAGTGCTTATGTTTCTCGGGAGATGGCGGTGATCTTCCCCTGCTGGATGGCGAGGTCCGACGCCGACCTACTTTCGGCTAGTGGGGTTTCTCCCTAACCAGGACTCTCCCACCAGCGGGGCACCGCCCAGTCGGGACAAGCTCTAAGCTCCCGACCGGTCTCCCGGAATATGTGGTAGTGTAGTGCATGTTATTGCAAGTGTGTGTGTGTGTAAGAGGAGAGGACAGGACAAGGAAGAGAAAGGACAGATCGCGCGCGGTCCGTGACCCGTTTGGTAGTGTACTGCTCCGGCATTCGCCCAGTTTTGATCGGAGAAACCACGGAAAACTACCGATCAGAGCAGCCGGCCGCTAGAATTCTCCTCCAGACAGCGACTGAATTCGACATAGCTGAAAAGCCAGTGTCGAAAATCCTGCCGCCGTCAGGACTCGAACCTAGGACCTAGGACCTCTCGGTCAGAGGCGCTGCAGTGACATCAGTTGATACACTGAGCTACCGCTACCCGTAATACCTAATGGTATTCTGTGGTCGATATACATACATACAAAATATACCTTGGGCGATGACAGATGGCAGCTGGCGAGAGAATGGACCACGACCTTAAAGCCAGACCACACCAAGGAAATTAAAAAAACATTGGTACGAGAAAGTCTGTGCCGTTCTGTAGCACCTCTAGTTTTTACAGCGACATTTTATTTTATTCTCTCCCTCGAGATTTTTAGTACATACACTTCCGTGATAGTACTATTTGAAAAAGCGTCAACTGATTCAGGGAAGGAGGTGTTTGTGGTAACGTTCCATGAAACTTATACTTACGATAAAGTCTGCTTTATAGTTTCGTTAGTAATAATTTTATTGGAAATGGAAATACACTTTACATGATATAATATTGCATATATAAAAAATTCAATATGTCGAAGAGGTGTAATCACAATCGGTTTGATTATATTTTCTATACTCTAAAATACTTTTTACTTTCTCGTATACATACGTATATACGGAGTAATATACGTAGTATATAGTTATGTAATGCTGCGGAAAATCGATTTCGAGATTTCCACGAAAATACACATTTTGCGGTCACCTGATACCGAAAAATTGTTCTTTTTCAAAACGTCTGTCCGTCTGTCCGTCCGTCTGCCCGTCCGTCTGTCTGTCCGTCCCGTCTGTCCGTCTGTCTGTCCGTCCGTCTGTCCGGCTGTCTGTCTCGTCCGTCTGTCCGTCGTCTGTCTCGTCGTCTGTCGTCGTCTGTCCGTCGTCTGCTCGTCTGTCGTCGTCTGTCGTCTGTTCGTCGTCTGTCCGTCCGTCTGTCGTCGTCTGTCGTCCGTCGTCTGTCGTCCGTCCGTCTCGTCCGTCCGTCCGTCCGTCTGTCCGTCCGTCTGTCCGTCCGTCCGTCCATCTGTCCGTCCGTCTGATAAATAAGCAATAAATTTTGAATTTTGAAAGGGAGAAAAAAACAACAAGAAAACTCCCATGTAATAAAATCTATTTTCAAGGATAAATAAGCAATACATTTTGGCTCTTATGCCGCGACAACATGGAAACGATAATTTGAAGAATTGTATTTCCCACTGAATTCTAGAAGACGTGCACAGAAAATGAAGTTACATTTATGTCCAGAAGAAAAGAAGGGGCCATCTCAGCATTTGCTCAATGGATCAGGGAAACTGGACAAAAAACCTGATCGAGATGGGGGTCATTGACCCGGAAGCTGTAGTACAATAGTTGTTACAGGTTGTTTATACTCATTTATACAGTCCAAATGGTAAATAATGCATTATGTATCATTGTTAAAATTAATGTTACTTTTCTTGTGATGCTCAGTATAGTCTCTAATTGTTTAGAAACAGTTATGCAGCAGAAACGATTTCACTTGGGATTTAAACTTTTCTATTGAAGTTAATCGTTTAATGTCATCTGGCAAAGTGTTGTAAAATAATGTACATGTATTGTATGTGAATTTTTTGTAATGAGCTGTTGATACTGTTACCTGATGAATATGATTTCTACGTCGAGTGTTATAGTAATAAACTTCGGCATTTTCTGAAAATATATTCCCGCCCTTGAGCAAGTCATTTTTTACAAAAACCACCGATTCGTAAATAAAAAGACACGGTAATGGTAGAATTCCTAGATTAATGAAGAGAGGCTTACATGAATCACGTGGGTGGGATTTGGTTATTATTCGTACAATTCGTTTTTGTAATCTAAAAGTCTAGGAGCTATAAGATGTATTTCCCCAGAATATTATGCCATATCTGAGGCGGGAATGAACATTCGCGAAGTATACACAACGAGCAGTATGAAGGCTGACTGAATTTGCAAGAATTCTGAACGCGTAGCATAATGAACTTAATTTTGTGTTCAATTCATTTAAATGGACGTTCCATTTAAGGTTTGACTGAATTGAGAGACCTAAAATCTTTGTTGCCTTAACATCAGTCAATGGTACACCGTTCATTTTCAATGGAGCACAGACTTGTTTATTTGAAATGGAAAACTGCATTAAAACCGTTTTCTTTTCGTTTACATCTGATATTGCACTATTTACTGTTTCTTTATTGCAAAGGATGTTCGTATCATCCGCAAAGAGAACCGTTTTTCCGTTTCGAATCGTCGAGGGCATATCGTTTACGTAAAGTAGGAACAGAATAGGGCCTAAAATCGATCCTTGAGGAACTCCACATGCAACGGGCAAGGAGTCGGAAAGGTGCGTACGTAATGTTCCATGATTCCAGTAACGTATTTCAACTCTCTGAGATCGTTGTTTAAGGTACGATAATAACCAATCTAGAGCAATACCACGAATTCCATATCAAGGTAATTTGGAAAGTAAAATGTCATGATCAATGATGTCAAAAGCTTTTGAGAGATCTAAAAATAATCCAATAGGTGCCTCGTTTTGATCCAATGATGAGGCGACATCTTTAAGAAAAGAAAATATAGCTGTTTCCGTTAATTTTGATTTTCTAAATCCATGTTGGCAATCTGAAAGCGCGTTGTGTTTACTGAGAAAGGTTTCCATTCGTACGTAAAAAAAGTCTCTCTAATATTTTTGAAAAAACTGATAGAAGAGAAATGGGCCGATAATTTTGAATTTAATTTTTGTTGCCTTTTTTGAAAAGCGGCTTAATTTTAGCTGTTTTGAAAATATCTGGAAACGTTCCAGTGCATAAAGATGCATTAAATATGTGAGTTAACGGGTGTATAATGGCATACGCACAAGTCTTTAACAAAGAATCCGGGAATTCATCTAAACCTGACGAAAATTTATTTTTTAGTTTACCGATTATTTTGAGAATTTCATAGGAAGAAGTTTCGGAAAAGAACATTGCGTCTAAAATTTTGGGTGAACTGTCTGTTTTTGAATTTTGTGCCCGAAGACCCTTAGTGAGATCGGCAGCAATTCTCGAAAAGTATTGGTTAAAGAGATTAGCCACTGTTGCCGGATCGTTCACATTAATATCGTTATATTTTAAAACAACATTCTCTACGGGTTTTCTAGTTGATTTGGTAGTATGTTTTATTATATTCCACATTGCTTTTGTTTTATTATTTGAGTTCAAAATATCCTGATCGTTTTTCATGATTTTGGCCTGCCTTATGACTTTTCGTAACAATGTTTTGTATTTTTTAAAGTAGATAAGGAAATCTTGAGATACGTCATGACGTTTAGAAATGAAAGAAAGAATTCGCTTGTTTTTACAAGATGTCCTAATCCCTTGTGTTATCCAAGAATTGCTTTTCCGTGAAATATTTAATTTTCGTTTTGAAGAGGAAAGCAAGTGTTAAAATGAAATGAAAGGGTTGAAAAAAAAATTATATTTGTCGTTTGTATCAGCAGTATTATGAACCGTTTCCCATGACTCCTGCATCAAGTAATCAATGAATAATTTAATTTTACTTTTAGTAAACAATCTAGTCATACGTGTATTATTTATTGTGTCAGTGATCGCATTTCTTATAATGGTAAGAATTTGTGCATCGTGGTCACTGTATCCTAAATCTTTTGTTTCAACTTAATATGGAGTAGTAGTTTTGTTAATTATAATTTGATCAATTGCCTTCATCGAATGTTGTGTGATCCGTGTAGGTACTTTAATTGTAATGTCTAAATTAAAGGAATTAATTAAATTGAGAAACTTTTCTTTCTCGCAAGATTCGACCAGAAAATCAATGTTAAAATCTCCGCATACAACTATGGATTCAAAAGAGTGATTTCTGACTTTGTTAAGTGTTATCTCCAGGTTTTCTAAGAAAAAATATAATCTGCAGTTCTCTGTGTTGGAGGTCTGTAAATGCAAAGTATTATCACTTTTAGTGAAGTAAGATGTACAACAGAAATTTCGAAAATATTTTCAATGGAGTACACATTTAAATAAATCTAAATCAATAAATTTAAATCTAACAAATTATTTAAAAAATATAGGAGTAATACATTAATATAATAACAAGTTAATAAATAAATATAATAAATACTAAGATAAAACAATTGATTATTTTATTCCAATTTTTAAAACGTTTTCTCCACGGATAAAACAAGGAACGCTTAAAAGAACCGCTCAGATCTCATTTTCGTTGTACTCTCTGAAATTTTGAGAATTGCAAAAGTTAGAAATAATGTGAGAAAGTATATGTAATTGTAGGCTACTAGTATCATTTCTACGTAATTACGGTTTAATTTTGACTTGTTTATGACTATTTATTGAAACTACATTTACTTGCCTTTTTTTATTCGTGAGTGTTTGACTATGCAACTTTTAGACTTGTCAAAATACATCCAGACGAGGTGTGCCAACCAACCCTACATGTAGTATGCTTATGTATTAGTTATTTAAATAAATGGAAAGAGGTTTATGACAGTTTGGTCATTTAGTGGAAAATATTGGTCTTGTATTGTCTAATAGAGCAGTCTTAATAGTTTTACAATTAAATTTAAAAAAATCAGTCTTTTATTTGATTTAATCAGTTTTTACCTCTTTTTAATAAAACAATATTTATTGGCTTCTCTGAATATTGAGTACGTTTTACTGTTTCAAATTTCATAGTAAAGGCAACGATAGCGAGCAAGGTAAGCCATAGGCGAGCAAGGTAAAGTTGCTAATTGAAGCTGCAAAGAAAGGAAAGTAATTCTTGAAAAAATAAAAGATGGATAAATCATTAGAAAACTAAACATCATCGATTGACAACCAAAATTTAGAGCCTTCGTGTTCGCAAAGTACAAGTCGTTTCAATCGTAAGAGGAACGACAGTAGGGGAGCCCTTTCCCCTGAGATGGTTTCTCTAGCGGCCATTGTCTCAACGGGCGATACGTTGTGGCGGCTACTAAACGATATGTGTAGTCGTCATCAAACATGCCGCCCGCTTATGTCATCTCACGAGCGGCCGGAGAACCTACATAGTCATCGCACTGCTTCGTCATTCAAAGGGGCGAAACACGAGCTCACAGAACAGCACCTACATAGAAATACCATGAAAAGGTTCGTCCTTTTTGAAAAGACATGCGTCTGCTTTTGAAAATATCAGAAATAGTACCAATTTTATTTTATAAAAATGGTAGTGAGTGATTGGTTAAATAAAGAAATTAAGTTAAGGTGGACTGTATGCATTCTACACTCTCACTCTTCGAAGAGCTCATGGTAATTACATTGGCAAGGTCCCACAATAAAAATAATAGACAGTGATATGGTTTTAAATAACTAGTTTAACTCTGTACATTTTTTTCCGGTGAGCAAGTATAACAGTAATCCGATTTTATTAGTCTTGGAACTCAATGTTTCGCAGTGGTACGCTTGTCACGTATGCAAGAACTAACACGTATGTAAAACGATTTCTTTTAAATATTTTTGTGGATCAGATGTGTCCAGTGTTGTCTTCTCTCATGTAGTGCTGTAGGTATCCAGTATGTTCTGTGTGGACAGAGCTGGTACGTGTTGGTCTTATATGAATCGGATCCAGGGAATGTACGTGCTCCCACTTGACTTCACTGAGGAGTCCAATTCTAAGAAACTTAAAGGGATGTAAGTGGATTGATTTCACTACAAAATGAGATAACTACAAAAGACCAAGTTTAAATACACAGCGTGAATTGTACAAATGCTTGTTTACATTGCTGGATTATATGTAATTTGCCATACCCGAACAGGTAGATAGTAGGGTTTCAAATTGAAATACAAAATTCGAAAAATAAGAATTGAACGTTTTCAACTGCCTTCAAACTTTCAGAACGAGAAGTTTATGTCTACTAGCGGTGAGGATTAGATTGATGATAATTTAGTTATTTTCCCTTTTATATATATGAGAATTAGCTGAAAACATTTTATTATTGGCCTTGCAATAATGTAACATGAACGTGTTTTAACTTTGTCTTACTACAGACACGTTTTTTTATGTGTAGAACTGGCTATTACTAAGGCGAGAATCTGACTACTACAATATTTTGCAACAAAATCGGGATTTGGAAATCAATAGGTAAAAAATAGAAGATTTTTTTTATTCACGGGATATACTCAGAAAGAAGTAAACTAATTGCCCATTCAGTTTCACATAACTAATTTAGTACTGCATCCCCCAAAAAATGAGATAACTACGACAATGTTCATAATTGGAACCACTACTGGTTCTAGGTGTAATAGTACACACAAATAGCAGAAAAATAGTTTTATTTTGTGGATCATACAGAGAATACAGAGACTGGTTGTTACCGTGAAAACCAACTCCAATTGAAAAGTAACATCCCGCCCCGAATGATATTTTTGATTAAAGATGAAAGTAGATGTGACAAGAAAACTGAAAAAAAAAACAATTGATACGCGGAAATCAAGAGTTTAATTGAAGGTTTCAGGTGAGTAAGAAAATTTAAATTGTGACCAAAAATCAATCAATGAACTACGAAAATATTACTCACCGAGCTCTGAAATACATTCGAGATCAAGGTCCCACCCTCGTCACACTGACCACACTGAGACTTCTGTGGGAAGTTCGTTAGGTTGAAAAGGACATACGCCACAAAGCTAGGGCTTACCACTTACCCTTGCATCTATTATAATATATGGCTCCAGCCATCTGTTATCCAGGCGGAGTGATACTCAATTAGTTCATAATACGACTCATAGATTGCCCTCGATCGTGATCATTTCAATGTAATCCACCAAATATGAACTTGCTATATCTCAAAGACCATTTCCATGTGGGTTATCGTAATTTACACCCAAACTAGTAAATTTTAACAACATCGTTTGCGCAGGTGGTTGGAGAAGCTTCAATGCCGAAAGCTAGAGGTTCAAATTTTATGTACGGCTTGGGTGTTTTCATATAATGGCATGAGGTCATGATTGACTTCACACGATGTAACTTATTGTTTCTGAACATCATCTCATCCATTCATCATTCAAGTCTGATCATCATTTCCCTTTCGTAATTGTTCTACTATCCTCCATCCACTGGAAGGCAAAATACAAGTGTTCACGTGCCCAAGAAAATGAACGTTAAAATGACGTACGTGTCATTCCTTACCTACGGTCAGAATGCATGAAGCTTACAATATTAATATTTCTAATACATTTTTGCATAAACTCAATATTTAATCACAGAAAAAGTATTTGGTATTACATGCATGTATTTGTATTTTTGTGGTATAACTTAGTTGTTGACGATTTTTAAAAAAATGGAAACAATACTAAATTGAGGATAGGGTGGGAAGAAATCGTTAAAGGGAAAAGTATGTTTACAAAGAGGTTGATCTTATTGTTTATAAAAATAATTCGCCACATTTTTATCAGCAGAGCGGGCGCTTAAGGATCGGAGCAGTGCCAAAACGATGTATCCTTTGAGAAATTAGGATCATGAGGAGAACGAGAGGCACTTTTGTGCCGCGCTTCTCGTCGCAGGCGCCGGTGATGACGGTGGCGGTGGCGACGGCGGTGACGGTGGGGTGGCGGTGGCAGTGGCGACGGCGGTAGCGGCGGCGGCGGCGGTGGCGTTGGCGGTGGCGGGGGGAGCAGTGACGGTGATGGTAACGGTGGGGTGGCTGTGGCGGTGGTCACGGTGGTGGCGTCGGCGGTTGCGACCGCGGTGGCAACGGCGGCGGCGGCAGTGACGATGGGGTGGCGGTGGCGGTGGGGTGGCGGTGGCCGCGGCCGCAGCGCTCCCGGTCCCACTGGCGCTCGCCCTCCGACTCTTATTGATTATCAACCCGGTCGACCTCCTTGCGCTCCCGCGCCTTCGGCTGCCCTCCCCCTCCCCCGCCCCGCCCGCGGCCGATCGTGACACGTGAGCGATGCGCGCGGAGGCGGACGCGTACAGATGTGTGCGGACGCGTATAAATGGCGTCTCCCGGCGCGGAGGAGCGTGCTCAGCGCGGGGCTCAGCGGTCGCGCAGTCAAGGAGTCGACCGATTGGGAAGTCGCTGGCCGGCGGCTGGGCCCCGCCCCCGCCCCGCCCCGTCCCCTCCCGCTCCGACCCCGCCACGACCCCGCCCTCACGGCCCCCGCAGCCGCGCTCCGTTTTTCTCCCTGGCTCCCGCGGGGCCGCTGCGATGGTGCGTGGAATTAGCCTCCACGGCGATGGTGCTCCCTCTTCGCACCCCCTCGCACGCCCCGGCCACTCGCCCTCCGCCCTCCGCTGCCCGCCTTGCTAGGCCGCCACTCCTCTGGAAAACCCAAGCCAAATTATAACCACATCGGCTTCAATCTTCCACGGGATGCCAAAGCAACGTCTCAAGGGACAGGCTCGGAACAGATGTTTGATCGTGAAACACGCTGTTTGGGTGCCACAAATGGGGGATTGATCCTTCGATCATTAGTCAAGTATACACATTTCTTTTGAGTATATACTGCTGTAGAAGTATATTTGTTAGTGTCAAATTCAAGTTTTTTTTATTTTATCCCTCATCTGCCGTTTAGTTAGACAAAATTAAAAAGTAAATGTAAATTATATGGATAATGTAGTACATTTTTATTTCTCAAATACGGGTGTATAGTATAGAAAAAGCATTTTAATGGGGCAGGAAAAAGTGTCGATTTTTTTACAGAAAAACACGATTTTTGCTCCCTGATACTAAAAACGTGGATTTCCTTTATCCTCAAGGTAATATCTATTACTTTATCGCACGGGTAGTGTAGTCAAAGTCCTCGTTTTGGGCATCCCTGATGCTGGAAAGTGTTGCATGTGCCGTGTGGTGTGGGTGCGTATGGTGTGAGTGCGTGTGGTGTGGATGCGTGTGGTGTGGGTGCGTGTGGTGTGTGGTGTGGGTGCGTGTGCGTGGGTGTGGATGGTGAGGGTGTGGGTGGTGTGTGTATGTTGTGTGTGTAAGTTGTGTGTTTTTATGTTGTGTGTGTGTATGTTGTGTGTGTGTATGTTGTGTGTGTGTATGTTGTGTGTGTGTATGTTGTGTGTGTGTATGTTGTGTGTGTGTATGTTGTGTGTGTTATGTTGTGTGTTGTATGTTGTGTGTGTATGTTGTGTGTGTGTATGTTGTGTGTGTGTATGTTGTGTGTGTGTATGTTGTGTGTGTGTATGTTGTGTGTGTGTATGTTGTGTGTGTGTATGTTGTGTGTGTGTATGTTGTGTGTGTGTATGTTGTGTGTGTGTATGTTGTGTGTGTGTTGTGTGTGGTATGTTGTGTGTGTATGTATGTTGTGTGTGTGTGGGTGTTTTGTGTATATCTATTGTGTTCTGGTATTAAGTGGTGGCAACGAAGGTACCAATCCTATAGTCGAGAAATGTTTCAGAGCTAAAGTTGAAATAGTGCAGGATAGTCGACCTGACTTTTGATATAGTTTCTTTAAAATAATATATCTAAAATTTTCCTTTATTTGAAATATCTCGACTTCTGCCTTTCATTGATGTGCATGAAAAAGACGTGCCTACTCCTGATTAGGATAGTGAACATCATTTTCAACTAATGCTAAAAGAAAATGTGACGTTTCTTATCCACGTCACGAATTCGAGTAACGTCGAGGGATTGCTCGAGTCATTCGCTTTACGCTTTCCCATAAAGAAGAGAGTCGAAGGTAGAGCGGTGAAAGTACTGAAGATTTGATCTTTAAATAATTTCGTATGTATTTTTTCAAAGTATATATAGTTTTGGATAATTTTGAGTTATATAATGGTAGTTAAAAAAGACGTAAAGAAAGTTTGGTCCAAATCTACTCTTAAATTTTTTTCTTTTAATGTTATGCTCGAATGGAGGAAAGTTCGCTTAATAATATCGCGATAAAACGATTGCTGGCCAAATTACACGCTTAAGTACGAATCCTAGCCCGGGTAAATATTTCTGCCACTACTTACAATATTCGTAATGATTTAGTAATGGACACCCAGATGCATTTCCCGAGAAATTGTAAGCAATACGCAATTTGGTCATTTATATTTAATTCGGTTTGTGTATTCTCTTCATTTTCTTCTCACGAAGTTTTTTACGGTGTTTGCGTCAATCCCTCGCATCCCAATCTCTGTATATCATTGCTGTTGGGGAAAACTATTCCAAATTTAGTTTCATAGAAATATAAAGCTTTTTCTCATCTGTTTAATCTATATATTTATGTAGATTCTTTATAATTGATTTATAATCATTTACATTAACTTGGGTGTTATATTCTTTTTTGCCGAGGGCCTTGAGAATGGTGGGCCTCGAAACTACTGCTTCCGCTCTCTTGAGGAGAAACGATCACTGCGCTGGCGTCTTTCAACGTGGACAAATGGGAGGACTGACGTCTTGGTCCTTGTCCAAACAAATTACACGAGTATTGCATGTGAGTGATATTTTCATTCTTAGTTTAAAGAATAATTTATAATCCACGATGAATTGAAATATTGTAAAATATTGCACATTAAGTAACTACCAAAAACTTTTTACGCAAAAACGTTTCGTCAAGCTCTTCGTCTATATTTAAGCTGATTGTACTGTCTCAAGTAATTCATGGTAGTACTTCTTTAGGCGCTCTGAATGTTTAATTAATGAACTAATCTAATTGCATTCTCAATAAACTCATAATCAGTTATGTAATAATTTTACGATATTTTGTGTACTTGTTAACATGGTAACGAATTAAGTTAGATATAGTAATAGAATGAATACAAAATTAAAAATGATGATGAAATAATCGATAATGAACTTAATTAAAAAATGTTTATGTTGACTAATAACATGATTTATGAAAACATGTGTACGGATAATTAACATTTATGCATGACTGATTCTTCAATACAAGCAATGAAGGTTGGTATATATTTGCCTACCTATCTAATTGCTTTCCTTACTACTTTCCAGGAAGGCCTCAAACCCATTATGTGGAGGTTAATGCCTAAAGGCATGGAGGCATGTTGAGGCGACGTTTGCTGTAATGTAAGTAAAACTCGGATGAGGTCACAATCTAATTCGAATATTATCGATAGGTGGGAGTCGATGTTTCTGTTGGTTAGGACAGAATCAATGATGTCTGGTTTGCGCAAACAGTCCTACGGGTGGGTTCGCTGTGGAGGGGGTGCTATTTTATACTGCTATTGTTACGTGGTTGGGCTAGCAGTTTACCGTCTTGTTTGGATTGGAATCCCCAGCTAATGTTTAGCATTGAAATCTCCTAATAGTAATACTTTATCTGTGGGATTAAATAGATTTTGTAGATTGGTGATTATTATTTTTATTGTGGGAAGTTTACGACCTTCAATGGGTTATTGTTGATTATGATTGAGACTACTTAGAAACTTCTAAAGCTGGTAAATCCAGGAGATTTTTCTGGTTACGTTAGCTAGCACGCCGAATCTGTTCTTTACGGGGTTGTTGTACTTTGAAATACTGTTTAGATTAGGATTCATATTAACGTTACTTGAATCTGCACTTTTCTTCTGTGTTTCATGGGAGATTTCACAATCACCGACTGTCCTTCCTTTGGTGTTCATGTCTGATAATGAAGTTTTAGACTGCGTGCTGGGGTCGGGTTGAGATGGCTTCCTGACTGCCAACGAAAAGTCGATGACCGATAACAGCAGATACGAGGACTTTCATTTCTTTTTCGCGTGTTGTTTTCTGCGACACTACGTTTCACTATTTACATCACTATTGTTGAGAGTTAACAGTGCTTGGCTGATTGCCTGCCCTGTTGATGCGTTAACGTCAATCGAAATACACTTACCACTCAGAAGCTCGAACGACGAGCTGAATTTCAAAACGGTATCGAGCAGACTGCTCAGAGCAGAGCTTCGCGCTACTTTGTCACGTCTGGTCGGCGACTCGAGCCGAAATGTCTTCATGTAAACAAAGGTAAGTTGTAACACATATTTATGGGTCATCTCTCATAATCAAGCCTTTTCATGTGATAAAACGATTTTGACCTTCGTATATCCATTTCACCTATAATTGATTTAAACCTGCATTAATTTTTCAATGAGGTCGGTTGAAATAATTGCATTTTATCTTCGTAAATACGGACATTAATTTTCTTGACACTTTTTTCGCGTTCTTAAGTCGAATTAAAGGAAAATAACAAGTGAAGATTCTCACAAATGGCTCTGAAATATAATCGTTCCTGAAGGGATGGAAAATTGTAAATGGGGAACTTCCCCGCATTTGAATGTTCTACCTTTTTCTGAATTGAGCTCTCCACCTTATACTCTCTAGTTCATATGATTTTAGACTGATTTAATTCAACAATACTACCCTCAAATACGATGAAGAAATAAGACCTTGAGGAGGGGGTACCGAACACTTCCAAACATTTTATGTACATCTTTGTGTACTTGCCAAGAAGAAACCCTTACCTTCATTAGCTGAAACAGGATTAAGGTAAACGTTTAATTGACCTCAATGGGGACTCTCCAATCCCAAAGGGGTCGTCGAGGTAATCTCCACAATTACTACGTCTCTGCATTTAAAAGCGTTCGTCTAGACGTTTACAGCGCTGGCCGTTTCAGTAGCGTAGTTAGTATAGAGAAAGGTAGTTAAATGCATTTTATTATTTACGTATTTATATACACGAAACTTTAAAACTAGTGGGGCAACAACATCACGTAATTTCTCGTATCTATAAAAATTACGAAAAATTATAATACTTCAATTTATGTCCATATTAACGTCTCAACCATCACTTGTAAACTCATTATCAATCGTAGCGCATTTGGCAAGAAAATTTAATTCATTTAATGGTACTCCTAATACATCAACACAAATTCGACCATCCAAAATGCACCCAGAAACACCGCCCAATAATGTGAAGTTATTCTGATAATTTCAGACAGCCGTTTCGCTGCGTTTCCATTGTTGTATTACAACGTGATAACTAGTGAAGGATTCGAGTAAAAGAAGTGCGGGAAATTCTCATTTCCAAACTCGAAATGATTTTAAAACAGATTTCATTTAACAAAAAGTATCTATTATTAGCATTGTACTTTTGCAATTTTAATTCTTTGTGATTTTGGAAAATGTAACTTCATTATCTGTGCTCGTCTTCCAGAATTCAGTGGTAAATATAGTTATTTAAATTATTGTTCTCCATGTCGCTGCAGAAAGTATTATTCCTTTACAAAGGACGTAATGAGGGATAGGAGTCTAGATTTATAGCTGACTTACCCTTGAAAATAGATTTTATTACATCGAAGCGAATATTTTGTTAACAATACTTGCAAAAAACACTAATTTTCTTTCTGTATTAAAAATTCAAGTAGTATATGGCTTAGGGTAGGGGTCACAGAATTATGAAAACGTGCACGGAATTCACTTCTCCCCCTTGCACGCCACATAGTTTTTAACTTTTTTTGACGTTAAATAAATATAAAGAGTTCACTGATTGATGATAGATGTTTTTATCAATGACTTTTGTTCTTTAAGAATACATCTTGAAATAATGTAAATGAAACTTTCTGAATTTCTTAGAAATTGATATGCAAATATTCTACTTTTTAAAGCGTCGGGTAGGTTGGATATGGTTGTTCTGCTGTTGGTGAAGGGATAATGTGACTGGCGTTTAACTCTAAGGACCTGAGTTGGAAGCTCTACGCAAAACATTCTTTGCTGGTTTGAAACAATTTTACAGGTTGGTGTAGAATTAATAATATTGCATAATCGTTACAAATAATGCAAAAAAGCATGTACTGTTGTAGCTCCACTAGCTACATATGCTTTACTACTGTTTCTGCACAACTTGGGTTTGTTTATGACCCATTTATTTGGGTTATTCATACGTTTCTTCCCCTTTATTGGAATTTCTGGCTTAACAACACACTCCGGCACGGACACCGCCATTCTCTCATACAGCGCCATGAAATCGCAGCGGCCATAAACAGAAACACACACATTTGGAATATGCCGTCGTTTCGCTGAGATTAAGTTCATTTTCACTCCGGACAAATTGTAAAGGTGGAATTTGAGGGTTTTCCTATATTCCTCTTCATTTGATATTTCAGCATATGGTAGGTATGTCGCAGCAGTATACCGTCACAATTCTAACTAAAAATGCAGGGTCGCTTGGGATCTGCTCGTATCTAATCAACCCAACTGATACGAATATAAGCAGACAGATTTGTAATAATTTAGTCTCAAAAATGTATATTACACCAAACTTCTATTGTAGTTATTGCAACTTTAAAATACTGCGAGCCACAGTACCGTCCAGTACAAGCCGTAAGGCCAGCACCCGACCTGAGACGTCTTGGGGGGGTGGCGAACACAATTCACCAGATGGTCGACTAGCTCAGTATAGACGTCCCAGTGTGGACACAATAAATAAAAAAATAGGGGGGGGGCAGGGTCGTGAAGATCGTTTATGGATTGGATGCAAAATTACAAACAACTCGGGTGAGAATCACTTTTCACTAAATTCAGAATATATTCTAAAAATATTTGCTGCTATGACAAATACATACAATGGCACACAAGAAAAAAAATCAAATACAGAATACTCCTGACTGTAAGAAAAAAAACACACACTAATAACACAATACACAATTTCCTACTTTCATCTACAACCCAATTGTTTAACAAACACACTTTCAGAAATTCGAAAGAATCGTTAAAATATTACTTTACAAAAATGTGAAAGAAACACAAAAAAAATTTATTAATTATAATTATACTCTTACACAAACTCTTAATCACTATATTACAATATTAGATCTTCAAATCCTTTTTGAAAGAAAAGATTGATTCTGTTCTCACGTATTAGAAGTCGGAAACAAATGTACTTTTACTTTTCTTATCTTTTAAGCGTGGTAAATCTGTTACCCTCCCTTTCTTTCTACGTGACAGATACAGAATAAGCTTTCTTATTAAACTGAATCACTCCTATCCCTACAAACAGTTTATTTGGAACGACCTTACTTTGTTCTCGGCCGCGTAGAGCAGTCCGCTATGCTTCCTTCTACCCCTTTTCACCGAGCTGCTTCGGCCTTGAAGCGTCGTGTCCTCGGGTTGAGAACGCAGTTGCTCCCCAGAAACCGCCTTCTTCTCGTTCAAGTTTTATATGCTTGAATACTCTCATATGAATTTTACTTTATTTTCGATTACGGTTAATGACCAACTGGATATTCAGAGTGAAAATGAATCCAGAGATCACCCCTTTTTATACGAGCACCAACTTCAAGAGAGTATTTAAATATAAGAAAAGCATGGAAAGAGAAATGAATTCAAGCTATTAATTACTGCCATCTATTCAAAACTCCACTCCTAATTCTTCCATTATAAATTCATAACATTTCTTATTATCTTTCTTCTAAGATTATGTTTAAATCAATTTATAATAGAATAATTACCTCTTCTGGTCTTCTAGAAGAGTTTTCCTCGAAAAAGTTGCAAATCTGAAGTCCGCTGCAATGTCACTTCCTGGCGTACCGTTTTCCATACGTCCGCCCAGTTCAGCTGCTACCTTCAGAAAGAACTTTTTCTTTCATCCGACCTCCGGTCTCGCCCTCGGTCTATGGTGGCGGTCTCTCTTGTTCTAAATTCTAATTAGCATTCCAAATATTCATCCGCGTTGGCGCGCGTTCAAAATATTTCTTTCCCTCGCTTTCTTAGGGCGATATGTGACACGTTTTCGGAATCTAAGAAAACGGACGGTCACAATACTTAAAACATTTACAAAAAATATATATTTGCTATATACTTCTATCACATTGATTCTTTTAAAAATCCAACTTTCAACTCTGGTTTGGGGTCATCATCAAGAATAACAATCTCTAAAACTGAGAAATACGTTGACAGTTTTACTGTGTCGAAGGTGTGAACTAGGTCGAAGTTTCTTAGTAGCCCAATTTCTTCACGCACTTTCCTGAATTCAACATTGCAATAACTTACACCGATCAAAAATTACACAAGGTGCTATAGTTCCGTGACTCACCCTGTGTATATTATTAGGCTGTATTGAAAAATAGGTTTCAATGGCTTAGCGAAACAATTGATTGTTTGATTTTTTTCGTGATTCCGGGCGCGTCAACTGCTTTGGTCATTAGTCCCGTTAGTGTAGTGCATTTTTTTTCGGCAGATGACGGTGATCTTCCCCCGCTGGCTGGCGTGATCCGGCGACGACCCACCGTCGGCTAATGGGGTTTCCCCCTATCCAGGACTCTCCCACCAGCAGGGTACCGCCCCAGCCGGGACAAGCTCGAAACTCCCGACCGATCTCCCGGAATATGTGGTAGTGTAGTGCATGTTAGTGTAAGTGTGTGTAAGGGGAGAGGATAGGACAAGGAAGAGGAAGGACAGGGCCGGCCCGTCTGGTAGGGTACTGCTCCGGATTCGCCTGGTGTTGATCGGAGAAACCACGGAAAACTACCGATCAGAGCAGCCGGCCGCTAGAATTCTCTTCCAGACAGCGACTGAACTCGACCTAGCTGAAAAGCTAGTGTCGAAAATCCTGCCGCCGTCAGGACTCGAACCTGGGACCTCCCGGTCAGAGGTGCTGGAATGACATCAGTTGATGGACTAAGATATCGCGCCCGATTTAGCGAAACAAGATGTCGATCCAAGAATAACATCGGTACCAACAAAACCGTTTTAAAAATGGGTTTAGGGATGCCTCAAACCCCATAAACAACCTATTTTCGGCTTTTTTCGCTGCTTTCTAGAAAAAATGAATAAATATTATTTAATGATAATATTATTAAAGTATTTTAGCTGAGGTGGTGCCCACGTTATCTCGAAACAACTTTATGATAACCAAACATTATTTATTTGATTCAAACAATGTGCCACATTAGTCCGGATATGGCCAATTTTACTTTAAACCATAGAAATAGATATTTTTCAAATGGCCATAGTGCCGTAAATATTTATCCCAAATACTTGTAATTTAAATCAGATTATAGCTTAAAATATCCACATTAAGAGTCTTTCTTTGAACTATTTAAATATATCACTGCAATCGGTTTAAAATGGGCAGCGCTGTTAACGACTTGCATTTGAGGCGCACTGCTGTATCTGATTTCTTTACTCGCCGTTAGCCTGCATTGAACATATTTGGTGAGATATCTAAGGAGCTTGGAAGCTAGTAGACTTTAAAGAACACTATATGGAATTTGGAAGCCCAAAACATTTTCAAACTTTTTTCGGAGTCTTCCTACAACTTCTGTTCCTTAAAAATAGGTTTTGAAATAAGGTCATGTACAATTTTTCGAATATTTGAGTACTTTCCGCGAAATTTTGCGTGAAATTACGGGCGACAAAGTCCGTGCTGTTTTAGCACCATTAGCTATTCTAATGACATATCAACTGAGATAACTTAGGGAAAGAACTATTGCCACTGCATCGTCTCTACATCTCTACAGAGTGGTCCTGGGGTTCGAGTCCCAACGGTGAAGATTTTTGCCACTAGATGGGTCAAATTCAATCGCTTTTTGGGGATCTCTAGCGACCGCCTACTCTGATTGGTAGTTTTCTGTCTTTTAACCGATGAATACTAAGTGAATTCAGGAGCAGCACCCTAGAAAACGCCACAAGGACTTCACGTGATCTTCCCCTCTTCATTTTTTACTCGCCTTAAATACAAATTAATTAATGATATAATCACAAATACAAATTTATATCTGTTTCTTTGCAACTTATTTTAGAAAAATATTAATTCAATTTCTTCAAAAAAGTTTGTCATTTTTGCTTTCAGGTGAAAACATGTCTAACGTTTTAACACATATACACACCTGAAGAGCCGTATAACCTGCACGCCAAACGACATGTATGCAAAATAAATACTTCTTTGACGAATAACCTTATTGATTGTCAAAAATAAAAATATATTTATGTTTTATTGTATATTAGTATATTTATTGTATATTTTACTATATATTAAAACCTTGTAGCGGAACTTAAGCTCTCTTCAAAGACTGATATACTTCGGAAACAACATAATAATATATTTCATTTCAAGTTTCTTATTATTACATAAGGTACCTATTAATATTATGAACAGACGCTAAAATAAAATAATTTATTATTTGAATAGCAACTTCCAGTAGTTACTCCAAAAAACCTGTATTTTGTGGGGAAGTTTCCATTTTGTGTTTGCAACTCATGTGCATAAAATACGCAAGGGAACCAAAAAATTTCACTATTATATATTATATACTGTATATATATATATATATATATATATATATATATATATATTATAACACGCCCACCTACTACCTTGCAGCCGGTGGCGATGAAGCGTGAAACTATGAATGCTCGTGAAGCGAGCTTTGAATTCTCAGGAAGCAGGATCTTTCGGGTATGAGAAAGGTCTGAACCCTTGACACAATGAATTATGAAATTCTGGTAAAATGAGCATATATTCAGTAAAACAAATTACACAGTGGCACAAATATACAATAAGTATGTACTTTACGTAGATGGTCACTGCAAAGAAAACAGAAACAAAAAGAACAGAAATAACACAACCATAAGAGAATGTATAGGCGTCGCCTTGACTGCCTGATTACTTCAATACGCATTATTTACAATACTTTTGCTTTGTCCTTCTTCTCAATTATTTCGTGTACCTCATTTAACTGTGGTTAATCTAAAGTTTTCTCCGTGCACGGCCCTTTAAGTGATTCTCTACAATTATTCTTTTATAGACTTCACAGAGGTCAGCCTTGAGCTGCGCATTTATTACAACGCTGTTAACTCTAGCACAAGAATAAACGTGACACACACGTTACTAAATTGTACCCTTTACAAAATTACAGCAACTGATTATCCCTGATATCATACAATGGACACAATACTTTCAATATGATTACTTTTACATTACATGAAAAATTATAATTTACTTTAGAAAAGTTGTACAAGGTAAGGCATTCAAACGAATTTACTGGTGCGTACAGCGAATGAAATCAAAACTGCCGCTCATACGTTCGAAATATTTCCCCAGTAACTATTTGTAACTTTCACCTATTTTAGGACGCTACGCCTGGTGTTTAACGCTACACAGTTTCCCAACAAATTGTCGCATAGAAGTTGCCAGTTCTTTACCTCGACATTTCCTTCCCGCTCGCCGTCAGTTAACCTTGGGGTGTTCGGTCGCTCGCAGTCCTCGCCACGTCACTCGACTGGTTCGACGTCCCGCGGTCACACCTCTTCTTTCGCTCGACCTCAGGATACCGCCACACGTCCAAATTCCAAACCTTTCTCTCGTCCTCAGGCTCGCACCGTCCACGAATTGGTCCAAGTCTTTCTCGCCTACGCTTGAGTGTTGGAGTCGTCCTTCTGCCGCCTGCCGCGTACCCGTTGCTCGCGCTTCCAGTTTTAAATAACTAACGTGCTTGAATTGACTACTTCTAGCACTCGGCCGACATACCACACTTTGAGCGTGCGTGGTCGTGGCGTACAAAATTAAATACTGGATTTCGTTCAGAGTCCTTCTGCGCGAATTTACTTCGATGATGAAACTATTTCAAGTTCGAGCAGTCACAACGCTTGCTTACTTGCGTAATGTTAGTGCAAATGCTGTACATGCACTTTGCTTCTGAATTCTATCACTTATCACCGCGTTTCTTAAATCAGCTTTACTAAAGCAAGTAAAATTATACTCCTGCACTAACCGATTACTACCGCTGAAGAATTTAGTTGAGTCGCCGTCGCTGTCGAAGTCGTAAGAGAGCTCTACCAAAGTGCGTCGCGGTATTTATGCAACTCCGCCTGGGGAAAAATTTCTGGAGGGGTGAATTTTCTCCTCCTTCGCGCCCTCTCGAGAAAATATTATCCGCTAACTTTGGACATCGGAGTGCGAAAACCTGCGGGTAGATGTCGCCTTCTCGGACCATCGCTCCGCCGCGTACCCTATTTCTTAGTTCTCTGGTCTTTTCTAGTGGCTTATGGTGGCGTTACGGGTATATATATATATATATATATATATATATATATATATATATACACACACAGTATAATACAGTATATAATATATATCCTATACACTATATTATATTTGAGAAAAGTTGAAAGCATTCCATTCAATGAATCGGTTGTCAGCAAATAAACTCATTCACTGCTCATAATCAGCTTCTTTTAACTCAATTATTTTTCAGGTGGTTCTAGAAATTAAAAAATTCAAGAATATAAGAAAGGACAGTTTTGTACACTGAACACAACCTACTGATAATGAAATAAAATATTCATTATTTTTCTTTATTTAAACTTCTCAAATTATAGTAAATAAAATAATTTAAATTTCAAAGTAAAATATTGTAATTTATGCATTATACATTATTTCTGTTCAAAATTCACGATTGGGAAATTTCTAAGATTCTGCTTTTTCAGTACAACTTGGATTAAATAAACTGTCAGTGACTGCAGTTATTCTAATCGGAAACCCTTCCGCACTTCTCCCTCTCCCGTCGTTAGGACAAAGCCGCTCCCTCCTACATCAGGGGGGCGGAAAGTTATGTTGTCTCTCGCCATTGTAAATGACTGCATTTCAAAAAGTAAAAAGAAAATAATAAATATACTGCTTGGTGATATGGAAAGTATAAAGTCGTTGTTTTGAAATAGTATGCAAAAATTATGTATTATGGAATATTCATTTGTTTTCTTCCAACCTGAACTGAGAATAACCAATGGGGAGATGCGAAGGGGTGAGCGACGGGGGGCGGCGTGAGGGGAAGGAGTTGCGCAAGCGAGTGTGCAGTGAAGGGCGTAAAGGTCTGTAGCTATGGGGAGCACTGGGCAGGGCCTTCGCTATCTCTGTGGTCTCTTGCAGCCGCAGCCTAAGCCTTGGCCCTAGGGTACGCTGGGCTCCACCTTTCCTTCGTTTTGGCTGTGCTTAGCGACCGTGGAAATGTCAAGGTAAGGGCTGATATTCCGATTCAATGCAGGGTTATTAAGTATAATGATTAATTATTTTAGTTACAAATAACTTTAAATATGAACTTGTGTTTTTGAAATACAATTCGACTTTTGATTGCTCAATTGACGAAGTTCTGAGTTACTTCACTTTGTTTTAAACAACATAACATTGCTCATTAGTTACATTTCATTAAATTTTCATTATCAAGGAAAAAAATTAAAGGAAATTCATGAAGAATACGAATAAGGAAACTGGCGTATTGGTTCTTCTCTTGCAGACTCAAGATGTTTTGGGGCGGGGTTTGTATTCATTCATTTGTTCAGTTACGTGTAACGGGGCTCTTCGAGCCAAATTAGTCTAATAAAACTTTAATTTCAGAGCAATTATCTTCGAGTATTTCGTGATTGTAGTGCAGGCTCATAGGTAAAAAACACACAAACTGAGCTTGTAGTAGGCGCGAAATGTTTTTGTTAGTTATTCTCCGCTGGAGTGTGGGGTAACGTGGGGAACTTCGCGTAGGAAACGCCCTTGCTGTCCGACTAGCTCAGGGATCTTCGTTGAAAATGCCCTTCACGGGGCTCCTAGTGTTCTGGAAAGTTTTCCTCCGAGGTGCGATGTACCTTCTAACAATTTTCGAATGCACTTTCCCTCTGCGAAAAGCGTTCAAGAAGGACCTTCCACCGAGGGAATCCTTGGAGATATTTGGAGACGATGTTCTCGCATCGAGGGAACTACGCCCAGGGAAGTGATTAGTTGTAGATACACATGACACAGGGGACAGGGAAGGTCATAACATGTTACTTTATCCTCTAACTTTGAATTCTAGCTAGAAGTCTTAAAGAACCTTCGTTAAGTTCCTAAACAAGAAGAAAGAACCTAAGTAAAGTGAGTATTGTACCACGCGACGCAATTGAAGTATTTGAACGTAACATTTCTTCAAAAATGAACTTTGCTTGCAGGTTTGCCCTCGCCACAAACTGGAAGAAAAATAGCGGTTAGCAAGGAAGGCGAAGGAAATCTCCCAACACTTTTGTCCTCTTCTGGTGTCATCCAGTAGCTAAAGTCCATATGAAACCATGGAGAGGGCCACAAATGGTGGGACGGATGGGAGTCTTAAATTTTTATATTCAGATCAGAACAGGAGTGGGTAGGGAAGGGGGAAGGAATACTCACCGGGGCTCCTCTTCATTTCAGGAAAACTTCAACGTTACATTCAATATTGACTAAAGAACGTACCGAATCTGGTTTTTTGAGCCTAATCACTTGGGAGAAACTCTACACTACTTTTGCACATTTGGACAGAAGATTTCAAGGAGTTTAAGGGGTGAGTGGGTGGGTGGCTGAATTTATTTTCAGGTCACTCGGAAATGGGTGAGACGGCAAGTGTTACTAATCGGGGTCTGCTCTTGATTTCAGGAAAACTTTGCTACGCCGCATTTAAAACTGTCTAGTGAACATATCAAATCAGGTTTTGGACACTGATGGCTTTTAAAACAACATAGCCTTTTCACCATTTCCTCTGATGAAATTCTCCAAAAGGGTTGAAATGGTCGAATGCGAGGGGTGACTTAGTATCTTCTATTTTCAGGTCTCCGGAAAATGGGCTTGGTTGGAAAGGGCTACTGATCGGGATCTGCTCTTTTTTTAAAATTTATTTCTTCTCGTTCGACATACTTGTTATTGGAGGAGCTTAAATTATGCATTACATAGATTTTTGACTTTTTGGGAATGGCCATCCATAAGAGTGGTTTTTATTACTCTGGTGAACGTAAAGATTGTGCTAAAGTAAATGAAGCGAGGTCGAAGACTGTGTCAGTTTGATCTATTAAGAGTTATGGGGGATTACGGTCGTTTGAATCGGTCTTTGGGATATCTAGATTTAATACGCGAGTATGTTGCATTGCGATCTAGGCTGAAGATTAAGAAGCATAGGGAAGTGTGAAGGTTTCGGGAAAAAGTTTGGGCTATTTGTATTAAGTGGTCGCTTAATGAAGGCACTTTCAATTCTCTCTGATCTGGGTGTTTGGAATGAACCAGGGGCATTTAAAGTTCTTCTTAAAAATATATTCTGAATGGCTGTTAATTTTTGGAGATTGCTGGTCGCAGCACATCCCCAAACGACATGCGTAAGTCATGGTTGGTAGAATTGAGGATTTAAATTGTAGCAATCGGCATTTGACTTTCAATGAAGAATGCACATTGATTAGAGGGAGGAGTTTTGATATTTTGCAGATTCTTTGTTGGCTATTGCATTTTTGTTTGGTTTCCAAGTTCATATTTTGTCTAGCAACACTCCTAAGTATTTCATCAGTGAGGTGGCCCACGGAATATATGTATTGTGAAGATTCAATTCAGCAGGATTTTTGCGCGGCGTAAAGTGAAGATTTTTCTTGACATTTTAGCGAGTTTATTTTGATTTTCCATTTTTGAGTCCAGTTAACATACTCGTTCAGTGTGTTTTGAATATAGTCCTTTGCTACGACAATGTCGCTGTACGTTGCGAAGAGGGCGACATCATCTGCGTAAAGCGCTATCTTGGAGTCACCCCCAATGGGGATATCGTAGCTAAAAATGTTGAACAGAATGGGAGAGAGTGTCGATTCTTGTGGCACTCCTGCATCAATGGTGCGCGGATAAGAGGTTGAAGAGTTGATTTTTACAATAAACGATCTGTTAGTGTGATAACTTTCGATAAGCTTTTGTGAAAACTCCGGGACACGTAGTTGTCGCATTTTAAAAGGGATCTTCTCTTGATATCAGGAAAACTGTTACGCAGCATTCAATACTGTCTGGAGAATGTAACAGCCAATAGCAACTTTTGAATTCAACATCGAATTAACAGATGAGCAACCTTTTGTGTCGAATAATTATCATATTCCAGTCGCTTACAGAGAAGAAGTGGACCAATTAATTCAGACTATGTTAGACGACCACATAATTAGGAAGGAAAGGACGCCTTGCCTAAACCCGATAGTGATCGTTAAGAAAAAAATCTGGAGATCTTTGGAGGTGTTTGTAGACGATGTTGTTCTATTCGCTCAGTCATTCCAAGAACATACAGATGATTTAAGAAGTCTCTTTAAACTATTGATTGACCATCACTTGCAACTTAATTTGGAGAAATCGAGTTTTTGCAAGAAAGAAGTAAATTTCTTAGGATATGTTTTGACGACTAAAGGCCTTCAAATAAATCCGCGGAAAATACACAAAATTGAGTCCATACATCCTAATGTCGCAGTACTAGAGAATGACAACAGGAGAGATATTGGAAGATATATTTTTTATAATTTGAAACCTTTTCGAGAATAAATTGTAACTCGAATTCTTTTCAAGATTGTTTTTCGTCATCTTCATTACCGAAAAAAAATCTTTGTAGGGAAGGCTTATGTAACCGCCCATATGTCGGTTCCATTGATTTTTGAGAAGCACCCCAGAACGTCAAGACACGACAAGTTGCAATTATAGTGTTACCGAATAGCAAGAGATCGCGCCAGCAGTAAAGGGTATCACTTGCGAGAATTTATTACAGTTTCTGAACGAACTCGCGTACATGAGAACGAGGACCAATCGAAAATCACCCTTGAAAATATCAGCACTAACGTAAAGCACCGCTACGAAAAGCTCTCTTTCGCTGCCGCTCGCCGATCTGATCACACCGCAATTGTCCGTGCTGGATGAAGAGGAGAGTTCGCCGTATTTCGACGATAAGAGGCTTGGAAAAGGTAATTCGTCTCATCATGTTAAAATAACTATACCATGTATGAGAGAACTGAGAACTTTAAATCATGAATATTCTAATAAATTCACGTGAACGCATTACGCAGAAATATACTATTTTCTATCAAGGAGGAAATAATATATTTCAACGTTGAAGCACGTATACTGTGGAAGCATGCGGAAGTGGAAAGCATGCGCTATAGGAAATGTTTCTTTCTATTTCCAGCTTTTTTGTTTTTGTCTTTCAACTTGGCTTACCACGTAAGAAATTCATTACGCGGAGATATTGCAGTCAGATTGTATAAAATTCGAAGGACTGTGGTACCGATTCACCAGAGCACATGTTCGTTGAAGCAAAGGGGTTGCCACGACCTTGAAAGGATCTGGGTCGCCGTCGCCGCTCCAAGCTGTGGAAATATTTCTTCGTGAGTCACACTACTTCACTAGAAATTCTCATAAAAAGAACTGTTTAAAGAAGCGAGAATTATGCTATAGAGATACAATTCACCTCACTTACAGACGTAGATAGTCGAGTTAAATTCATTAAAATAATTTAAACGTAATCTTATATAGTATTGCAGTCGTAAAAGGAAACCAGACAGCTAATTCCTGTAAAGAATTGTAAAAATATATTTTTTCATTTTTCTATTAACGATAATATTTGTTCTTTTAGTGTGTGTTTTCAATTTATTGTTTAATCGTTTTAAATTTGTTCAAAACCAATAATTAGTAAAAGAGTTATTATTAATTGTGCGTTCATTGAATAATGACTTTTTTGCTGGCTAAATTGTATAAAGTATTAATCTATGTGAAAGTGAAACAACGTGTTGTATGTATTTCATTCACTATTAAAATTTCTTTGAACGTATGTAAAGGGTATTTTGGTATGTATTCTTTTTAAGTATTTTGTGTTTCCATGTATTATTGTCTTGTGTACAGTTAATTTATTGTTTTTTTTGTGAAGTGAAGGGTAATATAATTTTATGTAAAGTGTTTATGCAATTGTTAAAACACAAGTGCAGTTGTTAGGTAATCACGTAATTGCTAAAGGTAGAGCAAGTGATAGAATTTATCAATGCAATGTGTAAATGTTAGATTAGAATTGTATTCAATAATTTAACAGAATATATCCAGAACGCTGTTCATAGTTAAAAGATTAACTTGCCTATGTTTCTTTTATTACAAAAAGCAGGTTAAAAGACGAACCCACCCCTGTAGGGCAGTTAGGACATATAAAACCATTCCTAATTTTTGGTGTGATAAGTCACAGATCAAGTAATACTACTAGGTTAGTTGAGTGACCCGCTGTAGGCTTTTTAGAGAATAGTGAAAAGGTAAAACGGTCACAAATTTGGCGCCCAGCTGGTTGGCACGAAATTATTGCAATTTCGCTTGCTTATGTTAATGTTAAAATCAAAGAAAATTGTTATCTAATTTCCATATAGCTTTGCTAGGAATATGATACGGAGTGAGGTGTTATATTAGATAGTATTCTAATTCTTTTTGTACATCTGAATTCTAATTACGACTCGACAAAATGGTAGATAAGTTTGATAGGGCACGAAACCTTGAACAAATCTCGTCAGGTAGTGAGGAGGAAAGGGATATAACTGAACACCCGTTAGAACAGCCCCAACTGCAAGCATGGGCAGCTATTGAGGTAACTTCGACGTCGAAATCTTCGCCAACGGAATCTCCGTCTACTTTGCGAGATCAAGCCGCCACTGAAGCTGACCTCGACCGCGCGAACCAAATGATGTTAATGTCTCAGTTTATGACTCAAATCGAACATAAATTCGATATTGCCAACGCACAAACAGAAAGTTTGAATCAACAGCTTTCGGAGAAAATAGAAAGTCGAATAGCGAAACAATCAGCACAGATAGCGGAGCAGTCAACAAGATTAAATAAGCAGTTGTCTAATAAAATAGAGCAACAAAATGAACGAATTAGGGCTAGGTTAGATGAGCAAAGTCATAAACTGTCGAAACTTGACAAAGACTTAATAGAAACAACCCAGGCGTTAGAATTAAAATTAACGGAAGCTACTGTTCAAATCAAAGTAGAATTAAAATAGGATTTCAATACTCAGATACAACAGGTAAAATCTAATTTTGAAGAAAAAACCGAAGTAATAGAGGCGAAGATAACAGTAGTAGAAGATAAAGTGGATAGATCGCTTGAAGAACATAGCAAATCCATCCAATTGTTAAGAACTCACAAACAGAAGTTAGTAAAAATATTTGGAATTGAAAACTCAAGTGAAAGGTAACGAGCAGAAAATCCGGTTACTTAGAGTAAACAGGAAGTTGAAGCGAAGGTAGCTGATATTCAGGAGAAAATCGAGAATATGCTTTCGACCTCTTTTCCATCGCATCCGACAACAATAACTATTCCACCGGGATTAACATTCAGTGCTCATATTAGAGAAAATCCTTGCATATTTATTAAGGCTGTCGAAAACTTCTTCACCTTATATAATTTCCCCGAAAATAAAAAGGTGAGAATTGTTTATCAGATGCTCTTATCAAGCGCAAAAGTGTGGGCAGACACACTGGATCCTTTACTTGCTACTATGAATGAATTCAAAGAAAAAAATTTCAATCGTTACTGGAACCATGAAACGCAGATGAATTTTAGGCTTAGTCTGATGTTCAGTACCTGGAAGAAGGACACTATTTCAATGCAGAACTACGCGACAGAAAAATTAGCTGGTCTGAAATTATTGTGGAAAGGGGGGGAGGGAGGAGAGGGGAGAGTGCAGGTCCACACACTGCTTAACATACCCCTGAAACCCTCGACAAGAGGGGTTGAGAGGTACTGCTTCATCCCCCTTATAGCCCGGATTTAGCACCATCTGATTTCCATTTGTTTGGTCCTCTGAAGGCGGCATTACGTGGGAAGAAGTTCCAGGATAACGAATGTCAAAAAATTGTGGGAAATGGTTTCAAACAACAAGATGAGACGTTCTTTGCAGCGGATATAATAAAGTTGGTAACCCTTTGGGACAATGCATAAATGTTGGTGAAAATTGTATTGTAAAGTAGAAAAAGTCCGGTTGTGCAGAAATAAACCTTTTTCTCCAGACCAATTTGTCTCTTTAATTATTGATATATCTCAGGTAATTAGTAGGAAAAGTAATACCATGTGAGGGAAATATACCCTAAAGAATTATTATGTACGTGGAGTCACTTCATGACATGTTATTAATAATCTCACAAATATTTGTCACACAAATGACAAATATCACAGGCTGCACATGAACCAGAAGTATACAAGGAAAACAGCATCAAATTGACAATTATATCATACTAATCATGGAATGTGTAAATAATTCTATGAAGGGAGACGAGGGAAAAACAATTTCATAACATGGTAAATATTCCTTATTTTCCCTGTGCCACTGAACAGTGAATGTACTGTTGTTAGTTACATCTGTTTAATTGCGTATGTCAGCTAGTTTTACGAAATTGAAAATCTTAATAATAATAATACTTACAAAAGTTTATACTTAAGAAAAGAGAATAAGGTTTATTTCCTGAAGAAAAATAGGAGCCATTTACTAATGCATTCAGATCATTCAGCCATAATCAGCAGCCAAATTATGGCTGCCTGCATTGATTGATTCATGCCTCCTGCATTGAATCAAAGAACTATTTACGTGTGCAAGTACTCGTTCCTGTATGAAGATAACTTCAGTCTCCTAACTGAGACTTTTAAGAACATTCCTAATCTTCTTACTCGTACGTCGGACTATGAACGGAGGAAAACAAGTTAAAGGGTCGAGCGAGAAGAGGGATGTGAAGGGGAGGAGACGTTGGACTTCGGGAAAGAGAAGACGATCAAAGACGGCAGTCTTCGCCGCGTCAAAGAAAGTAGCACTAGCGAAGCTGTTCTCTTTGAAGTTGGGAAGACTTGGGGTGGTGGGACGAGACCTCCGTCTACTAATTCCCACAGGAACCACTAGCCAGTCAGCTGATGGAGCTCGAGCCGGAGGGACAAATCACCGCGAAGGCGGCGGGGGCGGGGCCGCGGAGGGGGTGCGCGGGGAGCAAAGGGCGAGGGGGCGGGGCGGCGCGGAGGGGCCTGGGGACGGCGCAGGTCGCACTTCAGAGGAAAGGGCAAACGTGACCGTGACTGGGAGGCGGCGGGGAAGGCGAAGGCGGAGGCGGGCGGGCCGCGCAGATTGCGCTCGCCTGTCTTCCCATCCCCCTCCGTCCCCCTCCCACCTTGCTCCCCCCCACGCCCGATGGCCTCGATGGCCTCCGCCACCTTCGGCCGAGTTCCGAGTCCGCAGGCGTTCTGTGGGAGGGCCAGGGCTAACTAAAACCAATCTGCGTCGTCCGCATGACGCATTACAGGGAAGTAGACTCCGCGAAATGTCACAAGCCACTTGCTATCAACAAACTACGTTCGGATTAACGATGTGTGATAATGATGTTTGTTTACGACAGATGGCATTATTACACACAGACTTAATTAGGCAAAGACTTTGATCATATTCAATCAGTAATTCCTCATTTAAAGAATGTGTTTGATTTTCCGGATAAAACGAATGCTTTGTTGCTGAAGCTATCAAAGCCAATTGGAACAACATGTACACAAGAATTTTCCCGTTTTTTCAGTTCAAAATCTTTTCAGCCCTCTGAATTTATTTGCGTCAGATCTGTTTCACATCTGCACATTTGAAATGTTTCAATGTACATTCAGTAAAGAAGTTGGAATAACATTAACTTATAGTATAGAAATAACATGTACACATAGTACTTAGTAGCAGTTATTTCTTGTTCACTTAAGCTTACCAAAGCTAGAAAGAGCGCTGTTATCTGTTTACATCAGGTTTCGGCCTTTTAAATCAAATGCATGCCGTAATTTAGAGTAGAAAGCAATACGTCAGAGTAAACCACGATGCAAACAACTCTATTTTTAGAGAAAAATAATTAATAATATTATTCGTCCCCTTCTTGTTTTTAGGGGCTACTTATTGGAAGGCGTGCTATCAAAACACAGAACTATGGTCTGATTTTTGAAAGATTGTGTTTTTCCATTTTTTCTTCATGATCAATTGTATTAGTTTTAGCAAATCATTTACTTGCATATCTTCTGCCCATGTCAGCGATTGGGTCATATAGACATAATTTATCACGGAAAAACAATGCCATAACACTTTCTGTAAAAAAGACCTCAAGACATTACCTTTTTCGATGTTTGTTTCCTACTTGCTTGCATGCATTGAATGTGGTTATGAAGACCAGTATATACGGTGAAAGGATGTCTTTGTGCTAACCACACGAAGCCCTTATCCCATGGTCGAGAGACTGGGCCATCGCTGGTCGGCCATGGCCCGTAGCGGGCTGTCGAGCCAAAGAACAGAACACGCATTGGGTGCGAGAACTTAGAAAATGGTGACCTGATGTAAGCAATAGTACTTTCTTATTCTGCCTTCGGTAAATTTTAATTGAACAAATTACACATATTTTGTTTAAATAATGATTAGAGTAGCGGTTTTGGCATGTTCTAGACGTGTACGAATTTCAGTCTCAATATGTCTTCATAATTGTCACGTATTGATAAATGGTTTAGATATCAACTAAATTTTGTCTCGTTTCTCACGGGAACTTTCCTTAATTATGTCAACAATAGTTTATACGATCAGGTATTTAGAAACGGGTTTTCTTTCGAATTTTCGGGGTATCTCTGATTCACTGGAGGAACCTTATAATTGTCCATACGCTCAACTAGGTTTTATGACGGATTTGTATGCGACACTTTATTGAATAGCGGGAGCTCAAAATGTTAGTTGAGATGTCCTGACAAATTTTATTCTTCTATTTACGCTTCTTCTTATTTTAAAATACAGCTCTCATGCACTGAAATACTACCATTTCCCCCCCCCATAAAATTGATTTTGATATTAACGTGTTTAAAGATTTTCGACTGCAGACAAAATTTAGGCATCACATGATTAATAATGTATCGACTATTTGAATAAACATGAAGAAAACTTCATAGAAATAATATAAATAATAATAATAGTAATAACAATAATAACAACTAGCGTATCCGTACGAGAACTCTAGCATGTTAAACACAATCTTTTTTCCCTTTCCATTTCTCTATCCTTTCCATTGAGAAGGAAAGTAGTTAATAAAACGTATTTGCTAAAAAATATATAAATGTAACTTCTACTGTACTTACAGAATATCAAACAAAATTGAAAACTGCAATTGATGATGAAACAAATTTTCAATAAATTTTTATTCAGTATTATAGAGAGATGTTCTTGGAACAATTGACACCACTTTAAAAACATTTGAAATAAACATTCAACCTTCCTTAACAGTTTTTCGCATTCTTTGATAGTCATCAAAATTTGAGAAGCGGATTTTTACTCTTCAGAAAGCCAAGTACCCATGCGAAAATACACGATCAGGCAAGTATAACCCTACTCTTTGCAATAACGGACACTTTCCTGTATTTGTTATGAGGAACAGAGCAGGTTTTCGAGGGGCGGGTCGCCAGCTTGCTGGGGTGCGAAAATTGAAATGCATACTAAAATGTATTTGAATATTTTCTGCGTTCTTACGCACCTCAAGAAAATCAATCCGAGCCAAAAAATAATAAAACTAATATTTTCACATTTGAGTAATAAATACCATTTATTACCATTAGAAACAATTCAGTAGGCTTAGACTTCACTTCGGTACAGGGAATGTTGCTCAAACGATGTTTAGTATTGAATATCATAGCGAACCGACACTGTAAGTTTTGATATTAAACTTTATTGATATTAAACTTGATATTAAACGGTGTATTATTTACAATATGAGTTTACAGCTGGACATTGATGTACTGACTTCCCAGGTACCGCCAACATTTGAATCGTGCGAATAGATTGTGTTCGTTGGCAGTAGAGGGTCTTTCTACAATTTAAAATTTAAAATTAAAAATTAATTCACGTAGTATTGTAGGCTAGCGCGTTTTGATTTTTGTTGTTCATTTGTTTCAAGCTGTTTTACTTCAGCTGATTTAAAAAGTTTGTTCTTCGCGTCGTGCCACAGCACAAGTTTTCCCTTATTACCTCCGTGTTTCCGTGCGAGAACTCTCGCATGTTAAACCCCATACTTTTCCCTATACTTGCATTTCCATTATAAAAGAGAAAGTTGTCTACGAAATGTTTATTTGTTTAAAAATATATAAATGTAACTTCCAATGTACTAATACAATATAAAATAAAAATAAAAAACAATGCAATTAATGTTTAAAAGAAATTTTCATTAAAATATTCAGTATTATCGAGAGATTTCTTGTAACAATTCACAACACTTCCTTAGTTGTAATTATTCAATATTCTTTGACAGTTAGCTTTTCGCGTTTCGTGATAGTCACAAAAATATTGAAAAAGCTTTTTACTCTTGAGAAACCTACGGGACTGAACACGCTGAACTGAAACTTTCGTCAAATTACAACTGGTAATGAAAATACTGGTCAGGTAAAACAATCCAAATCTAACAGGACGCGTCTTCACTCCTCACTGTACACCCACATCCCTCCACAATTAGGTACACAGCACTTGTAGACCTCGGCAAAATCGTTAAATGTATGTTTTCACTACACGCATAAGTAACAATTTTCAATAGTATCAAGCAAGCATTAATGGTACTTGTAGTAGTTGCTGCGAGAGTGAATCTTCAATTAATGATGATACAAATACACCTCGTCAGTCTGCAAACCATGGTGTAAACAGAAAGCGTAAAGTATACGATAGAGGAATCTATGCCTTCCAAGCGTGTCGTCACAAGGATGACCACCAGCAACGAGGACTGAAATATATAGTTGATATTGGTAGAATCGATAAGCGTCGAACCGGCAAAAATTTAATTGAATGTCTAAGAATATCTCATTCTGTAGATTATGGTTGTGAGGTACGTTTCTTTGAGACCTCAAAATTTCAGTTTTTGGGCCCTAGGACACTTCCTTTAGGAGTTATTGAATAAAAATTAAAGAGAGTTCTGACGAGTGTTGCGGATTACATTTGACATGCATATTTAGACGCATTTCTTAAAACAAATCCTTCATATTTTTATAGTCAGAGTGCAATTAATCACGTTTCCGTGAATTCTATTTCCTTAGCGATTTCATTTATAAAGGTTGGTTGCGTGCAAGAACCGCAAAAGGTATGTATACTACTGAAATAATGTAGGGGGCGACAATTATTATGTTATAAATGACGGCCATAACTAAAATGAATGTATATTTCGCGTTGCGAGGATGTTGAAGTTCATAAACGATATGTTTCCTATGGCAAATAGCTGTTCAAGTGTTACCCAAATCATTTGACATCTATTTTGAAGAAGTTCAGTGTTATTTACATTAACTTTTGGGTTTATTTTCTTCCTTACAAGATTGTGATACGTTTTGATTTACTTGTATTCATACTTCCCCGACTTTAGTTGTTCCATCTTCAATTTCATCAAAGTGGGTTTGTGAAACACAGAAAAGATAGTGTGCATAAAGGACAATTGGCACGTCGAAATTGAATACAAGGTTTGAGAGAAGTCAAATAATTCTTTTCATTGAAACAAATTAAGCCCATTTGAATTACACTAGCAGGTGAACAGGCTGACATGCTTACATATAGATGCTTTAGAGTGCAATTACAGGAAAGTGTTCAGCTCTACTGCACTTGCAAAGTTATAGCTATTAACATACCTAGAAATGTTATGAGTGTTATTACTGCTGAGGCCAAAAGTTAAAAATCAAGGCCGAGTGTAGCGGAGGCGAGATTTTCAATTTCGACGAGGAAATAATAGCATTGTAACATTTCGTGGTATGTTCAGCATTTATCGGCACCATAAAATCTCACGAATTATGCGAAAATTTACGACATTACTGCGATAGTAAACCATGAATTCTGTTGCTGCGGCACGTTAGTCATATTGTGGGTGTTGCTTGCGATATATCTATATAAACAATATTCGTATACCGTGGTTCGAAAAATATGGATGCAAGCAATTCTCCTGAACATAAAGAAACGACGTTCGGTTAGGAAATTGGCGCGTTGACTTCCAGTAGCGACACCTTCACATCGTCAGTAATTACGATTACCGCAATAGTTTCATTTGGTGGTATGTGAGGAGAATGAGGTTATTTTATCTAATATAGATGTTTCTAATTGTACTACTAATAATATTAGAATTACGAATAATTATTCCCCAAACCAATGAAAATTCTAAATCGTTCGAATCTGATTTGTTTTGTTCTTCGTCATGTTCTTTTCCTTAACAAACATTTGACTTGCGATGATTCGATGGTTGTTTACATTGCTAAGGATGTTAAATTTCTTAACATACAGGTGAAGGTACAAGTACACTTATCAGACCTGCAGGGTTGCATGCTAACAGGGGATAAAGACGCATATGGCCGATTGAACTGTTAATAGAACGTTTATAGATTGAACTGTTAATAGAAACGAAGGCCTTTAGGCCTGGGGACATTTCTGAGGAGATGGTCGCGGATAGGGGATTACGGTAAGATATCCAGGTTGCCACGGCTGAAAAACGTGGCGCAAATTCACACTAGTCAGGTATGGAGTTGTGAAACTTAAGGCCGCTACACGCGTACCAACTTGCCGGTCCGAACATTGGGTCAACCAGATTGTACGCTTTCCTACATATAGACGACCAAGAGCCCGATTTTTCAGTAGTGCTCGAAATTTCCGCAAGGCAAGTGTTCTCTCGAAGCAACATGTCACTCTCGAGGTACCAGAAGATGGGAATTGGGACAGGCGTTTTTGCTTTAACGAAAGAGGAAGCCAAGGAGTCCAGATGAAGGAAATTGTGGCGTAAGTGAGAGATTGGCTTCTGTAAAGAAAAAAAAAAGGTTTTCTCACATGAATTTAGTGAAGGAATTAGATTCCATTAAATTCAAAACTTTCATGAGAATGAACGAATCGTGTTTCCATAAATTACTGGATATGGTTAGTCCAGTCATTGCAAGAAAGGACACGGATATGAGAAAATCCGTGCGTGCAGAGGAGGGTATTATGTGTTTTTGGCAAGAGGCAAGGAGTATGAAAATGTGAAATATGACGCTGAAATTTCACAACTGCTCTACAAAATAATACCAAAAACTTAGCAATTTACATTATTAGTAACATTTATTACAATCAATTTATCAGAATAGTATAGATCACGGATGTCCAACTTGCAAGGCCTCAAGAACCACCACTAAAATATATAATATTGTTGCGGGATATATTTACATTACTGGAGTGATTCACACTTTACTTTTCCATATTGTTGATCACGGCAGTTTTCCCAGCTGCTCTGAAACGGGGGGGGGAGGAGGGAAGGAACCATTCATGATTTCACGCCGTATATCAGGTGTGATATCATGTATAACGCAGTGAAACACTTTAGGATGATTTTGAATTTTTGAGTATACTAGAAAAAATCTTAAATCTAACCTTTGCCTAACTTTACATTCAGGGGTATGCATCCCGACATGGAGCGTGCGCTAGGTGCGTAATGTTCTCGTGCGACGTGGAAGCAAAGGGCTTTGACTTTTGACGAACTGGTCTACAAAAAACCTTTTTCTGTAACAAGAACAAAACACACTGTTTCTGGAAGATAATTTGCCTTTAAATTCACATCTAATTTCAGAATTTTTGTATCGGCCTCAGTTTTCATGTGGTGATAATTTATGTAATTGTGTATGTCTCGCTATGTATTATATGTATCTGGCAAAATCACACTCTGAATGTCACACTAATAAACGATCCATATTTTACAGTGCAAAATGCAACATAAGTGTTAAGAAAAGTGGAGATGAGGCCTTAAATGTTTTATAGGAGGCTTGAAATGTTGGGTCAGTGTGGATGTCTCCTGTTTTTTTAATGTTCGCTACTGTAGCATTCATCTTCATTCACTGTCCCGTTCTCAGGGGGTTGTGGTACCGGCAACTCTTCACTGTGATACACAGACCTTACAGCAAGTGGTAAATTAGGATATTGCTCGGTTGTATTTTATTCGTCTATTGCAAAATTGTATTTTCTTTGTTTTTGATGTGATTCCTGCTTTTATGTCACGCAGAAATAACACTTTGTTATGTGATCAGTTGGTTTCCTCCAAATAATGGAAACGGCAAAGGGCATGTGTCGTGAACCTTTTAACCAATGGTTCAGAAGTGTAACACACGACCCAGTATATGGGTGGCCCATTTCTTGTCCTGGTCGCCTACCTTACATCCGAAACAAAGTTTAAAACACTTCCTTAGCAGATGACTAAGGTTTGGTTTTTGCAATTTCAGAGTTAATTATCCACAGTTATAATATAAAGTGTTTAAACTTTTTACTCAGTTACGAAGCATTTCTTCTTTTAAATTAATACAAAGCAGAAACACTAGAATAACATGCAGCCACATCCAAACCCCTTTCCACGCTCATAATGCTGGGACGAAATTGGCAAGAAACAGCGCGATTCTCTCTGTTTGAGCATGACTTATCAGCCATGTTGCCAAACCTTTTTCATTTCCTAAAGGTGAATTTTCTGAATTCCGTGTCATGTATAGGAATTTCTTATACAAATTTCGGTTGTTCCTGAACAAGTACATGTGCAGAATTATTAAATAAGGCTACACCAAATTAACCAAGCATTTCCGTAAATAGAGAGTACCGTGTAACAAGAAATCTGCGCCCTTTAGGCAAAAAATGATTTCCTGTTCAAATTTAGTATCAGAGTCTTAGGTACGAAAACCATTCATATTCTTTGTGTTGGCAGCAACAAAAATGCTGTTGAGTAGTGTAACCTTTCGCGGACCACATGCGGCCCGAGGGCCGCCGGTTGGACAACCCTGCTATAGATTATCTAGCGGAAATGTGAGATGTGGGTAACATATTCTAGGACAATTTTTTTTAAGTGGTGCATGAAGCAATGTAATGAGCTTTAGAATAATCGTTTCAACTATCTGAAAATTGTTCCTTCTCCAATATTCAATTGCGGTACTTCTCAATTTTATGTTCTTGGAAGACATTTTGCAAAATTCTATTAAAAATTGTGTTTTACCAAATTGCTCCTTCTTTCTCTTGGAATGCTTTCCAAGTGAAACTGCCTGAAATAGTTCAGAAGTTGGATTAGTATTCTCCCTAGAAAATACAAAAATTTGAACTTTTGTTTCTAGGTACTGTCATCAGAAGGAGAATGGTTGAACAAATCCCAGAATAAATGAGACTTCAGTAATTGCGTGGGAGCAATGGATGTCAAGCATGTAGCCATTGAAAAACCACTTGGGATTGGGTCGTTATTTTATTGGTTGTATATGCCCCGTCAACTTCGGTGCGGACCAACCACCGTTTGCTTCAAACCGACCTCTCCCTTCGACGTAACCACAGGCATGTAGCAGCTAAGCACGGATTTAGACGAGGATTCGAACCGACGCAGGTCATGAATACACACAGGCCCGGAGTGCACAATACCTTAGCCATCTCGACTAAATCCACAATGTCAATTAGGAATGAAAAAACTTGCTTATATGTTTCATTCTATTGAAGAAATAAAATTATCAAATTAGTTCAAAAGGTACAAATGTGACTTGAACCAAAATGTTGTTACATATATGTAACACAGGGCATTAAATGGTTAAAAAAATGACTCCCACAGTACGAGATGCATTCTAGAAAGTCAAGCCTATACTTTGAATGACGCCACTGGATATTCAATGCTCTGGAAGTATTTTTACATAATGGTTTCCATCTCTAATAAGTCATGATCAAGTATCTGAATTTAAAGTTAATTCACGACTTCTTCAAATTACACAACAATATTTACCATGTCACAACACTGCTAAATTCCTCCATCCCTCCAAAAGAACGGTTTAATTCTTCACTACCAGAGAAACTGCACATTTCTAGAAGAATGGGTATAAATAGTTAATTAAAATACTTAATTGACTCAATCTCCTTTTACGACAATCCTCCTCGTACAATTCTTCAAATCATTTTACCACAAAGAAAATCCCCTTTTCAATTTCAATGGATAATTAATCATTATAATTCTGTAGATCAGCACAGTTCAAATGCAAGAATTGGAACCAGACTTCTCGCAATGGTCCTGTGCCAATCAACCTTTACTAGATTAAAGCCGATCTCACCTGGGCGTCTTCTCTCCCTTCCCGGCGCGGTGACTTAACGAGCAGCGGGTCGCGCTGGTGGCTCACCAGATAGAGGGGCCAAGGAATGCCAAGTCAGGCGTCTACTTGAATAGCACTCCTTTAGGTCACGCGTTCAATAATCTATGCCAAAAAGCACCTTTGACAAGGACACTCAACTTCAAAATCTAGCCACTCAAAAATCCATCAGAGACCTCCTTTTCTCACAAATAAAATTAGATTATGTAAGTCTGTTTAAAATATCACTTAACCAGGTATAAAAAAAGTAAAAATCTATGTAGCAAATGTGTGAAAATAGAAGGCAACAAATCTCACTGTAAGATGAAAACACAAGATTCTTGTCACATTATCTGCACGTCAAACCAAAAAATTGTTTTTGCAACTTTACAACTAGATGATGTATATTTATTTTTGAGAATAATTCCAAGAAATATTGCTAAACAGAAACTTCAGTTAAGTATTCTAAAACAATATTAGTAGTGAAATAAAAAATGGAGCCGTTTTTGAGAAAATGGTTTTTGAAAAATTGTATTAACTTTAGGCAGAAGAAATACGAACCCTACTAGTTTTAAAAAATGATACATTACCTTTTTTAAAGATCTAATAGAAAGTAATCGCGCTCGTACTTCGTAAGAAGAGAAAGTATTGCAATCGTACGCGGGAAAACGGCGATTTTTCAACCGAGAAATTTTTATTGCCGGACCTTGCCGGACCAAACGAAAATCATCTTCCTGTATGTAGAAAATTACTTCCTCAAAAATGTTTTTAAAGGTCGCTTTGTAACTGCTTATTGAACGACATCTCTACTTTATAACATTCCAATAGTGTTTAACTATAAAACATGGTGAGAATCCATGCTTAGTGCGTTCTTGATACCGAAAAATCGATTGCCGGCAAATCATCTTTCTGTCGATCCGTTCGTCTGCTTCTGGTCACTAACTGACATGTTCAGTTGTCTATGAGAATATTGATAACTTCCGTGGTAGCCGCCTGCAATGCTGGAAGATGAATTTGGCTGGCATGCTGCGCCGTTCCGCATGCTACTTGCTTGTTAGTGGATACTGGCGGGAGACCGACTTTCAGCACGTATTTGGGTAACGCATTCTCTGGGAGAAAGACTGAAAGAAATCAACCGAAAACGGTGTCCTTTTTTTTAGAGCATCATGCCTCTGCCAGACATATCAATGCTCCGTCAGAAAGAAATGTACTGACAACTGACTGAAGAAATGTAGCAGGCTGCTTTGAGCATAATCCTCTTTGCAATAGAATCAAAACAAACTTAATTACATTATTATAGGTAATACCACGAGTGAGTGGGAAATTGTCGATAAATCCCCTACTCGCGAAGCGAGAACGCGATATCTAATAGGAATATTGTACGAATGAAATTATGTCCAACACAGTTCCAAAATGCGCCAAATATTGAAAATAACTGAAAGCTATGGTAAAATCAAGGTGGTTATGCTATAATACATTCTCGGTTTATTGGACATCGACAAAGCGATCGATGTATATCGCCTCCTACGATAGATGAGTTACAGTTTATGAATGGTCAGTAGGGAGAAACGGTAAGAAAAATCGGATAGAAAAAGCAATAAACTTTCTGAGATACACCGCCATGATGGGGGAATTTTGTACCTATGTATGTATTGTTAAACACTATTGGTTTTCATTTTACGAGTGGAGCAGTCAGCATAATACAATGTAATGTGAAGAAAAAGAGAATACGGAGGAACGTCGCTGACAGAGATTAGATCTTTTCATACCGCACGAACATTATACGTCTCTGTGCAAATCGCGTTTTTATCTATTTATTTCCAGATACAGGCTTTTCCTTCTACGTAAGCTTCGCGTGGGTAGAGATTACTGCCGGAAGTAATTACTTTCAACATTATTGTATTGTGTTTCGTAAGTGGTGCTTTGCCGAACATAAATCACGAAATGGCAATCAAAGGAGTGTGTTGTTCTCCTATCCTTTTTCCCTGCGTCATGAGGGCTCTCTCCAATATGATTCATTGGAGAAGGGGAGCAAAGCAAAGTGGATAGGAAACGTCCAGTCTCCAGGGAAATCTGGTCAGTGTATGTGATGTAAGGTGGCGCATTTCTTCATCGATCTCCTTGGAGGGTTCTTTGAGTCCCTACGGTAGACCGCGCTCTTTTAACTTTGCCTGCACCGTGTTACACGAGTTCTTAACGATCTTGACTACATTGGTGAATATCAATAAAGAATAAATTGAATTGTCTATTGTCATTCTACATACAAATTTTTGACGAATCCAATTAGTTTTCCTTTATTAGAGAATTAATTAATTTATTTAAAGTCAAAAACCATTTTAAAACTATGTAACGTATCAGGGTGAAGTGCAATCTGTGTACAGTTTCTTGAGTTCTGGGGTCTCTGTCCTAACTAGCAAACTACGGGTGGGTTTGGTGATATAACGGGTAGCGTATCGGGCTGTTGTACCGAAGTTTGCGGGCTCAAACCCGATTGAAGCCGTGGGTTTTTAAGGGCGAAAAAATCCTTCGTACGCCTTCCATCGGAGGGGAAGTAAAGTCTGATGACTCAGGTAGTAAATTTACTGCTTGTAAAAGATCCTCAATCCTAAAAGAAGCCTCTAAGCTAAATTCTAATCGCTCACCTGCTTTCTCCGCTAGATGGTGAAAGGAGCGTAGCGAAATTTGCGTGGTCAGATGGAAGAGCGGGCCTAATGACCCGAGTCTCGCCACGTAAAATAAGGCATTAAATAACTAACTCACACTCGATGGCTCGTTGGTTAGCGTCCTCGCGTTTCACAACGCAACCCCGAGTTCGATTTCCGGTCGGGGCAAAAATTAACTTTGCGATTTCCTTGCTATGTCCCAGTAGCTGTTGTTGTGTGACGATGTGAAAACCTACTTCTCAGGTTGAGAGGACCAGAGATACGGCATAGGGATCGCTATGTACTAACCACATGTACCCCTCAACCCCGGGACGCTGCTGGTAGGCCTTAGCTCGTAAAGAGCTGTCGTGCCAAAGTACATACATGCAATTAACTACTATCGAGTTGAATTATGAAAACCGGCAGAAAAGAGCGTTTTGGGGAAGAATTGGTAACAAAATATTATCTGTCGTGTAATGAAGACTATTTTGAAAGGAATCAGCTACAGGATTAGAATATATTCCTCTATCATACTCCACGTGACGGAATCGACCTACTGCCACGAGAATGTGAAGAACGATTATGTGAAAAATTACATTCCCCATTGAGCTGAAGAAAATGCACAGTTGTACAGATAGTGAAGTTTCATTAATAACCAAAAAGAAAACAAGGGCCCATCTTAGCATTGGCTCAAAAATAAAGAGTACTAGCCGAGAACCCTGATCTAGATGGGGACATTGATCCAAACGATGAAGTTCATTACTTGCTACAGTCAAGTATTTTTAAAATTATACGATACAGTGTGTTCTAATGCATTATACATCAAAGTTAAAATCAATATTATTTCCTTTTCTGATGCTCAGTATCGTACCTAATTGTATTAAAACATTTGTGCAGCTGAAAAGTTGTGTATCGATTGTAATCGTTTAATGTCATCTGGCAATGTGTTGTAAAAGAATGTAGGTGTATTGTAGATATTTTGTACTGAGCTGTTGGCATTGACACCTGATGAATATGACTACTACGTCGAGCGTTATATTATAAACATCTGCATCCGCAGAAAATAAATTCCCCTCATTGAAAAATTCGTTTTTAATAAAAACCACTCATTCCTAAATGGAGAGGCAAGGCAATAGTAGAACTCCTAGCTTATTAATCATGTATTAATTATTTCTAAATTGTTTTCCCTTGAAGTGTTGATGAGTTTATTAGTATCTGACAAGGTGTTTTTGTGAACTTATATTTTTCTTCTTTTTTCTCATCTTGTATAGCCCTGAAGATTGAAATACTTTTTCCGAAGAGTTGGCCACAATCTTGTGTTAAACGTTTTTGCTCCTTTTGGCCAAGCCCGGTAAGCTTGACATCATTAAATCCATTTTATCAATCCGAAAACACTTCTTATTTACTGAGAAAAGCTTATATTCGTACGTAGAAAAGTCTAATATTTTTGAAAAAAACTGAGAAAAGGGATAATTTTGCCGTTAATTTTGAATTTGTTTTGTATTTTTTGGAGGCCGGTGTGATCTTAGCTGTTCTGAAAATATCTGGAAATATTCCGGTATATAACGATACATTAAATATGTAGGTTAGGGTGCATAATGGTAGGTGCACAAGTCTATAACAAACAATCCGGAATGTTTAACTAATTTAGTTTATGGATGGTCATAATCACATGCAAGTATAAAATTACCAGATAATTGCAGCAATGGGTACTTAATACCTACAACCCAAAGTGAACGAAGTGTTATCTGGATTATATTCTATAAAGTATATTTTAAAAATATTATGTACAAATAATAAAGCATGGGAATTGCAAAAATTGAACCTTAATCTTCTGATAAAGAAGTGTTGGGAATTTTATTTCGTATGTAAGGTTGGCGACCAGGACAAGAAATGGGTCCCCATATATTCTGTGTGTAGTATGTTACACCCCTGATATGCTGGTTAAAAGGTTTATGACACATGCCCTTTGCTGTTCCCATGATTTAAAGGGAACTAACGGATCAACCACAGATTTATTTCTGTCGGACAAGAATAGTTGGAATCACCTCATAAACGAAGAAAACTGCAATATCATTATTTACCATCTGATATAAGCCTGTATGACATAGTGGAGAATGGACAGTATCACTACTTCCTGAGGTTGTGCCAGTGAGTGACGATGAATGCTACCGTGACGAAAATTCAAAAGACAGAAAAATAGATATTCATGATGACCCAACATTGAAAGTCTCCATTGGGTCAAATGAACCACATTTTTTGTCTCAATGGGATCTCAACGATCTTCTTTGTAATTTAAATTTGTCGAAGCATGTCTGAACATTTAACTTTGAGACTAAAAGGATGGTGTTGAGGCTGCAAAATAGCTTGAGATTTTTTGGGAGAGCATCTGAAGATGTTCGTGTTGAAAACTAGACTCCTGCCGCCTTTGAGACCCTTGACACAAGGGAAAATTCTGAAAGCCAATTATTTACGAACTATTAGTGTACATCATCGTAAGAATTATTGACTATTGAAGAAGTTGTCAGTATTACCTTGTCTGGGCGAAAAGAAAATAGTTTTCTGTCGTAATTAGGTCGTGCTAAAATATTAGGCTGAGGCTCCAAAATTCAGTTCACGGAGTCTGCAACTGCTGTGAACTTTTTTCCCCCCTCGCCAGTTGCCCTAGCAAAGCGGGATTTTATTCATCTTAGGGAGTACATATAAAGCTCGAACCTTTCGGTTTATCGAGCTGCGGGAGGGCGATATCTTAAATAAACTAATTATAACTAATCTTAAACTAACTTAAAACTATGCATGCCTCTTTGAGCTATTTGTTTTAGTTTACAATATCTTGAAATAAATTTAAATTGACTTCTTTAAACTGTTCTTTCTTTCTTCATTTTGTTTTTTATTTATTCACTCACTCAGTCATGCTTATTCTATATTTACAAACACATTCACTCACTCATTCATTCCACACTTCTCTTTACTAACACTACACTGTGCAGTGAACTAGACCACTACTAACGTAAAATTCTACCTTTCAATTCCTTCGCTCCTTACAGCGCGGCGCGGTGACACGCATCTCGATCTTCAAACAATGCGATCGCGTCGCTTCGCAAATAGAAGGCCAGAATTCGTCGAATTGTGACATTATGAAATTCTATCTGTCTGCTTGTTTCTTGCTGTCTGTCCCGTGGCGCGCTCTGCCACCGTTCTTAGAAAGCAGTTCATTTTAAAGCAGTTCAGTCATTCATATAAAAATACATTGCTCCTGTCCGGAAGCCCGACCACGGTTTTTACGGTTAAGTCCAACGCGGGACGTTTGAAATGTATACCCTTTGCTGTTGATTAGCATAAAAGAATTTCTATAAATGATTGAATTCCAAGTACGGCGCTAAATTTGAATTAATTTTGGCCGCCTATGTGCCAACAGATGGAATCTTCTTGTACCCACCGTGTATGAAAGTGAGTGTTTTTGTGATCAAGTAGTTTCTCAAAGTATTTCTCAAAGAAAAATGACATAGGATTTTTGTATTGATATCGAATCGGTTATGAGATTCTTGGCCATGTTTTCAATGTAACTGAATGGCGTTTGTTCATAGATTCTAGGAAAATAAGTCTGAACGCAATACTTCTCCACAATGGGGTCTTTCAGTTATTGTTCAGGCAGTGAAGTAGACATATTAGAACTTTAAACTGCTCCTCAAACTTATCAAATATGAGAAATACTTATGGCATACATGTAGAGATATCAAAGTAACAGCAATTCTGCTCGGTTTGCAAATCTGGTGCACAAAGCACTGCTGTGTTCTATGTTCTATGTGAGTGGGACAGCAGAGATAAAAGTTAACACAGTGGTTAACACTACTCTTGTTGACCCCAAAAATGTGGCTCCACTGCACATTAAATTGGGTCTCGTTAAAAACTGTGTGAAAGCCATGGACAAACACATGACGTGGATTCATGTATGTGCCAGAAAAGTTTCAGTGAAGCAAAAATAAAGGAAGGAATATTTGTAGGACCGCAAATTAGAAAATTAATGAACGAACATTTTTTTAGGTGACGTTGGGTGTGATGTTGAGTGAGCCGTTGAGTGTTTTGTTGCGTGATGTTAATAAAAGGTATGGCTGTCTTTCACTAGTGTCTGTACAAAGTTTTTAGCATCCGTAAAGTAGAGAGCTATTGCGATATTGTACATGAACTATTGAGATAATACCACCGAATGGAATGTAACATGTCACTTAAATTACATTTTTTGAACTTCTTTCCGTATAACTTCGGCACCGTTAGTGACGAACATGGGGAACGGTTCCACCAGGACATTCTCCAATAGAAAAGCGTCTTCAATGCAATTGGAGTGACGCAATGTTGTCTGACTACTGCTGAAACTTACGAACGGACGTTTCTAGGACAAAGTATCGCGAGAAATCGGAAAGGAAATATTTTTAGGTATGTTTCTTCACTTTTCTTAACACTTATGTTGTAGTATATTTTACTCTATATATTTGAATTTCTTGGTATTAGAGCGTGTCATTTTGCCAGATACATATACGTAGGGAGATAAATGCATTTACGAAAACAATCGCATGAAAACGGAGGCCGATGCAGAAATTCTGAAATTAAATCTGGTTTGAAAGGAAAATTATCTTCTAGAAACAGTGTCGTGTTGTTGTTGTTGTTACAGAAAAAGTTTTTTTTTATTTTGTACAGATACGTTGTAGCTTGTTATTGCCTTCGATAGGGGGTGTTCGATACTGCATAAGTTACCTGGATCGCGGGGAATCTGGTTACGACGGAAATATGAAAACAGTTGAATGAACGCAACTGTTCCCTTCAGTTGAGAATTATGGGAGGGAGTTATGGGAGGGAGTTATGGGAGGGAGTTATGGGAGAGTTATGGAGGAGTTATGGGAGGAGTTATGGGAGGAGTTATGGGGAGGGAGTTATGGGAGGGAGTTATGGGAGGGAGTTATGGGAGGGAGTTATGGGAGGGAGTTATGGGAGGGAGTTATGGGAGGGAGTTATGGGAGGGAGTTATGGGAGGAGTTATGGGAGGAGTTATGGGAGGGAGTTATGGGAGGGAGTTATGGGGGGGGTTATGGGAGGGTGTTATGGGAGGGGTTATGGAGGAGTAGGAGGTTATGGGAGGGAGTTATGGGAGGGAGTTATGGGAGGGAGTTATGGGAGGGAGTTAGGGGAGGGAGTTAGGGGAGGGAGTTAGGGGAGGGAGTTAGGGGAGGGAGTTAGGGGAGGGAGTTAGGGGAGGGAGTTAGGGGAGGGAGTTGAGGGGAGGGGAGTTAGGGGAGGGAGTTGCGGGAGGGAGTTATGAATCAATTAGGTAAAAAATAAAATTTTGTATGTACCATGGGCGTTCACTGGTTCTAATGATCGAGCTGCAATTAAAGGTCTTTGGGCCTGACCGGGGACTGGAGAGTGCAAAGAAATGAAACTAACTTTAATGTCAACTTGACCAAGTCGGAATCAATTTATGTCGACGAAAATACAGAACGAGGAAACATGCTGTTTGCAACATGCTGTTTGCAACATGCTCTGAAACTATATGGTAGTTAATCATTGATACGATACTGTGCGAAAACGCAATGATATGATACAATCTGAAGGAGCAAAATTACATTCTGCTATTTTTTATTGCTATTACTATTATTTTTGTAATGGGGAAAAGGTCATTTTATGTTACTTTTATTCAAATTAGCAGAGTGTTTTCTACTGGCAGATTTACTACTATTTCTACTAAGGAGGACGTACAATTCAAATTAACAAGTTGTCATCCAGAAAATGTTATTATCTTTAGAAATTAATTATCGCCCTAAATAGTGCTTTATTCATTCTTTCATGTTAGACAAAAAAATGTCTCAAGTATACAGTTGAGATACGTGATTACCTGAAATATTAATAATTCAGCTATCGTGGACCATTTCCAGTGTATGTTCTTTCATAGAAAGGAAAAACTTTTTTCTCTCTTACTCAATGACATAAAATACCAAGAGAATGAAATGTTGCCTTATCACTTGAATTTGACAAAAACGGTCATGGCTGAAATGCGTCTGCGGGCTCGTTTCGCAGCCTGTGCTGAGGCGTACTTTTCGTGAGGTCCAATGCACGAGTTTCGAGTTTAAAGAGAAAGTATCTGACTCGACAGTATAGGATGATAAAGGTTCGCTCGTATTAATTTGTTTGAGTGGCTGGTAATTCTCTAACAGTTTCTCACGAATACACTGACTGCTCTGTTTGTACTGGAACTGTAAGAATTTCAGTATGTTTTACCGAAATATGAAAGTATGCAAACCTTGCGTGTACATTGTTTCGTTAATAAAGATTTCGTAAGAACTCAATGTGTAATTCATAATGCATGATGTGTATTGTAATTATCTTATTGCTTATAGCTGTTGTTGATATGACTACAAAGAATGAGAAAAAATTATTAGTGAAAACTGCCATACGCCACTATTAAGCGCAACCTTTGCAATCGCAAATAAATACGAAAGACACGAGAGAGTCCTAATACCAGAATTTTGAGAGGCGGTCTAATAAAAATTCAAATAAGATGAATGTTAAGTTCTCTGATGCATATAAATGAAAGCTTGTCGAGATAACTTCCCTCGGTTATTCGGTATACAACATTTAAGTAAAATGGAGAACTTGAAAACAAGAACGATTAATGTTTGTGCATAGTTCATTTTATACGTATAGAAAATTGCCTGATCCGTGCATCAGCAAAAAGGGGTGATTAACAAAACTACACAAATGATTAAACTTTCTCGCACTTGCTTCGTAAGCAGAGAAAGAATTGTAATCGTGCGCCGGAAAACAGGGAATTTTCGGCATATTTTTCGATATCAAGAATCCACAAAACAGATTCTGGCTACACCACGTGTTAGAGGAAGTAATTTACTATACATGAACAGAATTTATCCTCTTTTTCGTTACCAGGGCTCAGTGACAAGAGTTTTTCTGCCGAAAATTCACCGTTTTCCGGTGCACGATTACAATACTTTCTCTTCTTACGAAGTAAGGACGAAATATTAAATATTGGTCGTGTTTTTTTGCGAATGTGATCCGTGATTTCGGAAATTGCAAATAGATTATTTTGCAAAAGTACAGTATTAAAGATTGGGATTTTTCTCGTCAATGAAATTTACTCTAATAAATCCGATCTTTAAAAATCATGTACAATTTTTTTAAAAGGGTAGCTTTCACGTATTTTCGGCTTGATATTACGTCAATTATGAAGAAATCATTTTTTTAAACCGTTGCAATTTTTCTCCGATTTTTCGCTGATAGAACATGGGGCGCTTAAAAGAATGGCGGAGATCTGATTTTCCTTGAACTCTGAATTTTCGAAAATTTTAAAATTTAGAAATAATGGAGAAAGTATGTGCTGAAGTAGCACCACTAGTTTTTTTAGTTCATGTGTATCGATCGAATCCATTTATACCGCTCAAGGGACTGGAGACTGCCTAGATTTCTTTCAATTTCTGCTCGCATTGGAATTTTATAATATAGATGTTCTGATTTGTAGATCGATTAACTTCCTCACGATGCTATATGCATGCTTTTGTTCATCCAGTTACACATACCTGGTAGAAAACATCTTTATCTTCTTGAATACATGCGAATTTATTTGACTACTTCCTGTTTCATTATGTTGTTAAATAATTTCAGGAATATTTGAGTTTTCTAAAGGGTCGTTAGAATCGTCATGTGTTGAAGGCAGGATATTTCTGAATACTTTTTGGAGAAGGAAGGAAGTTGTGTGACTTGCCAATTAAATCCGTAGATAGGTATTACACCATTTGGCTGCTCTACTTGTGTAAATCAACATTGCTTTTGTTTAATTAGTGCTAAATATAAATTATTTTTAGAAGTTATTTTGTAAAAATATTTTGTACAAGTATCTGAAGTATAGTCTTGACATATAAATTGGTAAGTGAATAATTGTTTGGCAAACATTTCATTGCCATCATACCTCTTACATTTTTTAATTTTTTCATTTTGCTCATGCACGACAAACTAAAAATCCTTCAAAAATATATTGTATTGTACAATATTTTGAAAGGCGTATCAGGCCTGGAAAAAATGCTTCCTTAAAAAGAAATTTTAATTAATTCAAACTACCTATGTACCATTTATTTTCACTTTATTGCACAAAACAAGTGGATATGGTAAAACAAGCTCTCAGCAACCAGAGAGGAGTTCTCTCCGACCGCATTTTGTTAAAAAAATTGGGCAACTGCACGTGGTCAGCAAGCACGCGCGACGTTGTCACTGGTGGCAAGGAAAGTTGAGCCCTGTGTTGGGGGTTCCGAAGCGGAGGCAAGTTTACACCTTAATATGCTCATTAATTCAATCCATGCCCCGGGGAAAGGAAAGTTTTATCGGGTTGTCTCCGTCCCGGACAGGCAAACACGGGCGCCGGATCACTTCTTTTCTTCAACAGCGCCTCCCTCCCTCAGGTCGCGTGACCTCACGCGGACCAACGCGGACGCACTTTGCATCTCCGAATAGGCCAAGTGGAGAAGAAATTAACTTTGCCAACTGGAATACAGCGGGCACCTTTGCAGGAAACACACTGAATCGTGATGAACTGATATTACACGTAGGATGATTAGAATTTCTCGCTGTACGAGAGAGAAGACTGATAATAATGATTAACTACAAATTAATATAATTTTTGTAAAAATTTTCATTGGGTGATTTCATTTCCCAGCTAATTAAGTGGGAAATCTTCACTGGTCTTTGTTAAAGGATTCGGTGAGAGATGAAGTCGCAGAGTCCACATTAAGGGTCAATTTTATTATTATTATTATTATTATTATTATTATTATTATTAAAATCATTATCATTACCATCGTCATCATCAGTATCCTTTATTCACAGCTTTCTAGTCCACTTCATCAATGTCATGTATAATGTTTAATTACAGCATGACAACCGATAAAATGAAAACATACCTCAAAATCTCATTTACATTTGTACAATTTAGCACTACACATACACACACACGCACACACACGCACACACTTATATTTAACATAGTTTTACAAATTCTAAGCCTACAAATTGAACAGATTTTTTTTTACAACTTAACAAATTTAGCACATGCGTTTTACCGACTTGCTTGTTACTTACGTAGTATAGAGAAAAATATTGTAATCATACAACAAAAAAGGTAATTTTCCATAGAAAAACTTCTTACCGGGCCTTGACATCGAAATATGTGAATAAATCTTGTCCCAATATATAGAAAATTACTTCCTCTAACACGTTCTGAAATCGGAATCTACGATTCGTGTCTTTGAGATCGAAAAGTGGTTTACGGTAGAATGTCTATCCGTCAGCTCTAGCGCCTATGTCGATCAGATATTTTTTTCCAAAACTGGTATTCCCTCATCGATCTGGATGACCTCGAAGCCTCGCGAGTTTGAAACGGATATGTTGATTTAGGGGTACTTGAAATGAACTCTCAGCAAACGTTTTAAGTTTTTTTCAAATATGGAAACAAATAGTTTAATAAAACATTTTTCTTGGTTAAAACAAGAACGCTTAGAAAAATTTCGCAATGAAAAAACAAACACTTTCATTGAGTTCTCTGAATTTTAAAAAAATGGAAAAGTTTAACCTGTTTTATGCCACTTCCTACAACTACAGTATTGAAGATAGAGATGTTTTACCTTCTCTCCCTTAGTTCATAAGAAGGAAAATTCGTGCGTCGAAACGTCAAATTTGTGACAGAAAAACTCTTATAGGGGCCCTAGTAACAAGAAAATAGAGAACTATTGTTCATACAGATACAAGAGTAGTAAATAATTGTAGGAAATAACCCTTCTCTAAAATGTTGAGTAGTCATAATTCATGTTTTGGAAGCCCTTGATACCCAGAAATCGATTCACGACAAAACGTCTGCCATTATCTGCCTGTCTGTCTGTGGCCAACGCTAGTACTAAAACCGTTCAGCTGATTTTCTCCAAAGTTGATATTCCTCGATCGAGGAATATCAAGGCCCTCGGTCCTCGGAATATCAAGGCCCGAGAAATATCGAGGTCCTCAGAATGAAACGAATGTTCGTATTTTGGGGAATACTTTACATGAAGGCTCAATTACATTTTCAAAATTTTCTCAAAAATATCCTAATTTTTTATTAAACATTTTCCTCGGATGTGTACACGACGTTTAAAAGAATAGCACAGGTTTCATTTTCGTTGAAATCCCAGATTTTTTGAAAATTGCATAACTGCAATTGGTTTTCGCTGTCTTCATTCAATTACAATATTTCTACAATTAAATGAAGTCGTAGGCTTCCGCGGCCAGAGTCAATATTACAACTTGGCTGTCCGGGTGACGCCGCGTTGATTGATGTGGTGCCGACGTTTCGATCATCATGTCGTGATCTTCATCAGAGCTCGTAATGCCTTGTTTATTTATAACAATCGCCAATCGTAGCTAGAGGGCTGCTTGTCAACCGCGGGATGGCGGCGTGGCGCACGAGCGGACGGCAGGAAGCGGTCCAGTGGACGGGCGCCGCGGTCCGCGGCCAGACGGCCCGGCGTGAATGGAGGTCGGACGGTGCGGAAGAGTCCGGCCGGTCGGGCGACTGCGTGAGAGTCCGCACTAATGAGCGCCAGCCATTGAGGAGGCGCAACCCCGCGTCGCCGTTGATATTCTGGGGCTGACTGGCGATCTCCATCGCTTCTTCAAGTCGTCTGGGCCCCATCGCTGTTCTCTAGCGAGCACCCTCGTCTCGTCAAATAAGAAGTCGTGCCCCGTTTTCCAGGCATGCTGGGTGACCACGGAGAATTGGACATTCTTGTGTTTGAAATGGCGAATGTGCTCACGTACTCGTTCCTCAACCGTTCTGCTAGTCTCGCCAGTCTCTCTCTCTCTCTCTCTCTCTCTCTCCTCTCTCTCTCTCTTATATATATATATATATATATATATATATATATATATATATATATATATATATATATATATATATATTATAACACGCCCACCTACTACCTTCCAGCCGGTGGCGATGAAGCGTGAAACTATGAATGCTCGTGAAGCGAGCTTTAAATTCTCAGGAAGCAGGATCTTTCGGGTATGAGAAAGGTCTGAACCCTTGACACAATGAATTATATAAAATTCTGGTAAAATGAGCATATATTCAGTAAAACAAATTACACAGTGGCACAAATATACAATAAGTATGTCCTTTACGTAGATGGTCACTGCAAAGAAAATAGAAACAAAAGAACAGAAATAACACAACCATAAGAGAATGTATAGGCGTCACCTTGACTGCCTGACTACTTCAATACGCACTATTTACAATACTTTTGCTTTGACCTCCTTCTCAATTATTTTATGTACCTCATTTAACTTTTGTTAATCTAAAGTTTTCTCCGTGCACGGCCCTTTAAGTGATTCTCTACAATTATTCTTTTATAGACTTCACAGAGGTCAGCCTTGAGCTGCGCATTTATTACAATGCTGTTAACTCTAGCACAAGAATAAACGTGACACACACGTTACTAAATCGTACCCTTTACAAAATTATAGCAACTGATTATTCCTGACATCATACGATGGAAACAATACTTTCAATAAGATTACTTTTACATTACATGAACAATTATAATTTACTTTAGAAAAGTTGTACAAGGTATGGCATTCAACGAATTTACTGGTGCGTACAGCGAATGAAATCAAAACTGCCGCTCATACGTTCGAAATATTTCTCCAGTAACTATTTGGAACTTTCACCTATTTTAGGACGCTACGCCTGGTGTTTAAAGCTACACAGTTTCCCAACAAATTGTCGCATAGAAGTTGCCAGTTCTTTACCTCGACATTTCCTTCCCGCTCGCCGTCAGTTAACCTTGGAGTGTTCGGTCGCTCGCAGTCCTCGCCACGTCACTTGACTGGTTCGATGCCCCACGGTCACCACTTCTTTCGCTCGATCTCCGGATGCCGCCACACGTCCAAATTCCAAATCTTTCTCTCGTCCTCGGGCTCGTACCATCCACGTATGTGGTCCAAGGCCTACGCTTGAGTGTTGGAGTCGTCCTTCTGCCGGCTGCCGCGTACCCGTTGCTCGCGCTTCCAGTTTTAATTAACTAACGTGCTTGAATTGACTACTTCTAGCACTCGGCCGACATACCACACTTTGAGCGTGCGTGGTCGTGGCGTACAAAATTAAATACTGGATTTCGTTCAGAGTCCTTCTGCGCGAATTTACTTCGATGATGAAACTATTTTAAGTTCGAGCAGTCACAACGCTTGCTTACTCGCGTAATGTTAGTGCAAATGCTGTACATGCACTTTGCTTCTGAATTCTATCACTTATCACCGCGTTTCTTAAATCAGCTTTACTAAAGCAAGTAAAATTATACTCCTGCACTAACCGATTACTACCGCTGAAGAATTTAGTTGAGTCGCCGTCGCTGTCGAAGTCGTAAGAGAACTCTACTGAAGTGCGTCACGGTATTTATGCAACTCCGCCTGGGGAAAATTTCTGGAGGGGGGAATTTTCTCCTCCTTCGCGCCCTCTCGAGAAAATATTATCCGCTAACTTTGGACATCGGAGTGCGAAAACCTGCGGGTAGATGTCGCCTTCTCGGACCATCGCTCCGCCGCGTACCCTATATATATATATATATATATATATATATATATATATATATATATATATATGCTGATGAAACTTTTGTGCTAGCATCCTTTAAAGGCCTGGAGTACTATAGGCTATGATTTACAAACGGTAATATATTTTCAAAATAATTACTTTTGTGGACATTTTTCGCCTAGTCTTACATCACAGATTCAAGAGTGCATCAATGTCAATAGTTTAGCTGCGCGCCACCAGAGTATGACGTCTGAGATCTACTACTGACTGCATCAAGTAGAAATACAGAATTATTGTGAAATTCATTAGAGTTTGAATAAGGTTATGTAATGTCCCTGTGTGAATATTTGAAAGTAAGCCGTAACTGAAGTGGTAAATAATGTCAATGTTCATGTATTGCTCTTTGTCCGTGTTACATACTAAGTGGTAAGAAATCATTGTGAGTTTGAAAGTGTTTAATAATTGAGGTAGGTTGAGAGAATAAAAAGTACAATAATATACAGTACAGAATATACAGTAATGTACAATGTACAATATACACGTATCGTATACAATCAAAACATATTCTTTTACAGATTTTTGTGACAACTGAATTGTTTGACTAAATGACTGTCACAATTGTCAAAACCTATTACAAATGCCAAGAGATGGGCAGTCTACTAAAATTTTGAATCGGTTACTCAGTGGGAAGATCGACTTGCTGAAGTACTTACTCGCCCCATTAATACAAAAGGGGAGAAATGTAAAATTCTCTAAGTAGTAGGGACTGTTTTAGGACTCTCAATTTGACTATTTACACAGTTCTTAGATTGAAAATGGTAAAATGGAAAATGTGTATATGTTTTCAGTCCATTCAGTAATTTTTTTCTTCAATGTGCGAAGGCAGTTTGAAGTGGTGTGTAGTTTAGGAATGACCATTTACATATTAAGACTAATCTGTAGAGTTGTTTGCATATCAATTGCTTTTGTACTTTTTTCTTCTATATGTGAAGAAGTTTAGTGCAGTGGATGATAATTATAGAATGATTATTTATTTATTAAGACTAATATGTGTTTTAGTTTTGCATATCAATTGCTCCCAATAATTGAATTCATCCAAACTTTTCTATAAAAAATAGGCAGAAATTAATTTATCTAAAAAAAAGCTTGTCTGAGCAAATAAATAAATCTGGGAGCTCTTGGTTTCTATTATTCAGCTCTCCTGCACAAACTGGAAAAATGGAAAGTAATTTATGATTTTGTAAACCCAGTAAAAGTTTTTCTTCAATATGGGATGAATTTCTATGCAGTGGTATGTAATTTAGGAATTTTCATTTACATATTAAGACTAATCGGAAAAGTTGTTTCGCATATCAATTGCTCCCCATGATTGAGTTCATTCATATATTTCTAAAAACATAAGCAAAAATTAATTGGTCTAAAAATATTTTTGTCTAAGCAAATTGTCGCGGCTGTGAAACACGTTTAAAGAGCGCGCCTAAAAAGCAGCGCTCAGCGGCGGTCAGGGAAGGCAGCGGAGGCGGCGGAGCGACAAGACGCCGCCCAATCCCGAAAAGCGAGCTGGTCGGAGAGCCAGCTACGCAGCAGCGAGTCTCCAGCGCCGCCCGCTTTAAGAGCGAGCGCCGCCAGCCGAGAAGCACGGAGTAATTGGCTATTGAGTTGAGTGAGAGCGTTAGTGACCGTGCGCCCAGTGAATTCTGCGAGGAGATCGTACAGTGTGATTTCTGATTACGACATTGCTTGTTATTGGTACATCTCCCGGACTTTTGGTTTCTAGATTTTGGTTTGTGACTCGGTACGCTCTTTGGACTTTGGAATTGTAACCTTTGTACTTTCGGCAGTTAATTACAATAAATGTTTGTGTATGTAAAGCGTGCAATTATTCTGAACATAACACAAATAATATCTGGGAGTCTTTAGTTTCTCTTATTCATATTTCAGGATCCATAATCTCTATCAGTTGAGATAAAATAATGATGCTAATATTGTTTTGTTATGTGGCTCAGTGCATTGTCAATTTATTATTTACACATAATGTAATGTTGGTGGTTTATTAGTTTTCTATTGTATCAGTCGTATGATGAATTGCTTTACCTGAAGAAATAAGTTTTATACTACGTTCACTATCACACAGGACATTAAACATACATATTTTTATGATTTGACATCAATTACGTTATGACATCTATAACTATTACTCCGGATCTACCTACTACCGTACCCGTGCATGAACTTCCGCATGTTATACTCAGCTTAAAACAGTAAGTCCTTCAAGGTCACGAGTTGACAGATCAATTTCAAAACTTTTTTATGAATACAATAGAAGAAAAAATATAAAAATAGGTTCCGCAAAAAATCAAATTTGAAAAATTTTGTAGTTTAGATTTGTTTATTGCTTTTAGTTATAAAGTGAATGTTTAGAAGCTGGAACTTTAAATAAGAAAAATGTCATTATTTGTGGAAAAGTGAGCGAGGTAATCTGGAAATTTCCAAATGGGATCAAGAGAAGACAGCTATCGTGGCGTGGCCGGGCAGAGTATGGCAGGGAGTAGGGCGGAGAAGGGATACAATGGAACATATAGAGATAGGTCCCGCCGCAGGACAGAATAGATTGAATTCCTCTTCCTGTATAATAATTTACTGTAATAAATGCCCGACTAACGCCGGGTACTTCAGGTAGTGTGTGTGTGTGTGTGTGTGTGTGTGTGTGTGTTATATATATATATATATATATATATATATATATATATATATATATATATATAATGTGTGTGTGTTATTTTAGAAATGATATAACTTTCTGAAGTTGATTACAAGGACTGTTTATAAAATGAGGTACTTAAATTGAAGAGTTCTTGTAATATTTACTTTTATTTGTAGTTGACATTAAAGTCAAATGTGAAGGGACTCATTCTCATCTCCTCCTCATGTAGTATCTATTTGTGCATTGCAACAACATGTATATTTCTTGTGTAATTTCCGTCTGAGAGGAAATTACATGTTGATGTTTTTTACTTATTTTTAAAGTGACATTTTCTCCGACTTGTCTGGTAATGAAAAAGCCGGAAAAATAATTCTAAATTCGTAAAAATGTAAAAATACTCTCTAAACTGATTCCATTTAACTTATGACTTCCAATGTATTCAAGGGGAGAGATCTGTTCGATAAGAATCCATTTTCTGCTGTGAGTATTCCAGTATTTATTGCTTATGTTCCGAGCGTTAAGCGATTCCATGCATTAGTAAAGTTTCAAAATGCAGAAAGTCGTGCAGAATGTTCGACGATAAAGTGTACATTACGAATAGGATATGGACTCTCTATAACTTTTACGTTAATGTGGAGGCATTGTACCCTTGTGTGCGATTCATATTAATACGATGGATTTACGTTATACTAAGACCGGAGCCATTTCCTGGGAGACCAGAGAAAGGAAAGGGCCACTCTTTTGCAGCCCCAGCGCGGGGAAGCGAGATACAACCACTTGCATGAGTTTATCTTCCGGCATATGTTAAAGAAGAACTTATCAGGTGGAGAAGCAAGCTTACATGATTCAGTGATTATGATTCTTACTTATGCGCACTTCTTCTCTCACAGGTAATCAGATATTCTTTTCAGAAGGCTTGCTACGGGGATCGACTGATACCAGAGAGTATGCCCTTTTCTTCGAGCACTGTACTGTGCAGTATTTGTTTCCTTGCATTCGTTAAACGTTTTCAACTTCAAAACAAACAATTGGGGCTAATTCTTAATTTTTGTGAGAAAAAAGCTGAATGTTGATTTACAAAACCTATCAAAGCAAGTTTTTATCACAGGTTAACAGTTCAAATAACTTCTCTTCAATATGAGTATTTTATTATTATCATCTAACGTAACATTACATAATATACAAAGTAGCTCTTAGTATTTTATCGCAAACAAGGGAATTCACAATTTCAAGATGGATGTATCCAATGTTATTTTTTGTCAAAACAATTGTAATGAACTTTGGTACGTCATTTAATCAGTTTTTTCTCGAATCTCCCGGTGCAACATATTCATTCTAACGTTCTGTTCAGAAGATTTTATTTGTTGAATAAAGTCCACATTTGCTCTCCGTCCATTTGTTTCCATTGTGTTGTTCTCGCGATGATCTGTTTGGAGCGTAAATGCTTTTAAGCGATATCACCTCAGCCATTGAAGCGGGGCGCCCGCCGGGGAGTGTTTGGGCAAGGCATAGCGCTTTGGAACTCGCCCCACTAGTTCTCCGCGTAGACGAATGCCGACATGCAAACGCTTTCATCATATTTGCTGATACTTTCCGGCCGAGCCCACGTTCGTCGCTGGTGACCGGAATAGGAAGTGAGAGAGAGAAAATTTGCCGGGACCGTTCGCACGCTAACAGGTAGAGACTGCAGCTGTTCCTGTTGCTGGCACCTCATTTGCTGGACGAATCTTGCAAACGCAATTTTCACGTGGTTCGTGCGTACGCCGCTCGGGCGCCTCATTTGTCGGCTCCGCTTCTGGAAGGGACCTCCCGTCCGGGCACGGTCCCCGCCCCTCCCTTCCGGCGCCTCCCGGCCCTGCCCGGGCCCTCCCAGGCCTCGCAGCCTCTCCCCCTCGCCGGCCCGACCCCGCCACCCCGCCACCCGCCGCGCCGGGCCGCGGCGCTCGGGCTGCCCTAGCGCGCTGTTGCGCTGGCGGAACACATTCATAACCTGTTTATCTGAAATTGACTTGCAAAAACGAGAGCGCGAGAGCGCAGGAACGCTGTCCGTGTCCGGAACGTTGCCCAGGTCACTCGATTACGGAAATTATCTCGTAAACGTCTTGAAAGTGGGCCCTATTTCGAAGTACAGGCCCTCATATGTTTTTTTCGCTCGTTCCTCTTCATCTGTCTCCGAAATGGTGTGCGTGGCATTAAATCGTGAAAGACTTTAAATGCTCCCTTTGGAAGATAATGTCGGTGCACATTATAGGAGAGCTTTAATGTTTGCAGCTGTAACAATATTTTAACGTGGCATTTTAAAATTCTTTTTGTAGTTCTGAGAATAAATACGGATTATTATCTCGACTGTTCCAGAAGAAAATTCTCAAAAATGAAATTTGAAAATTGAGTGTTTGTTGTTTGATATACCTTTCTGCCTTTCGTTTTCTATTCTCTTTCTGCAGCGAGCAAAGTTCGTAAAAAACATAAAGGTCATTAAAAATAATTGGTTCTTATTCACATGTAGCCATGTGTATTATTTTTAAAATTCTCGCGTAATGTAATACACTGAAAAAGTAAGAAAAAGTATTTCTGGAGATATTAAAAAGTCTGTAAATTTTAGAAAATGTCAATTACTTTAATTAAGAAACAGAATCTATTCGCGTAATGTGAATAATAAGGTTCAATTAGTGAAAGACAGGCTTATCATTGTTCCGACAAACTCTGCAACGCATTATATAATTTCTTGTTGTGGAATGGGAACTATTATCTATTGCACTTTTTCCTTAACATTCCTTGCAGTTCTTACACGTCTTGCACTGTTACTTTTCTGTACCAATGTGATCACAATACGCAGAATACCGTTTATAACGATTTTCAAGGGATGAAGTAAATTACGCCGTTATAGACGATTGTTCCATGTCATATCCGACGATATCCATGGCATATTGTTTATAACGACCTTCATTGCTATATCACATGGGATTGTTTATGACAAGTGGCCTTCACATTAACAATAATGCAGAATAATATACCACAGGCATTAATACTTTTCTTGATATAATCATGATAAATACTCATGATAAAATACTTGTACAATATTGCCAAATATGACTAAATTATTTAATAGGTTAGTTTTAAACAATTTAATTACAAAATAACATGTTATTTAAATTATTTTTAAATTTAATAATCCTTAATGGATATTGAAACAGTGCTGCAGGTAAACTACCCAAATCTCGTATCGTTCTGTTCACAAATGAAAACTTTCCTACAGCTGTTCGTTGCTTTTAGTGCTGAATTTTATAATTTTAGTCATTTTTTCCACTGTAAGATTACTTTTATAGCCTGCTTCAAATTTATTTTCAAGCTTTGCCTTCTCCAAATTTGCTCTATGAATTGCCAGCAATCGAAGATTTCTTCGCCTTTTCTCTATTTTTTCCCAGACAAGAGTAATGCAACAAGAGTAGATTTAATGTTCAAATTTTTTATTTTCCCCTACACCAATCTTAGATGCTCGTTTCTGAACGCGTTCAGTATTCTGGATTTCTCCATTTCTTTTCAGGTCCCAATACCTCGCGGCGTATTCCAGTAATGGTCTGAATAATGACGTATATGCTAATTCTTTGGGCTTATGTCCTCCTTTTAAATTCCTCATTACAAAGTTAAGACTTTGCCAATCTTTCTTTAATGCAGAATTCACATGCTCTTTCTAAGTTTACTGACTGTTAAGAATTATTCTCACACTACTTGGAATTACCCATCCGCAGAGATTAATTGCATTTTGACGGTAGTTTCCGAGTAAATGTTATAGATTTACTTTTAGAACGATTTTTGTGGATACGATTATTACGTGGAAAATTTCATAGAGTGTCGATATCATCTTGCAGAATCTGTTGATTTTTTCCTCCGCTATTGCTCTAAAGACAATGCAATCCATCTGCAAAGGATTTGATCAGGGATTTAATTTTTTCTCTAATATCGTTCATGAAAGTTATAAACATCAGCAGCCCTATTACACTGTCCCGCGCCACACTAGATATTATTCTTGTGGCACGCGAGTACGGGTGCCTACACTGAGTTGTCCTTAAATCTTTTTAAACCGACTCTTTTCTACACCCGATGATGATACTTTTAAGCGTATATCGTGCGCAACAAGGTCGAACGATTTTGCAGTCTATAAATATTCCGTCTATTCTGCCACCGCTATCTATTGAATCAGAGATTTCTTGTGAGAATGTCAATAATTTTCTCTCGTAAGAATGCCCCTCCCGAAAACCATGTTGTACATCGTATATTCAACCTGATCTACTCTACCAGTAGCATAACGAAGTGAGTGCGGGCCCACCCGCAAAACTTTTATCCGGGCCCTCTTTATAAAAGTGTATAGCAAACACAAGTAGTGTTAGTATATTAAATAATAAAAAACATCCCCTAAAAACAGGCCTTCTTTTACCTGGGCCCCCCATATTGCGGACCCGAACGTTACGCCACTGTACTCTTCTCTTTCTAAATGTATTTGTAATTACGCGCTCCAATACTTTGCTCCATTACTTTGCTGCACTCAGATGTTATGCTAACTGGACGGTAATTCTTCACTGCGGATCTTCCTCACTAAAGAATGTCATAACTATTGTTCATTTGCAGTCGTATGAAATGCCTTGATTGGTGATAGTTATTTGAAATAGATGTGCAAGATACTGGATAATGTCTTCAACCCCCAATTTAAAGATTTTACCAGGTATATTATCCGGTTCTCTAAATTTATTATTTTCTAGATTTTGGACTACTTTATGGACTGCATTACTTTCTGTGATACATTGGGAGCAATGTCCAGTTCGTTAGACAATAATTTATGCAACTCTGTTTTTTTCTGGTGAAAAACAAATGCTAACAAAGCATTGAATTATTCTAATTTTTCATCATCGCTAAATGCTAATGATTCACCGTTTCTTCCTGTGTCGGGAATTGATGTAGTATTTTTTGCCGCGTAACCATCTAAGCGTATTACCAAATTTTGCTTCTGACCCTATAGAAACCCTCCTCTTCCCTTACATTCACACACACACACACACACACACACACACACACACAGCTCAGTTCATGCCTTATTTTGTGTGACTTGTCTCGGGGCTGCTCTTTCATCTGACTTGTCTCAGGCCCGCTCTTTCAACTGACCAAGCAAATTCCGCTGCGCTCCTTTCAACATCAAGCTCAGAAAGGAGGTATCACTCGGGCGGCGAAACAAGCGATTTGCATTTAGCTCGGAGGCTTTTTAGCCTTGAGGATCTTATACATGCAGTACATTTACGACAAGGGATAGTCGGCTTTACTTCCCCTCAGAAGGAAGACGTACAGAAGACTTTTTCGCCCTTAAAAAGCCATGGCTTCGATCGGTTTTGAAGCCGCGAACTTGGGTACAACAGCTCGAAACGCTAACCGTTATACCACCGAAGCCACTTATACTTGTACAATTCACACACACACACACACACACCACACACACACCACACACACACCACACACACACACCACACACACCACACATCACACACACACACACACACACACACACACACACACACACACACACACACACACACACACACCACACACACACACACACCACACACACCACACACACACACACACACACACACCACACACACACACCACACCACACACACACACACCACACACACCACACACCACCACACACACACACACACACCACACACACACACCACACACACCACACACACACGCACGCACACAATATACAATGTACAACATACACAATATACAATACATATACACACGCGCGCGCGCGCGCCACACTACCATATACATCGGGAGGTCAGAACTGGTCCTGCCTGGGAAGGTGCCCTGCGGGCAGAGATATCTGGAGGGAGAAAGCCCGCAAGTTGACGTATCTCACCATTGTCGGATTTCACCATCTATCGGGGAAGAACACCACCACTGTCGGTATAACATGCATTATACTTACATGATTAGTGATCAAATCAGTCGGCGCCGCCGAAAACCCAAAATAATCAATCGCCTTCTCTGTGTTTTAATAAAACTGCCTGTGGATAACTTAACTTCATATGTAGAAAATACAGCAATAAGTATTACAGTAAATTTTACCCTAGGACCATTTCATTTACTCACAGTAAGTAAATATGTCTTCTTATTCACTTTTGTATCAAGATCCGCAGATAACTTTCACTGTGTCCTGATCGAATGGAACCTGATCGAATGGAGAGGAAAATGGTATTAACAAAAATTGCTTTTAACCATTCACCAAGAATTCTCTGTAACAACGATCAAATAAAAATGAGTTTCATCATGCGTATTGTTATGAAGAAAATGAAAAGGAATATGTTCAAAATATAATTATTTTTGTATCTTGTTGAGTTCATTCGTTTAAGCACGTCCCATGTTGGAATATTCCTATTCCCTAAATGCAGGTGTTACTCAAATAATTTTGAAAGTACCTCTAGATGCGACTATTGTTAGAGTTTTGTCCATTTAAAAGAATTTGACACTATTTTTTTAAAACATACTGCAAAACTTTGAAATCAGGAACTTCTTATTCTAATAAAATTAATTAATTTCTTTAAAATATCACTCATAATTGAGAGAAAGAGAGAAATAGAGAGGGAAAGGGAAAGAGAGGGAAAGGGAAAGAGAGGGAAAGGGAAAGGGAGGGACAGGGAAAGGGAGGGACAGGGAAAGGGAGGGACAGGGAAAGGGAGGGGGCGGGAAAGGGAAAGGGAGGAAGGGAAAGGGAAAGGGAGAGGGAAAGGGAAAGGGAGAGGGAAAGGGAAAGGGAGAGGAAAGGGAAAGGGAGAGAAAGGGAAAGGGAGAGAAGGGAAAGGGAAAGGGAGAGAAAGGGAAAGGGAAAGGGAAAGGGAGGGAAAGGGAAAGGGAAAGAGAAAGAGAGAGAGAGAGTGCGAGTGCGAGTTTCACTTCCCCGTTTTTCGTCTACCTGATATCGTAGATCAATATTCTCGTACATAAATTAACAGATTTTGAAGAGGCGCCATACATCGCGTATAAAAGGTAAAATAAAATAAAATAAAATCTGTAACTTTTAAATTTGAAACAATTCCTTATTTCTAACATTGTGAAAAGAAAACTAAAAAAAGTACAATAAATTAGACTTGTACAAAGAACGTAATTATACGTTTTCAACACTATTTTCAAGTAGTTGTACAGAACTATTTTTTTGTTTAATAATGTACATGAATAGAAAAAAACCTTAAATGTTCTCAATATATATTGAATCTTAGTTTAAAAATGGCCTTTCTTTAGGAACACAAACATCAAGTAAGAATAAAAACATTATATATCTGTTAATTCCATAACTAATCAAATCATTCTAATATTATTAGTCTAGGAAGTTGTACTTCAGGGATTTTATTATATTCAATATTGTTTAACACTGTGATATGCTTATTGACAAAATAGCATGGTTCACATATCAATTTTGTTTTATTATAAACTTTTCCAATGTTTCAGAAACACTTCATCTCTTTCTAAAAAGTTCATAGTTTTAAGTAGTAGAGAATACGGCTGTTATTAAAATGAGAGAGAATAAAACTGAACATAATAGAAACATAACAATGTACGTGCGAACACTTACCTTACTTAAAGTTACAAATTAAATGAAATCATGGCAGGTAAAAATATTAAAGCATCAACATGATGACCTCGTCAAAAAGAACTGTGATAAGATCTAAGTGCGTCTAAGCTTTCATTCTCAGTGATGAGATTGGTGGCGTGCTGAGGGGAATGTACGAACAGCTAACATTTACTATTATATTGTTTGTGGTAACTTTAACATACAATAACCAATGCACTACTCATGGACTTGAGAACCTTTTACGTCCTGTCTACTCGACCTCTGAAAGCTTTCTAGTTGTTTTTCCAGTGTCTTCTAAGAAATGCTTCACGTTCCTAGGCAGGGAACAAATGACTACCTTACACGGGTCGGGTAAAGTGGAGGAAAAGCAGAATAAAGACCAATGTAAGCGAAGAATGTGTGTAAAAAAATTACTATTTTTTAAAAATTTTATTAACAAATTATTGTAAACTTTGGAATTTGCTTACTTCATACCATGGCATTCATACAATTGAACAGTTTTATATGTATATTTTCTAGTGATCATCACGAGAAATACATTTTCTCATATCTAAAATAATCACGTTTTCAAATCTATTTCATGGTTACGATCCAAGCAACTTAGTAGAAAGTGAATTTGGTCGATTAATTGGTTACTTGAGATTATTGTGTTCTCATAATCTATTGCTGAAATTCTTTTTCGTATGACCTACGTAATTAAGGTCACAGTCCTTACATGGAAAGCTGTATATAATGTTTTCCAGTTGTGTTTTATCAATGTTGTCGTTAATAGTGTAATAGTGTTCACTTTCTGCTTCTTATTTATGCTCTTACAAACAGTGTTATACGTACGTGTAGGATGATTTAAGAGCAAAGGTTATTGGTCAGTTGAAGAATACAGGGCAAATTAAAACAGGCGTGTTAAATTTTATCCTTCTGGAATTTAGGTGAAAATGTAAGGAAATTTCATATTTTATTTATGTATTTATTTATAACATTGGGGGATTATTATTATTATTATTATTATTATTATTATTATTATTATTATTATCCGTCAGTACATTACATGCAATACGCAAGATTTCTTGGTGATATCAAGGGCCTGATAATTATATAGCCCTGGCTATGCAATTTTGAATTATCCAAATTTGTTGTTTAAATGTACGTTTAGGAGCATAGTTAAGTGTTATTCCTGGGTTGTGTTTTTTTGAATGAAGGCTTAGACAAAGTCAGATCTTTTACAGTTCTTATTGACATGCCTTAATATTTTTTACCGGTCTCGATTCCATCTAATTTGTAACTTTAAGTGAGGTACTTGTTCGCACGAACTTTTATGATTCTATTGGATCATTTGGATCCAAATTTTTCTATTGAATCATTTTATGATTCTACTGAAATTCTCTGTCATTTTAATATCAATTTTATTCTCTACCAATTATAATTTTATATCAATTTCAGCCTTGAAAAAGAGATTAAGTGATCTTGAAACGTTGGTAAAGTTTATAAAAAAAAGAGAATCCATATGTATACCTTGTTATTCAGAAAATATACGTATCGACATTTTAAACAATTGTCTATAATAACAATTCTGGACAATAACGTCCCAAGTTTAATGGAACAGTTTAGAAAATTCACAATCTAGTCATAAACTAGTTTTTGAATCACAGCGGAAGGATGTCATTTAGTTGATTATTTCTGAAAAGAAAAAAAAAACCTTTTTGGGTGTGCATAACACGTTGTGGATGTTAGTAGTTGGTTTGAACTCCCAACTTCCCGCAGTGTCCATCTGCTGCGGGAAATTTCTCGCCCAATATCACCCTGTCGCAAACACATTATGAAGCGATGTAGGGACGCGGCGCGTTGTTTTCGTTTCCGCCCTGTATTTACCTCCGTTGCTCTACGAAGAAGTGGCTTATCGAACGGCGCGGGAGTGCGGTGTGTGCGTGCGTGTCCCGCTGCACGGCTGGAAGGATTTAATTTGTATATTCGTGTCAGAGATTTTGCGGAGGCGGGCACTAATCTTGACGAGCGAGTCGCGCTTGACGTCCGGGAGCCGTGCGCCGCGGCGACGGGTGCGCTGGGGTGTGCATTTTGCGGCGACTCGCCCCTATCCCTCCTGCCCTTGCCCTCTTCGGCTCCTCCCCGCCCCGCCCCACTCTACCCCGCTCCACCCCGCTCCACCCCGCTCCACCCCGCTCCACCCCGCTCCACCCCGCTCCACCCCGCTCCACCCCGCTCCACCCCGCTCCACCCCGCTCCACCCCGCTCCACCCCGCTCCACCCCGCTCCACCCCCCGCCCCGCTCCGCCCCGCTCCGCCCCGCTCCGCCCCGCTCCGCCCCGCTCCGCCCCGCTCCGCTCAACCCCGCTCAACCCCGCCCCGTCGCTGGTGACTCCGCACGACCGCACCCGTCGCCCGGCCGCCGCCACGCCGCTCGTCGACCCCGCTCCCGCCCCCACTCATTCGGCGCCTGTCGCCCCGCCGTTCGCGCTTCTGTCGTCCTGCTTGCATTGCCCCACTCCGCTGCTTTGGAGCTGAAGCTTTCCCACTACTGCATTATTAACGAAACTTTGTGCCTCGAACTTTTCTGCACCTTTCTTCTCTATCCGGCCGCATCTTCCTGTTTTCACCTTTTGCATTTGAACACATGTTCAACGTTTTCCATTTTCTTCTTCGACTCTCGTAGCTTGTAATCTTCTTTCCTTGTAATCTTCTTCCTTGATTCATTAATTTTTTTCTTTTCGCTCACTTTTTTTTTTTTTATTTTGACTTCACTCCTACCTCTTTTTGTCGCCTCGATTCTCTCTCCATCCAAGTTGTTTTCTTTCCGTTTAATTTCTATCTGCAGTTTTTAGTGTGTGCCTCTCCCCTTCTCGGGCACCCCACACCGAGCCCGTCGCCTCCACATGCTCCAGTGAGCTCATAATGTCCTTTCTCATTGCTTCTCGTCTAGCCGAGCTCCGTCCTTCGGTGCGTTTCCCAAGGTTCACCCTCCACCCTCCTTCTCCACCCTTCCTCCGCCTGGAACGCTACGCGCCACCGTGCGATTTCGCGTCTCGCTTCCCGCACGATTGAAAGAAGCCCGGGTATAACCGCGGAAAATGTGCTTTTAGGTGGAAAATTTATGATAGGCGGCGGCGCCGCGCGGTGGCCAGTTTCCTTGAGTTCGTAAATTATTAATGAGGGTTTTACGAGGAGTGAGGTTCGCTAATGGAAGGGATCGTAAACGAAGGCACTACCGTCTCATCACAGCGCCTAATTGGCCCGTCACCCATTGGTGTCATGACGGCTGCGATGGAACGGACACCTGTGCTCAAAAACCACCCCTTTCGCTTAGAGGCTTTCGTCTTGCGCCCAGCCGCGCCGGCCTTTCTGCGCGTAGCGCTCGTCGCCCACAAATGCAAGCGTATATCATTGTGGGTTTAATATGGACGGCAATGCTCTGGTGAAATTGGATACCAAAATGATGCTTTTATGATCTTACGCATTTACTGACTCAAAGATGTGTTAGGGTTTAACGATTTCTCGTCCACTTTCTCCGTTTAATGGAGAATGTAATTTCAGACTATTCAGAAAGTTTTATCTATTAAATATTCTATTAATTCAATGATATATTCTATTAAAAATAGATGTACATCTGATCATTACTGATTAATGAAGAGTTTTTTTATCAAGTAGAAGGGTTGGTTCAATGGAGTGTTCACGAACAAGATCAGGGAAGAATATGCAGGTACGATAATTTCGATCTCGGGAAATTAAACAGAACTGCAGTACCAAAATTTAAATACGTTCTTGAACTATTGATATTCTTGGTAGCTTTTATAAAAATAACTGATTATTCAACCTTTTAACAAAACTATCTCACTACTTTATGACTAGACTAAGGACGGGGGGGGGGGAGGAGCTGCCAATGGGCCTTCTTACCACGATGTGCGCGCCACCTGTCCGTTACTTTTCCTCCCCAAGTCTAATCAGTTCCAAGTGTAACTACCGGCCAGTGGGTCACAAACACATATACAGAGTGTCCGGGGAGGAAGCAAAGAAACTTCAAAAGTAAGCTCTTAAAACTTTATGCTTTATGCTTTAAGCATACCTTGCGTAATGAACTCCGTCGATATTTTGAATGGCTGAGCACTCATAAGTTTATTTGAAAAAAAAACACTTTCTGTGCATTTCAAAAAACATAAAAACACTCCAGAGACATGTAAATTGTTTATTCTCTACAAAAGAAATTATTATTTTTGTTCACAAAGAAAAAATACCACAGAAGTAAAAACGCAAATGAATTGTGTAAATTGGGTGTTTTTTATTTGTGTTAAATTTTTCTTGGTGAACCTTTTTTATTTGTTTACTTCGCAGAAGACAGGTTGTAAAAATATAAAAAATATGATAATATTCTTCATAGATTAAACATCTTTGACAAAAATGTTTCTCTTTAGTTTTATCCAGATTCATACAAATCATATTTTAATCGTAACTTAGAAGCGATACTATCTCTACTTTAATTTTTTTAGTAAGTAGGGAAAATTAATATGTATGTATGTATTTGGCATTTTACGGACGGAGTAATTCGACTTCTGCCAGTTGTTCTTAGTCGTAGGCCCTGTTTTCATTTATTATCCACTCCTGCGGATAAGGGAGACATGTGGCTAGCATGGTGCATTCCCATGACCATAGTTAGCCTACCTGGTCAGCCTGAGCTTTTTTCGTCACACAGCAGTAGAAACTAGAGCTGTAGGGACGATTTCTCTAAGAAAGCTACAGATTCATTTTATTCCCTAACCGGGAATCAAACTCGGGACCGCCTCGTTGAAAGCTATCACGCTGGAAAAAATAAATATATTGTTTTAAAATTCTTGTAATTTAATGATAGTTTTTGTTTAGAAACAGTCCCAAATTAAGTTTGTGTTGATGGAATTGCTTTTCATTATTTAAAAATACGTTTTTTCCTAGGGCTTTTTATTCAGCCGACAACCGGTTACCCTTTGCGACTCATCGGGACGCACATTCGTCCATACATTACACACCAACACACTTGCGGGCTTCTCTGATCTGGGGCCGGCAGAATGCGAGTCCCTCCGCGAGGACACCTACATGGGAGACAAGAGATAAACAACCATGCCCATGGCGGGTCTCGAACCCGCCATCCGTCGGGCTGAAGCGCTGAGTCGGTACACAATGTTGACGACCTCGGCCATTCAGTTCGGCTTGAAAAAGAAAGACTTTACTTAAAACTGTGTAGATAATTTTGTACATTTGGTCATTTACGGGGGATAAAGTATATTTTGTCGTAAAAATATACGGGTTTGGTAGTTTTTGGAAGAAAACTTACAAGAAACAATAAAAGTACTATAACAAACGCAGACATTCAAACATTATTTTAACATTGTTACATCACTCATATCAATTGCGTAGATCCAATGTCGGAGAAGACAAACATTTCGAATAGGTCTTCATCGACGATTTCAATATTTTCTTTTTCACATTTATCATCTCCTTCTCCAGACACGCATAGGCAAGTTTTGTAGAAAGAATGCTGCTACCCAATGCCCATTTTTTTCCAGAAGAATTTGTACCTCCTTATCTTAGCATTGGTTATGCGCTTTCTCTTTTTTATCTTCCTGAGAGTTACGTTTTTAGCTTTTAAGTTCTTGTATTTAGATTTCAGAATGCTGGGCAGGCTACCTGAATTTCGGACTAAAATTGTTGAATAGTATCAACATCACACTGTTTATGGACAAAGCTGATTAATATGGCATCAGAATTATTAACACAATTATTATTTTCAAGAAAGGCTTTAATAGTTTATTTTCAGGTTTTTTACTTCCATATCTCTTTGAGAGTGAAGTGCGCCAACATATTACAGATCCTCGTCATATTCTCGTGGAAGTCTTTTTTGGCTTACGATTTGACAAAGATAAGCCAAGTCTTTGGCCTATCTTTGTCAAATCGGAAGGCTCTGAATGCTGCCAAGAAAGAATGACCTCTTATTGGAAATGTTTCTTAAAATTCAATTGCCAGATTTACACAAACTTTCATGAACATGAACAATATCGCATACTACTTATTTTGCATGGTGCGTTTATGAAAAGTCGAAATTCGAACTAGGAAGAAATTTTAAAAAAAGGGGGGGTTAAAAGGAAATCAAACTTGTGCCTTTTTGCATATTTAATTAGCAGTATATGAGAAAGAATAAATAAAAAATGTGGAGCCGATTTTCAGAAAACCTTGTTTTTAAAAATCTCCTTTATTTAACGCAGAATTATGCAAAAAGTTCACATATTTTGGAAAAATTGAACATGATCTCATTTAAATATTTAATTTTGAAGAACAGATTTCATGAAGAAAAAAAATCTTAATATTTCAGTTGAAGCAAGGTGCCGATGAAATGTCGAACTTTTGCAGTTTACTAAATTCAGAGTACAAAATCGGACCTACGGTATTTTAATAAATATTTATTTATGAATTATTAATATAATAATAAATATTTATATTATATTTAATTTTCAATTATTACTAAATATTAATATTATATTATATTATTATAAATATTATTTATTTACAATAACATTTTATAATTATTTTATAAATATTATTTATTTATAAATAAATAAAAACGTGCACGAAGAGAAGTTAGATTCATCACCAGAAGTAAACCAAGAGGCCATCTCAGCATTCGCTCAAATCTTGAAGGAAACTCGAAGAAAACCTGATCGAGATGGAGCTCATTGACCAAGAAAATAAGGTAAAATATTTGTTACAGGCGTATTTGTTCTTTTAGGTTTACGGTTCAAATAGTTACTAATATATTAAATATCATTGTTACTATCAATATTACGTTCCTTTTTGGTGCTCGGTATGGTCTCTAATTGTATACAATTCAGCAGAAAAGAATTTCTTACATTAATCTATTTCAAACGTTATATATATATATATTATATATATATATTATATATATATATATATATATATATATATATATATATATATATATATATATTGAGCCACAGTACCGTCCTGTACAAGCCGTAAGGCCAGCACCCGACCTGAGACGTCTTGGGGGGGGGGGGGCGAACACAATTCACCAGATGGTCGACTAGCTCAGTATAGATGTCCCAGTGTGGACATAATAAATAAAAAAATAGAGGGGGCAGGGTCGTGAAGATCGTTTATGGATTGGATGCAAAAATTACATACAACTCGGGTGAGAATCACTTTTCACTAATTTCAGAATATATTCTAAAAATATTTGCTGCTATGACAGATACATAAAATGACACACAAAAAAAAAATCAAATACAGAATACTCTTGACTGTCTGTAAGAAAAAACACACACACACTAATAACTCGATATACAATTTCCTACTCTTCTTTACAACCCAATTGTTTAACAAACACACACTTTCAGAAATTCGAAAGACTCGTTAAAATATTACTTTATACAAAAATGAAAGAAAAACACATTGAAAATCAAAATTAGTACTTTTGACTTAACATTACTTTTACCAAAAAATGAAACTCTTTCTCTCTTTAAAATCCAGAGAATGATTACTATTATAATTAGTCTCTTACACAAGCTCTTAATCACTAAATTACAATATTAGATCTTCAAATCCTTTTTTGAAAGAAAAGATTGATTCTGTTCTCACGTATTAGAAGTCGGAAACAAATGTACTTTTACTTTTATCTTTTAAGCATGGTAAATCTGTTACCCTCCTTTTCTTTCTACGTGACGGACACAGAATAAGCTTTCTGATTTAAATGAATCACTCCTATCCCTACAAAAACAGTTTATTTGGAACGATCTTACTGTGTTCTCTTCTCGGCCGCGTAGAGCAGTCCACTGTGCTTCCTTCTACCCCTTTCCACCGAGCTGCTTCGGCCTTGAAGCGTCGTGGCCTCGGGTTGAGAACGCCGTTGCCCACCAGAAAACGCGTTCTTCTTCTCGTTCAAGTTTTATATTCTTGCGTACTCTCATATGAATTTTACTTTATTTTCAATTACGATTAATGACCAACTGGATATTCAGAGTTAAAATGAATCCAGAGATCACCCTTTTTTATACGAGCACCAACTTCAAGAGAGTATATAAATATAAGAAAAGCATGTGAAAAAAAACCTCTTCTGGTCTTCTAGAAGAGTTTTCCTCAAAGTTGCAAATCTGAAGTCCGCTGCAATGTCAATTCCTGGCGTACCGTTTTCCATACGTCCGCCCAGTTCAGCTGCTACCTTCAGAAAGAACTTTTTCTTTCATCTGACCTCCGGTCTCGCCCTCGGTCTATGGTGGCGGTCTCTCTTGTTTAATTTCTAGTTAGCCTTCCTAATATTCATCCGCGTTGGCGCGCGTTCAAAATACACCTTTCCCTCGCTCTCTTAGGTCGGATGTGACACGTTTTCAAAATCTAAGAAAACGGGCGGTCACAATATATATATATATTATAACACGCCCACCTACTACCTTCCAGCCGGTGGCGATGAAGCGTGAAACTATGAATGCTCGTGAAGCAAGCTTTGAATTCTCAGGAAGCAGGATCTTTCGGGTATGAGAAAGGTCTGAACCCTTGACACAATGAATTATATAAAATTCTGGTAAAATGAGCATATATTCAGTAAAACAAGTTACACAGTGGCACAAATATACAATAAGTATGTACTTTACGAAGATGGTCACTGCAAAGAAAACAGAAACACAAAGAACAGAAATAACACAACCATAAGAGAATGTATAGGCGTCACCTTGACTGCCTGATTACTTCAATACGCACTATTTACAATACTTTTGCTTTGACCTCCTTCTCAATTATTTCGTGTACCTCATTTAACTGTGGTTAATCTAAAGTTTTCTCGTGCACGGCCCTTTAAGTGATTCTCTACAATTATTCTATTATAGACTTCACAGAGGTCAGCCTTGAGCTGCGCATTTATTACAACGCTGTTAACTCTAGCACAAGAATAAACGTGACACACACGTTACTAAATCGTACCCTTTACAAAATTATAGCAACTGATTATTCCTGACATCATACAATGGAAACAATACTTTCAATAAGATTACTTTTACATTACATGAACAATTATAATTTACTTTAGAAAAGTTGTACAAGGTATGGCATTCAACGAATTTACTGGTGCGTACAGCGAATGAAATCAAAACTGCCGCTCATACGTTCGAAATATTTCCCCAGTAACTATTTGTAACTTTCACCTATTTTAGGACGCTACGCCTGGTGTTTAACGCTACACAGTTTCCCAACAAATTGTCGCATAGAAGTTGCCAGTTCTTTACCTCGACATTTCCTTCCCGCTCGCCGTCAGTTAACCTTGGGGGTTCGGTCGCTCGCAGTCCTCGCCACGTCACTCGACTGGTCCGATGTCCCGCGGTCACACCTCTTCTTTCGCTCGATCTCAGGATGGGCGCCACACGTCCAAATTCCAAACCTTTCTCTCGTCCTCGGGCTCGTACCATCGACGGATTGGTCCAAGTCTTTCTCGCCTACGCTTGAGTGTTGGAGTCGTCCTTCTGCCGCCTGCCGCGTACCCGTTGCGCGCGCCTCCAGTTTTAAATAACTAACGTGCTTGAATTGACTACTTCTAGCACTCGGCCGACATACCACACTTTGAGCGTGCGTGGTCGTGGCGTACAAAATTAAATACTGGATTTCGTTCAGAGTCCTTCTGCGCGAATTTACTTCGATGATGAAACTATTTCAAGTTCGAGCAGTCACAACGCTTGCTTACTCGCGTAATGTTAGTGCAAATGCTGTACATGCACTTTGCTTCTGAATTCTATCACTTATCACCGCGTTTCTTAAATCAGTTTTACTAAAGTAAAATTATACTCCTGCACTAACCGATTACTACCGCTGAAGAATTTAGTTGAGTCGCCGTCGCTGTCGAAGTCTTAAGAGAGCTCTACTGAAGTGCGTCACGGTATTTATGCAACTCCGCCTGGGGAAACATTTCTGGAGGGGTGAATTTTCTCCTCCTTCGCGCCCTCTCGAGAAAATATTATCCGCTAACTTTGGACATCGGAGTGCGAAAACCTGCGGGTAGATGTCGCCTTCTCGGACCATCGCTCCGCCGCGTACCCTATTTCTCAGTTCTTTGGTCTTTTCTAGTGGCTAATGGTGGCGTTACGGGTTCGTATAACACCGTGACGTCACAATATATATATATGTATATAAACTAATGTTTTTGTGGTATCAACTGTGCGAGAGTGAGGTATTTCGTATTGTTTCCTTGAATGTTCTGCTGATGTGGTAATTCGATGGGATAGCATTCCCTCAATTTTAGCACCTGAAGATGTAACAAATCGAGTTACGAAATGTTGTGAAATTACTGAATAAATGATTGTCATAAAAAAACGTTGGATACTTTTATTTGTAAACATATATTGACAATCAAGAAGGAATATTAGGCGTTAATTGTGTTTATGAGTGTAAATATTCATTAATAAACTTATTTTCTTAATGATATATGATAGTTCTTGGTCGCGTCAATAATTATTACAATTAACTTTCCTTCAAACTTTTTAAAATACAAATTCTTAACCATAATTTACGTTTTCGGACACTATATATAATTCATTCGCAAGAATGTAGTACTTGTAGATGTAATGCTATTCCAACATTTCAAAGCAATTCAATTTTTTTTTCTTCTGGAGGTAAAAGAACATGCTATGTTTAAGAATTACAGGGGCTCATGAGAGCAACAGGTGAAAAGAAGCGTAACTGGGGAGATATAAACCCAGAATGAGCCGTGGACTGGCGAATATGTGCCAAGAGAATCGTTGACAATTCCGTATATAGGCTATCTGCCTGTGCGTATAGGTCTCTGGAGATGGAGGCCGCTCTGCTTGAAATGAACACCCTAGTCCATTCCCATTTACGCCACGACTTTGGCGGAACTGCCGTCGCTCGTCCCCGGCCTCCAGAACGGAACGGACCATGTAAATTTAAATAAAGCGCTTGGCAGTGAGGTGCTCTCTCCCAGGTCAGCTGCATTCTGGCATGCTGTGGCAGTTTCATATCGGATCACTGAACCTAAAAATAACCGCTGTAATATGTGTAAGATGATAAGCGTAGGTTGTTTGGATAAGACTTGGCACTCAAGAGAGTAAGTTAAGAATGTAGATAGCGTTTTCTTGAAAATCTTGTTACAATGCAAAAACCAAAACCAAATTATAAACATCATACGCTATTAGAATTATACAATTTATTGCAAACAAGCTGCTCTGACACAATTGCAAACATTTGAAGAGACATATTTCGTAAAACGGCTTTCTATATCAATGTTACTGAGACTCTACTCTCATCTACAATAGAGATAAACAGCCAAATCATATTTGGAAAGTACGATCACATAAATTGCTTGGTAACAAGTATTTACGTAAATACCCTCTCACAATAATTTCGATAAAATGAAACTTAAGATATTTTTTTTAAAATAATCGTTTCAACATATATTTTTTGAAAATGATTTAAATTACAAATCATGAAAATTTTAGTTCTTTTTAGAACTAGAATTAGAATCTAGAAATTTTAGTTCAGTTTATCTTTTTTATTTAAAATTAGAATTTATCAGTCTTTAATGATTAACCTATGAAGATTTAAACATTGTTATGCTAATAAACTCTGTGGAAATCGGGTTATATTATACTGTATTTGAACTCAATATATACAAAATACGACAATATACATCAAGATATATTTTGGTTAAATGAAGATACATAAAATTAGTTTGCTATAAGTACTCTCAGAACATTAAAAAAAATAATGCAGTCAATATATACTGTGAACAGATGAAGTCTTAAACCATCTTATGAAACCATTGATAAACCCAGATAATATTTTCATTGCATATTTTAAAATAATAAATTCCTGCAACGAATTCATTGACAGCAAAGTTAAGAGAAAACATATTTTTAAAATAACTTTTATAATTAACTAGCTGAACCCGTGCGATTACATGCACAGAAGGAAGAGCTGTAGAAAAGTTACGACAGAAAACACTGCATATCCATGAATAAACATATGTTAATTATTTACCAAGATCTTCAGACATACCATATAGACATGGATATTGGTTTGGTCTATAACAGCATCTTCTGCTATTAACCTTACCTTAATGTAATGACTGAATTTTTTAATGTAATAACTGACATTGAAGACAAAATATATGAAATAAATGACATCAGGAACAAAATGTATGAAATATAATTTCCAAGTAATATACATAACTCCCTCACCTCTTTGAAGTTTTCCGTGGAGATCGCAAGAATGGTATATAAGAAAGCACATTGAATATTTATAATTGGCAGTCGCAAACAATCGTTTTAATGATCACACAACACGATGATCTCGAAATAAGACCAACTGCTCTTCCATCTCCTGCGAACTTGTTAAGTTGCGCATGACGCCATCTTCCGGTTTACATTTCAACCATACATTCAAACAACGCCAATCACCTAGCTTTTTATTAATAAAGGAAACGTGAGATCTATTCTATATACAGGTGAATCACGTAACTGTAGCACCCTCCGCCTGTAATTTTTGAATGGTTGAAGTTATTGCAATGCAGTTTTCACGAAAGTGTGTGAGAGAATAGGACTAATTGATGCATGCATTCATTTCTATTTTATCATTTGTATTTTTAGAGATATTGTGATAAGTTTGTTTTTTCAAATGGACCTGTACATATTTTTTGCTGTACCATGACGTGCGTAAAGTGACGGATCCAACGATATACATAATGTCATATGTTAGATAAGCATTTTCTTGAGTGACTTTGATTTTTTTGCGACTCGTATTTACCGGGTATAGTAACGCTCCGAGCACGTGTTGGCAGGGAGAGCGCTCTGCGACTATGCTTGGTGGACTGTTACATTTAAAATATACGTTAAACACAAGTCGAAAAAATCAATTAAAAAAAACGCTTATCTAAATTTGACATTATGTATATCATTGGATTAGTCTTTTTACGCTCGTCATGATAGACTAGAAAATATGTACAGTTCCATTTGAAATACACAAAGTTACATCAATATCTCTTAAAATACAAGTGATAAAATCGAAACGAATACATGCATCAATTGGTACCATTCCCTCATGTATTTTCGTGAAAACAGCATTGCAAGAACTTCAACCGATCAAAAGTTACAGAAGTTGCTAAAGTTACGTGACTCAGCCCGTATAGTGACCTCCACTCCTAATTTATCTCTTTTTCGTACCTCTCTTGTTTAAAACCGTTCACTGACTGCTGATTAAGAGGGACATCAAAGAGCTTTAATATATATGATATTTGCTTTAACTAGTGGTCTGTACTATCAGAAATGCTGCAATGGACCGTGTGAACAATATCGTCTGGAGCAGCAACAATTGGCTGTTCTGAAACGGTACACGTCAATACTGACGCTTCTTTCTTCCTTTCTCCCTGCGTGGCGTCAGCAGTGTCGTAAGCAGTGAAGTTCTGACTATGATAATATAGTTGTAACGTTATAACATAGTTGCAGATTAACATAATCAAATATTTGTCTTTTCAATGAAGATTGAAACTATTTCATTGGTTTTGTATCATTCCAGTCTTCTGGGTATCTAACGGAACCATTGATACCTCCTTTCATGGCCAGAGACGGCATAGTTTCCCGTCAATTTATGTGCATATTCGAAATTAGTTATATAGATTACTTAATATTAATGTTGTTATGAATTTATCAGATCGATATGAGCATTTCGGGAAAATCCACAATGTTTCCGAAGTTACATGGCTATTTCCATCAATCTTTTATAGAAATTCTGATTAATTCTATCCACTATACGAGTCAATTATGAGCACCTGTATACAGAGGAAATATTTTATGCAAAAAATTTCTTATTAATGGTATAATTTGAGATTCAATAAATAAAATTTTAATGACCAAATATGTTTCAAAGGAAATTATATTGTTATTCAAACAATCGAGAGGTGCGGTTCGCCCTCTGAACCAGAAACATTAGCTGTTTATTAGTAATAGGTTCTGACTCGACTCTTATTCAATGATTTACTCTGTTTACACATATATGTTTCATACAACATTCCGTGATTTATATAACTTAATAATAATTTAACGACTTCCCTAGTTGAACAATAATATGCTATCACAATCACTTTGATTAATTTTGGGATCTGGAACAAGAAACTGGACAGAAAGTAATTAATGAGATTTTTCGCCGATAAAACAGTGTAATAAAGTATTCGACTAATGCAAAAATATGTTAAACAGAATTGATCATATTTCTTTTGTATTCCAGCATTTTACTCTACCTTTTTCTTTACAAGAAACCGTTCATAAAACCTTGCATTAACTTCAACCAATTGCATTTTTTTCATTTTCAAGGGAAGATGCGATTACATACTAAACTGCATTAAAACAGTTTTCTCTTCGTTAACTCCACAGGCACACACAAACACAATAAAGTTGTCAGTCCCAAAGACTTGACACAAGTTTCTCTATGTATTTCAACGACCTGAATCCGCTTCAATGTGTCGATAGAGAAACATGTGTCAAATATTTGAGTCTGACAATAAACCCGAAAACAAAAAAAAAAGAATACAATTTCACGGTGAAATTTTGCGTTTAAAAAACTGCAGGGTGATGGCGTAATTCTGGCTTTAGATTCGGATTCAGCAAGACATACATAGAGAAATGAAATATGTCATGTCTTTGGGTCTGACAACTTTTTTGTGTGTCTGTGCTATTAATGTGTTATTAGTAAACCAATTTGAAATATCTGAAATAGAACCTGTTATTATTTCTTTTTTTGGTAAGAATATTCCTGTCATCAGCAAAAAGCACTGTTGTTCTGTTTTTAAATTACAAAAACATATCTTTTGCGTATTAAAGAAAGAGGATAGGGCCTAACATCGAAAGCAGCGGGATCCTAAGTTAAATTGGAAAGAATCGAAAAAATGAGTGAATAATGTTCTTTCGCGGCAATATGTTATTTATACATTTTGCGATGAATGTTTACGGAACGAGGATATCTACTGTAGGGCTCTCATAAAATTACATTCGCATGGAATTCGTATAAGCAAAGTATTATGGTCCATGGCGTCAAATGCTTTCGAAAGATCTAAAAGTATTTCAAATGTTTCATTTTGATCCGCTGATGAAGAATTTTTAAGAAACTAGTGGTGCAAACATCACTTTCTTTTTCGCATTATTTGTAACTTTTGCGATTTTCGAAAATGCTGAGAGTTCAATGAAAATTATATCCGCAATATTTTTAAGCGTCTCCGTGAAAAAAATAAAGAAAAAAATGAGCGCTCTTTTGAGAAAATGTTTTTATCAATTTCGATTTTTTGTCGAAAATTTGCCTCTTAACGCTTCAGCATTACAATACTTTCTCTTTTCTACGAAAGTACTGATAGATGAAAAATTAAATAGAGCGAAGAAGATAGAGAGACAGAGACACATAGACGGAGACAGAACAAGACCGAAAGAAAAACCGAGAAAAACCGAATGACAAGTGAGTTCAGTACTGTGAGTTCCAGTACTGTGTGCTCTGTATTCATACAGCGAATCAAGAGTTATGTACCACATTATTATTTCTCGCTTATGAAGCACTGGTACAGCAGGACCCGGCAGCTAGTCGGTTAGTAAATTTAGCTGAGCTCCATTAATCGCTGTCGTCTGTCAATTGTTTTATTAGACAACTTGCTTGATGTTTGTGAATTACAGGCTTCGTGTTGCAGCAACCCCAGCAATTATCATGTCCCATTACTAAGCTGAAACTTCGAGGAGAAGAAGGAGAAGGAAGCAGAACAAGTAAAAGAACAAAGGGGAGAAATAATATTATTATTAATATAATATAATATAATATAATATAATAATATAATATAATATAATATAATAATATAGTATAATAATAATAATAATAATAATAATAATAATAATAATAATAATAATAATAATAATAATAATAATAATAATGAGAGTGAAAATGAAAGAAAGAAAAGGAAAGAAGACAGAGAATATGATGGAGAACAACAAGAAAAAATAACAGGAGACAAAGAGGTGGAAGAAATGGAGGAGAAGGACATGAGGATGAAAAGAGGAGGAAAAGTGGAAGAAGTAAAGATGGATGGAGCAGGTGAAGTAAAATTTTAAGGGGATGTAGAAGAAGGGGAAGTAAAAGCGGAAGAAGAAGAAGAAGAAGAAGATATAAAAGTGAAAGAAAAAGGAACAGTACATAGGAAGGAGAAATAAAAGGGGAAGGAGAAGGAGAAAAAGATATAACTCTTGGGTACAGTTTTCTCTGTATTCACTTGGCAAATTCTGAATTCGGCACATCCTTATTTTTAGCTTTGGGTAGTAAATTCGTTCGGTCGTGCATAGTGATGTACCCCCAATAAATACTTTCAATGAAAGAGAAATCACTGATCCTAACTGAGGTAAAAAATGGTAGCTTAAGGTTTGAATAAAAAAAACATTGTTACAGGCCCTAATGGAGAAACTTTGGCGACAAATGTTTTTTGAGGTATTGAAGACATACAGCGTAACTACGTTGTTCTTTAACTCAATATGTTGTAAATTTTTTGAGGAATCAGATGGTTTTGAATGTTATATACCTCGTCGGGTATTTTGTGGAGTCGGGTATTCTGTGGATCGAAAACTGCTCAGAAATTTATCGCATCCGGAAGTACTTGCTCTCAGCCTAGAAGCTGTGCTGTACAAATTATGCCATTGCCAGGACTGTTGCCCTTCATGTGTGATACAAAACCCCACTAACTTAAAATTATATATCGCACACCACCACAAACTACATGACGGTATTTCACTGTCGTAACTATTGTGGACAGATATTCGGAGCAGAAAGGAAGAAAAATGCGAGAGCCAAAATCAACCTAACCTATATTAGTTTTGTAGGCACCTGCGACTGGCTTGAACAATCTACATTAAGAAGACCCGGTTCAACGGGACTCCAGCTGCTACATTTATTTTAAAGCCTTTTCATTATTGAGGCACAGGATCAGGATAAGGAGCGAGTGTTTGTAGATATTAAGAATGTGAAAAATGCATTAATAATATTATATTAGCAATATTTTTTGGTATTTGTGTGACATACTTTACTATGGGAAATATTATCTTAATATTCCCTGACTCCATAGACAGGGGTGGTAAAATTGAAGGAGATATTGGAGCCGAATATTTCTTTCTAAATGAAAATCATTTCTAAATATCAGATCTTTAAATCTATTCATACATGTTTTAAAAATATTTCCCCTTTTCCCGTTATTTTCAATTATAGTGTTTGTATTTTATTTCTTGATATGGTTGTTGTAATATCAATAGAGATTATGACACTTCCGATGGGCATTTCTGCACCTTACAGTTTTCTGATTCTTGCAATGTGGAAGTAGATGATAAACAATCTACGCCCTTCAATGTAAAATTACGCAGCAAACTTTCTGATGTAATTGTGGATGGCATATTCTTTGTATCTGATGACGTTAAACGAGTATTAAATATTGCACCGTAGAGACAGTTGGTACATCGGTGCATTGCGATGTAGAACACAATGGCTTGTTTCCAAATTCTCCAGCCTTAATCTAAAACATGGGTAACTTCATCTTGTGGTGGCTGTATTTAACGTATACCCACTCTCACAGAATATGGGCGATGCCCTGTGCGGCCAAATCTGGCTTTTCCACAGCTTGGACAACCATCGCTGGACACTTGACCAATCCTGGCGTCGAGGCGTATCCGCTCTTATCATTGGCTTTTGCTCCAAGTTTCAGACACGTCCCCTTCCTCCCTCGAATATTTTCCTCCTAGTTATCTCAAAGGGCGGAGCAATTTCTGAGGTCAGTGACGCTGCCTCGCTAACGTGAGCAGGGGGTAACAGGAGAGGGAGGGGTGAGAGGAAGTAAGAGGAGGTAACAGGAGAGGGCACAGAAACGAAACGGATTGGTGCGCGCGGGCGCGAGGATCACACCGCCAATTGCACTGGACGTTGGCCTGAACCCCGTGGACGCTGACGAACCAAGGGCAGCGGGTCACGGGAAGGGACTGTGACATCTTTTATCGAGTTCTTTACCATGAAAATGAGGTCTAATTTATGGTATCTAATATTGTGAGAAATTTGTGCAGATTAAATTAATAGTATTGAAAGTTTTGTTTCTTACAAACTATTTTAAAATGCTAATGGTTCTAAAGCAAGGAACACTAACTATTACATAATAATTTTCGGGAAACACAATATAATGCATTTACATAATATACACATTTCCTATCAAGCAAATTGAAATTCATGTTCACGTATTTAAAAACTTGTATTTTGACATTATTACGCCTTTACTAAGGAAATGCAAGCAATACACACATTTTATTACGCATTATGAAAATGTAATCGCCCATTTTTCTATATGAGCAGGTGCATGCAAACAGTGATTTCGTTAATCAATTAAAAATCACTGCCGGGTGTCCCAAGTAGATTATCATTGCAAAATTGCTATTGTTAATATTGTTTAGACTATTTGTAAAATTGATGCAATTTTATAGTGATAATCGTGAAAAGGAACTAGGAACCTCTCATTAGAAATATTTCGAAAATATAATTGTCTTATTCTTCATATATTTTCAAAAGTTGCTATTTTTCTGTTACACTGCTGAGAAGATTATATCTATCCCTTCCCAGTGATATTTTTATTTATTTATTTATTTAAGGTAATATACAGGCAACAGTACAAATCTGATATGGCCTAAATAGGCGGTAACATAATTAATTATTTTCAACATATCACATTGCATATATTAATAGCCAAATAGTAATAATTGATATCTTTAATAAATAGCTAATAATATAAACAGCAAATTTTTAATTCTTTTAATTTGTGAAATCTACACGAAGTTAAATATTTTCTTAAATATTTTGAATAACACATAGAAAAAAAGAATAAATTTGAAAACCTTAAAATGTTACGAATCAATGTAATTTTCTTAAAACGAGCTATTAAGAAAGAAACAAAAACTTGTTTGAATAAACTTTAAAGAGATTGAGTATTTAGTTAAAAATTTCAATTCCGGGACAATTTTCCAATTAAAATATTTAAGCGGAACACAGTGTTTCCGAATCGTATTATCTTTCCAATTTATGTTAGGTTTTTGTATGACCCCAGAAACAGTTTCTGGAGTGTTTAGTTCGATTCAAGAAGCTCTCTCGCAATTCAAACATCCGGACCTTGACACGGTTATCGATATTGAAGTAAGAAACGGTTTTATTCACAGGAAACACACCGTCCTTGTTTTCTAACGATTAATTGTGAAATAATTTTAGCCATTGTAAGATATACGCATGACAAATAATTTGTGCTCATAAGATCCCAATACTTGAATGCATATCGAACCTGAAAATACATTTGGTTTTAGATCAACACGGAAAACACAAGAGATTCAATGAGATCACAAGTTCTCAAATCTGAAAACTAAACTACAGTCTTTATTATTTTCACGAAATGAAACTTCATACCTTCTTTAATAATATAAAAGAACTGTGTATTGTGCTCAAATATCTTGTCAATTACATAGTGCAATATTATTCGCAAAATTTTCTGAAAATTAGTATAAAAGTCAGTTAAAATATTTTTTATTAATTACAAGATTAAAAGAGTAAAACAGTAAAAACTGACTAATTTTAAAATGAAATAAATGACAAAGACAGTGTTACATCAAAAACGCAAAATTAGTTATAAAAGGCATGTTAAAAATCATCCCCTTCACGCATATTAGATTTATAAATCCATAGCTAAGAAAGTTTAAAGAGTTAGCGGAGGACAGTAGCCAGCATCTCTTCTATAGTCGACAAGCTATGCCTTCTTCGGCTCTTTCATTATCGCAGTGCACAGGAGCATGCTTTACAGTAAGGTCTGTTCTTCATTTCTGGGGGATAGGGGGTGGGTAACTGCACGAGATGTCCGTGCGAGAAGTGGCAGTGCCCGATCCGAAGGTGAATAACAATTCTTGCCTCGGGCTTAGAGCCACGGGATGACCACGACAAGGGTCTCATGATCCTTGTGAGTTTGAAAAGAGTCCTGCCACTCTGTTTGCACTCAAAATGCATCGTTGGATAAAATCTTGGTAGTAAGAGTAGATATTACCATAAAGATGTCTTTCTGGCTTCCTCGAGGCCAACTTTACTACCTAGTCAGAGATTTCATTTCCACTTATCCCCACGTGGCCAGGGACACAGGAAAAACGTAATTCAAATGATGGAGAATTAAGCGATATCTTCGATGTATTTGATGTTGGATATATGATGTCAAAGGTTTACTAGGAGAGAAAGAGGAAATGGACGACAAGGCCGTAGCTTCCTGGGTTCGAAGGGCCGCGGGTTCCGCCTCGACATAGATGTGTGTTCGTGATGTCTTTACGTATTCTCCTACAGAAAACCCCAAACATAAAAATCACAGTGGTCGTTATATGACCTAGTAGTTAAAAGAGACATTAAAAATATATACAAAAAACAACAATTTCCAATTGTCAAAGAAAATTTCACATATTTGAATTCAGACTTTCAATAATCGTTGCCTAATAAAACCTAAGGACTTTATTTCCTGAGTAAAATAGTATTATAAAATGGAAATTTATTTAATCAAAAATGAAATTTTCATATATGGTCTGCTAATTCGATTATTATTTATAACTTAATATTCAACTCTCTCAGAGATTTCCTACAATATTGCAATGATATTCATTGTAGCCAATACATATTTTATTCACACTTTCTCTATTTCGTTGGTAAAATAAACATATTTATTAAACTGAGTACCACTGAATTTAATAATGTTCTTTCATTACAATATTTCCATAGTTTTTTAAGCTGAGGAACAGTGACGGAAAATAATTGGCCTAATATTCTTAAAAATCTCGAATGCGCAGCACACTACAGAAACAATGATATCAAGTAAAAATAGTATTTAGGGGTTTTGAAGGAAAATTCGGCTTTTGAAATCACGAACTCCAAAAAAATATTTCCAAAAAGACTCTGCGAACATGTAGTACATTTTAACGTCACAATTAAAATTTAATATTATTTGTAACGTTGTTTTTTAAAACATTTTTTTTAAAAAAATTAAAAAATTAAAAATATATAATAATTATAAATTATTATTTTATTTGTATTGAACTGTCGAGTGCAAATTATAACATAAATTGTACGAACATAAATGGTACGAACAAATTATGGATAAATGATGCGAACATTCTTTGTAATAAAGAAACCGGAAATAGTACACTACCAGATGTTTCAAATTGGTTCCAATATAACAAATTAATAATAAATGAACAGAAAACGATTTTAATGCAGTTTTCGATTTCAAATAACATATTCTGTGCTCCATTGAAAATGAACTGTATACCATTGGCTGATGTAAAGGCAACAGCATTTTTAGGTCTCTCCATTCAGTCAAACCTTAAATAGAACGTCCATTTAAAAGAATTGAACGCAAAATTAAGTTCATAATGCTGCGCGTTCAGAATTCTTTCAAATTCAGTCAGCCTTCATACTGCTCGTTGTGTATACTTCGCGAATGTTCATTCCTGCCTGCGATATGGCATAATATTCTGGGGAAACACATCTTATAGCTCCCAAACTTTAGATTACAAAAAAAAGTTGTACGAATACTAACCAAATCCCACCTACGTGATTCTTGTAAGCCTCTCTTCATTAATCTAGGAATTTTACCATTACTTTCTCTGTTGATTTACGAATCAGTGATTTTTGTAAAAATGATTTGCTTAGGGGCGGGAAAATATTTTCAGAAAACGCCGATGTCTATTACTATAACACTCGACTTAGAAATCATATTCATCAAGTGACAGTATCAACAGCTCCTTAGAAAAAATTCACATACAATTACATGAACATTATGTTACAACACTTTGCCGAATGATATTAAAAGGTTAAAGTCGATAGAAAAGTTTAAATCCCAAGTAAAATCGTTTCTTCCTCATAACTGTACAGTTAAAGACTATAATGAGCATCACAAGGAAAGTTAATGTAACAGTGATATTTAATGCATTATTTACCATTTGGACTGTATAAATGTAAACAACCTGTAACAAGTATTGTACCGCAGCCTCCGAGTCAATGACCTCCATCTCTATCTTTTTTTTTTTGGTATTCAAAATTCAAGTAGTATATGGCTTAGTGTAGAGATCACAGAATTTGGAAAACGTGCACAGAATTCACTTCTTCCCATAGTACGTCATATAGTTTTTAACTAATTTTGACGTAAACAAATTTAAAAAATGGTTAAAGTTTTTGGAACCACTAGTGAATTTACATTTCACCTTTTTTATGATGTGTTGAGATATTCTTAAAAATCGCTGCAAAGAAGGAATTTCTTTTCTATTTTTACCTTCTTTTTTGTTGATTGTAAGGTTCAAAATCAGATATCAACGGCCCAAAAGCTTCTGAAAACATTGGTATAGTCTGTAGAAAATTGCACTAACGAATAATGCCAATATTCATAGGCGCAATGTGGTGAAAAAATTAACATCATAAGACATTAACCTCATATGAAGAACACGGTTTTTTTCATTTGCGCGAAGTACTCCGGGCGAATTGATTTAAATCCGGCAAAAAACTTGCTTCAAATATGATTTTCATCATAAAAAGATTTATCCTCTGGGGCACTTTTGCGTATCTTATTCCATTGCCCCCTTTATATACTGAAGTTATCGATATTAGATTGACTGCTCGCTTGTATCCAAAAGTTTTTGTTCTCGCATTTGTTGATGCCCAAAATTTTCTTTTGCATAAGAAAATTTTTGTATTACTCTTTGTGAATGAATTCATAAGAAAAGTTTGGTAATAATTTTTAACAGTGTATCTTTATTAACCTATACCTTTTAACCTTTTACTTCTTAAAAGATCTGAAAACGTTGAGTAAATATTAGAAAAGCAAAGTTATTAAATATTTTTTTTTCTGTAATAGCACCATTGAAATTTACTGGTATTAAAATTTTAATTTTCGCGTATAAACAGGAGAAAAGTCCAAATTACTCAGCAAAAAATTAATTATTTATTTCTTCTTCTTCTTCTTCTTCTTCTTCTTCTTCTTCTTATTATTATTATTATTATTATTATTATTATTATTATTATTATTATTATTGAGAATTAATGAAGTCATTCATACTCACCTCATATTTTAAAACATTTCAAGGCACGTAGACAATACCGAAATTACTTGTTTTTGTAAAATAATAGCTGAATCGTAGTTTATCTTATTTCCAAACATATTTCATATAGGAGAGGTTCAAATCGTTTCAGGGTATTTTCACGTTCTTATTCGGCTGTAACCTTTGCAATATCCAACGCTCATGAAAGAGATGTAAAAATGCTTCCTCACAATTTCGTGATGATTGAAATATCCTGGAAGAACTTACCTGGTATAAGGATATAATTGCTGGTCCAAATGCAGACGATTGTCGTGCTCAAATGTATTCATGTAAGAAAATCAAGAAAAATGTGGTCAAATTATTTAAATGGTTTTTCAGTTAATTGCTTGTACTGCTTCTTATTTACAGTAAAAAATATATGTTTTGTAGCTGCAAAAATGAACATGTATTGTCCCTACTATCACCTTATTTTTGAAAGTATTAACTCCATTTTAAAATATTAGGCCTATTTTCATGCATTTCATGTTAAAAGGAACTATATTTTTAGAGTGTAGTACAAAGCAGCCTTTTCTCTGTTATCCGGTTCAAAGAAGTTAATTTCTCAATACATTCATTTTATTTCTTCGTCAAATTTTCTTTAATAAATTCGGTCATTCTCATTTCCTTTGTAAACCAGGCATATCAAACTGAGCCCTGACACTATACTTGCCCGCTTGTGAAGAGCGTCTCTTCTGCAAGCACTAGCAACTGCCACTGATTATGCTCTCATATCTCCCGCAGAAAATGCAATTACGATACTAAGATATTTCCGATTCAAAATGTTTAATTTTACTGTGAATTGTCGAAATTTTAAAACCAAGGAATGGGAATTAAATTTTTAAGATCATATCTGTCAACTGACGTCACTAAAGACTCCTCCACAAGTGTGATGAGCCAATTATCTAGCGACGCACCGCCACCCCTGGGAATTTTGTACAACCCGTACTTTAAAACCTCGTGCCAGTTGCTCTGGACGCATGCCCTCAAACTCTACAAAGCTACTTACCTTGCCTGAGATCTTGGCCTGTCCCTTCGTAAACTTTTTCAGAATAAATTGGCATCTTAAAAATAAATCTAAAGCGAATGTTTTCCTTAATACTAGTGTTTCGCAGTTTCCCAAATTTTGTTAAGATGGAAATAAAACCACGCTTTGAAACGACACACCTCGATTTTTGACAGCGTTAAAGTCAAAGTTAAATTAAGCAATAGTATATAACTTATTTGCTAGTGTTTGCTTGGGGTCGTTCTCGGACATTAAAAAAAGAGAACAGAATATTCGTTTTAAAAGTCTGCTTTGAAAACGTTTGATGCTCGAGGGAACAATTTGGTACTTTAAACTTAGATGTTCCTACAAGCCATGCCCTTTAATCACCTTTTCTCATAAGAAGTACGTACTTCTAATTTCAAGTAAGTAATTGAAGGTCTGGTTCTGCCGTGAAAAACCGCTGAGTTGAATCTCTCGCGGCGCGATGGCCTTCTCAGGGGAACCATTTTGCTCTGGTGGTTGCTCCATCAAAAATAATTAGTCACCAATTAGAAAGTCCAAAGAAAAAAGCTCCAGCGCATTAATTTTGCTGTAACGCGCGGAGCTCTATTACCATCCGCCTCATCCATTACTCGCATACGGTCGACAGGGATCATCTAAACTAGTTTAGAAGTTGGAACTTTTCTGCATTATCATTCATCCTTTGACGGTGCGGACGTTTCACCCCATTGAGCTCCCACTCCAGAGGGGACAACGTATTTCCTGCTTTATCTCCTCTGTCATAATCGTTGACCCAGCGAGGTCGCTTACTTTTTGCATCGAGCTCTGCGAGTGACACGCGTAACATTCGCGCTTTTAATGCATATAACCTCAGAGAATGTTAGAGGGCTTTGAATGTTTAAGTCTTTGAAAACTGTTTCCATCACCTTCGTTATCTCATGAATCTACTCACTCTTCAACGGAGGTTTTGTATTCCTGGAGCTTGTAGAGTGGAATTCCGGTTAGCTAATTTTGTGGCGCTAGTCAAACAGACCCTTGAATTATGAGACCTGTGTAAACGTCAGTTTTGTAAAATACATTTTTATTATGATTTCTGTATTCTGTATCTTTGAAAAAAAAACAGTAACATTTGCTCTGGATAGTACAAAAATTGTGACTATTCTGTAGCAATATTGTATTTAACGAAAATGCGAAGAATTAACCTGCATTATAGTTTGCGATACCCCATAAACTTACAGGCGAGATCCGTAGGTGTCGCAATACGTAGTTTTGAAAACATTGTTCTAGATCGTACACAACCCAAAAGTGAGAGTTGAAACGATGTACATTTTCATCTACACTATAAGATATTTTTCCTGTTAAAACTACGTTTTTGCGAATTATGAAAAAATACGCATCTTTCAGTGATTGCCATGATTGATTGAGTGATGTTTCTGGGCACGTCAGCTATGCCCATTGGTCCAGTAGGTGTAGTTAATGCTGTATCCAAGAAGGTGGCGGTGTTCTCCACCTCTGGATGCTGGGATCCGGCGGGGACTTACACATCAGCTTACGGGGGTTTCGCTCACGTATCTCCTGGGGCACCGCCCAGCCGGATCAAGCGGTTAGTTACCAACTGACCTTCCGACGCGTGTGGAAGGGTAGTGTATGCGTGTGTGTGTAAGGGAAGAGGATAGAACAAGACAGAGAAGGGAATGGTCGCACGCAGTCCGTGGCCCATTTGTTAGAGTCTACATTTGCCTGGTATTGATCGGAGAAACCTTGAAAAACTACCGCTCAGAGCTGCAGAATGCTAGAGTTCTCCTCCAGACAGCGGCTGAATTCGACCTAGCTATCTAGTTAGTGTGAAAAATCTGCCACCGTCGGGGCTCGAAACCTGAGATCTCCTGGTCAGAGACGCTTTAGAGACCGCGACAATGCTGGATCTGAATTCAACTCAGCCGGTGAGAAACATAGATTTGAAACAATAGTTAGTAATTAAAAGTACGAAGTAAATATGATTGAAATGCACTGACGGATTCAGTTTATGACAACTATGAGTGATACATTTTTTATTACATGGATTTATTCTGAAATAATTATGTGAACTGTGAAGGGTAATACTCTGTGAAAATGTATTAAACTCTTCTTTGAAGCCTTTGTTAATTGACAATTCTGCGGTATCACAATAAGAAAACATGGATTAAAATTAAGAGAAAATTTTCTTCTTTCTTCTTTTGAATACAACTGATCAATGCTGATATAATAGAATAAAGAGCTGAATTAACAGAATAACATTACTCGAGCATCTTTGATGGTATATTTATTTCTTTTAACGTGTTTTATTTATTTCATTTCATTTGGTGCGTGTTTCGAACGCTCTGCAAGTGCGGATCCATTTCTTATCCACGCGGTCGCCTTCTGGAGAAGCCAAGGGAAGCACGCCGAGGACGTCCGCGCGGCGTGTCAATCGCCCGGCACCACGTGCGTGTTGGCGAGCAGGCCCCAGCAGTGCGCCACCACCTGCAGCCAGCGCGCCAGCTCGGCGCTGGGCGGCGCCACCAGCGGCTGCAGCAGCGCGGCGTAAGCGACCGCGGCCTTGAGGCACTCCTTGGGGCGGCCGCGCGCCAGCTGCTCCAGCGCCGACGCGTACTCGCGGCTGGCGTCCTTCAGCTTCTTCGCCGCGGCCTTATAGTCCGTGGCGCCCGGGCGCGGGCTGAGGTACGCCTGTCTCGCCTCGCGCGGCTCGGTTAAGAAATGCTGGCCGTAGTTGTCCAGGATCTCTTCGCCCTTGTAGATCTTCCTACAAGCGCGTACTACGCACACGTTGCCGTAGGAGTAGCGCGCCACGTTGGGGTAGCAGCTGTGGTTGGAGAGGCTGACGGTGGGGTAGGCCGCGCCCCCGACTTCCACGTCTTCCGCGGCCGTGAGATTACCTCCCGGCACACGTTGCTCGGAGATCTGATACGCGTTGCAGGAGCAGCTCTGCAGGTGGCGGAGGATGGCGGCGGCCAGCTGGCGCTCGTGGTCTGGGGAGGCCACGGCGTCGCGGAGGCACCGCGCCAAGAACACGGCGGTCGCCGTGCGTTTCAAGAAGTCGCCGGGCGGCCTGCACTCGCTGTTCGCGATTTGACCCAGCACGGAGCTGTACGCCTGTGACAAAAAGGGAGTTTTCACGTCCTTGCCTTCCTCGACGAGGCTCTCGTCGCCGTTGCTAGCCTCTTGGGAGGCGAGCTTCTCCGGTTCGGCGCTGGGGCCCTCAGGGGCGTCGCGAAGGCCACCGATGCGCGCCGTCACCACAATTCGAAACGCCAACAGCGCCATCTTGCTCAATTCCTTAGATTGCAGGAAGTGGTTTAAAATCTTGCACTCGTGAAAATGATAGGTTCTCCAAGCTGCTTCTTGGCATTCTGGACTGCAGTAGCTCACCTGAAACGGACAATAGAGACAAATCATTTACTTCGTGAAAACTGGAAAATATTTAGACATTTTTTTATTTTAATGTTATCTTATCACCATTTTACTTCCAAGAAATATGTCCACAAATTTAAAAAAAGAAAAGAAATATAATATTTTTACTTAAATTTTTATGTCTATTATAAACATCATATTTGTATGTTAATTTCCACGAAATATTTTATAACAAAATCGAAACCTAAGGTACAAGAATACAATCGTGCATCATTATAATGGACTTCTCCACGAATAAAAATAAGCGGTAGATAAAACTGAACCTTATGCCTACAACGTCAATAAATTTCACTGAAATTCATGTTTTTTAACGATTATGAGGAGTTTGTTCACATGCCTTCACATACATATTCAGCGTTCATTTGGCACAATGGAACCAATTTGTACATGGACATTTTTTCGAGCGTATTTAATATGCCTCCGTTCTTTATCTCAATTTCACGTGCACAATCTACTAGGCATCGCTGCAAGGGCGGAAAGTGCGTTGTGTTTTTCGGAATATCTCCGCGTCCGTCCATCCGCCTCCCGGACGGCTGTCAGGCGCCACGCGGCTGGTGTGACTTGCTCGCTCGGCGTGCATGTCAGCCGCATAAGATCCGCTCTGCGCACGCAAGGCCACTGAACCGTGAAACGACCCATTTTCTAGTTTTCGTATTTTCTTATTTTAATCCCTATCGTGAAAGAGAACGGCTGTTGCTACTTTAGATGCCCTGTTTGATAAATAATTTTATGTATTTGAAAAGTCGGCTTAGAAGTTTTCGTTTGCATTTTGCGCCCAAAAGGTATATTTGAATTTTATGTAAATCGGCTGTACTAAAAGGAAGACGGAAAGAAATGTTGAATTTGTAATTTAAAAATCTTGCCTTATAAACTTGTGTTATTTTCCTCCCGTTTATATAACTATGTGCAGAATCTTATACACGTGGTGATTTTGATTTTTTCGTGTTTCCGGGCACGTCAACTGCTTTATTCATTAGTCCCGTTAGTGTAGTGCGTGTTTTTTCTCGGGACATGCGCGGTGATCTTTCCCCGCCGGATAGCGAGATCCGGCGCCGACCTACCGTCGGCTAGTGGGGTTTCCCCCTAACCAGGACTCTCCCACCAGCGGGGCACCGCCCCAGCCGGAACAAGCTCTAAGCTCCCGACCGGCCTCCCGGAATACGTGGTAGTGTAGTATATGTTAGTGTAAGTGTGTGTGTGTGTGTGTGTGTGTGTGTGTGTGTGTGTTGAGGGGAGAGGATAGGACAAGGAAGAGGAAGGACAGATCGCGCGCGGTCCGTGGCCCGTTTGGTAGGGTACTGCTTCGGCATTCGCCTGGTGTTGATCGGAGAAACCACGGAAAACTATAGATCAGAGCAGCCGGCCGCTAGAATTGTCCTCCAGAAAGCGACTGAATTCGACCTAGGTGAAAAGCTAGTGTCGAAAATCCTGCCGCCATCAGAACTCGAATCTAGGACCTCCCGGTCAGAGGCGCTGCAGTGACATGAGTTGATGCACTGAGCTATCGCTTTCGGTGCACGTGGTGAGGTTCGACGATATTGGCCAAACAATATTTCCGCAAGAATACAGTTTTTTCCACAATTACTTTAAACCATTTCTGGAATAATAAAATGGAAACCTAGAGTAAGTAAATTTACAGTAAACGTTTTCTCTAATATTTCTATAATTTTTCTATTTAAAAACAATAGACCATACTTCAGAAATGGATGTCTCGTGTGTGGAAATGAAATACAGACTAAATGAGACGAAAAATATCCTTTTCCTATTTTGAATCCTGCAAGTGGAATCCTAGTCTCCAATGTATTTAATTGTTAAAATGAATACGCAAATGCAAAGATGTGTAAACAAAATGTATAGGGAATCTTTAGTTCTACGGTAAGCCGCCCTGTAGTGGTCCGATATCAAGCCTTTCACGAATACCGTGGTTTAAACCCCAGTCGATCCATGTACAACCTGTGGTGGATAAAGCGGGTTTGCTGTACGGTTTTTGGTGATTTTGCCATCTCATTCCACCATTACTCCGTCATTCATATCATATCTTCAAAATTATCTATTGATCAAAATTATAAGTATAATTATAAGATCAGGTATGACTTGTAAGGTTGAGGAACTGGTATTTATTAGAATGATGTATTAATTCTAGCAAGTAAACGTACTGGAATGCACATGAACCCTTTACGACACATTTGCAAACACCTCAACTTGGAAATGGATTCATACGAATTAATACTAGTACCAACAGTTTTTCACCTCCATAACCAGGCGTGAGTCACAATAGATATTGCTACTCGAATGGCCATGGGTACGCGCGGCTCATGAATCATTTGAAGCTTACTGACAATCATAAATTGTTTCATGCTATTTAAATATTTTTTTCTTAATTAGAACATACAAAAATAATTATTGGTTTTGTTTATTGACATTAACATATAATATAATAGTGCAAAACAAATAAAAAACAATTTATAGTTCTAAGTTGAAAATTTTGCAACATTTCTTTCAACAATATTTTCAATTCCGTTTAAATGAAATGACATTGTTGACAAATTGTTAGTGTAAGCTTTCCACTAATGAATGAAGTTGACTTGACACTGGGAAACGTTACATGTGTCCTGTCCCTTTTTGTAGGAGAGTCTTTCCTAACCGTCCGAGAGATTACGTCACAAAAATGTCAGTCCTTCCACTTTTTATAAGTCGTACACAGAATTAACTGAACCAAAGCAGCTTAACCAAAAAGAATGATTTGGCGGCAGCAGGATATTCGGACGGTAGAGGCATCCAATCTTGCTAAGTATTTTTTAAAAATATTAAGCAACTTCAGTAACTTAGTGTAAATATTGATCAAATCACGATTCAAAGGATCTCTGCTATCTATTCAGAAGCACATTGCAAGTCTGGCGTAAGGGAGTTACGTCAAAATAAAACTGCAACAGCACATAATTTCTTGTATTATTAGTAAATTACGTAATATAATATTTCAACTTCTATCTTATTAACATTTCAGTTACCGATAAAAATGTTCTAACCAACAGAAGAATGGGTGGTTCTAAAATATTCGTATTTTTAATTTTGTTTTGAAAATTCCAAAGTATAAATGAAATCGATTTCTTCTATGGAATTCAGTTTATTGTACTTTCTTCTTATAAAAATTTTAAACACAAAAACAAACAGTCTAATTACCATCCTGAACACAAATGCTAACAATCACGAGGCAAGATATGCACCTCGATTCTACCGAAAAATGTTAGAAACAGTCCATTTAAAGTGGTATAATACATTTTTAATGTTGTGGTGAATCTAATACATTGAAACTCAAAATTATAAGAAACAAAAAAGTGGAAAGATTTACACATAAAATGGAAAATGTATTGGATTACGAATTCTGCATTGTTAAGAAAACTTTATTTTAGTTCTGCAAAAAGTTACAGAAAAAACTTGGAGCTGCTTCTGACAAATAGTTGTTAACGTATTTTAGTTATATTAAAACGACTTAAACTTAACATTACGTGTGAAATACAAATTTTGAAAAAATGTATATAAATGGTAGATTTATTTAAAGTTTGAGATTAATTGTAATAATTTATATTATTTGTACTGTATTTAAAAATCTAATTTTGGAGAACAGATTTCCTTAAGAATAAAATCTCAAAAAAAACTGATAAGGAGAAAATATTTTTAAAAAATTTCAATATTGTATTTGTAGGAGGGCTTCGAAAAAGCTTGAAACGTGAAAACGTTGCATAAACGTGAAACGTTACATAAAATTGCTCAAGTTTTGTAAGCGTACTTTGCAGTATTCGAGTAAACTTTACATTAAATTTCAATAAAAATTGAATCATGAAATTAAAAAGAATTGTTCGAAAATAAGTTATGGGAATTACTTGTCAAATTTTGAGAATATTCTATGTAATTGCCTTTATTATAGCATATAAGATCTTTATTATTACAAGTTGTAAATATCTTGTACGTTAGTGCCACCAATTTTGTGGAATGCTGCTTTGATCGAGTTGAATACACACTGAATGCAAAAGCAGGTGGATTGGCTAATTGGACATTAGCGATAAAATGATTGTCTCGCTACGAATGGGAACCGTAAATACATTGAAATGATTTAATAGTCGTTGGAATGCAGCTTATTAGGGAAGTAATGCAGACGTATTTATTGCTAGCCTTGGCATTTGATGCGGCTTTTTGGTCGGAAGGGCTGAAGCGTGAGCAACGGAAGGATATCCACAAAGCTCACGAGAGGGTCGACAACATGGAATCTATTACGTTGATCACGGAATGAGCTTTAATTACACATTCAGTAACCACATACTGTTAATAAAGTAAACATAAAGTATAATCGTAAGTTGTACTATTAGAAATAAGTTGGTTTAATGTGAATTAACAATGTAAACGTATGTGCAACTTTATTTTTAGTATATCATAATATATTCGACTGAAAATAGTCCATTTAAAGGAGGTATTGATAGTTCCTATTTCTCCGCGGCGACTTTTGTAACTTGATATATATCTTTAAATTTGAAAAATCGTTAGTATGTACTTTTTAATCTATGCATTTTTGATTCCATAGACAAAGACTGTATCTACTTCCACTACCCTAATCATCGCCTCCTATATTATTTCAGTAGTTTACATACCTTTACGGCTCTCACACGTAACCAAACTTTATAAATTAGGTCTCTAAGAAAGAGAATTTTATGAAGACGTGATTAATTGCACTTTGACTTTAAAAATATGAAGAATTTGTTTAAAAAACTCATCTTAATATTCACGTCAAATGCAACCGGAAATACTCCGCCGTATTTTTGAATCTATATTACTCCTAAACAAAGTGTTTTAGGGCTTTAAAACTAAAATTTTGAGGCCAAAGACCTAAAAAAAACGTTCCTCACACCGTATTCTACAGTGTATTATCTTCTTGAACATTCTATTACAATTATGCTGGTTCGACGCTTTTCCATTCTACCCCACCTGTTCAGAACATGTAGAATCTGCAACTGTTTGTGAAATTAAACTAATTACTTAATATTCTACGCGATTGAATTACACGGGTGTGCCTCTCCGCTCGGTAATAACGTTCAATACGAATAGTTTGTATTGAAAAGGGTGTATTGTATTGTTATCAATTACAAGGAGACATATATGACGGAGGATAACAGGGTCTTGAAGAGAAAGATATATTACAGGCTTAATATGGAAATGGAAAATAGGGAAGAGGGTGGGGTTTAATTTGCGTAGTACTCGCATTGGTACTGCAGTTGGTCCCTATTTCTTTTAGATTGCACTTAGTATCTATGAAAGTGAAGCATTATTTTTGCAATGTTTATTTTCCTATGGTTCCATGAAGTATTATCGTAACATACATGCACTTGAAATATAATAAGTATATTATTTCTGAGAAGAAATATTGTCCCCTATTATATGAAAGAAATAATGAATGAAAAAATATTACCTCACTGAAAATTTTTATAATTTGTAGTAAATAACATTTCAATAGTTTTCAAGAATGAAGTCAGTTTTGGAACGATGGTAGTTCGAAATATATGCAATTTCAATAGAGTTCTGTTAATAATGAATCGTAATGGATATCAACTCCTGACTCTTCTTGTATGTTATGGAGAATGTCCAGGCTTACCACCTGCACTACACAATAGACCGCATGCATCATATGATCATGAACAAGAACATATAAAGCGTTTGTGAGAAAGCTTCATCATAACACAGAAACCACTATATTCTTCAAAGAAAGAGTATACACTAGAGGTCTACATTCAGCTCAATTTTACGGGAAAGCGCTCGGTCGCCCCTCTTTTTCTCGAGATCGTGCGCTGGACCGTCTGTGGCAGCCGCTTGCCGGCTTCAGGTCGCTGATGACCGGTGGAGACCGCAGAGCACTCGGCCGGTCGCTTGGCAGCTGACGGTGGTCGCTGGCTTGGTCGCTGGCTGACTCCGTTCCGGCGAACTGTTCTTCCAAGACTCGGCTGCCACTTCGGAGTAAATATCGTATGTTACTCATATATTGTAAAATCAAGGAGAAATGCTGATTTGTAATTAGCTGGTTTGTAATTTTTGAGATACGGTTCGTTCTTTGTAATGATTGCTCATCTGATATTTATTAAATTGCCAAGAGGTTTGATAGAATAGTAGATTTTACGGTTTGAGTCTCTCCATACATAAAGATTATAAAAATGATAACTTTAATTCAGAGACCCTACCCACCTCAATGTTTGCCAAATTTTGTATTCTCATATAATCTTCAAATTAAGACCAAATATTAATTGTATTTAATTTAGAAGTACGGCTCATATTTGTATTTGTAAGGAACTTCAATGCTATTGCGATTGGTATAAAACTTATTGTTTTTCCCTAACCCGTGTTTTTATACTTTCATTTCTCCCTCTAGGAAGTACCTAACCTTTTGGCCTTATATTGTTTTCTGCTCACTTGAAAATGTACTGCAAGCCTATTTACATTCTTTGAGGTAATTGTGCCTTGTATTTCGGTGTTGTATAATAATTAATAATTTCAGAGTAAGAGACGAAAATCATGTTAATTTTTGTTCTTCTATAATATTATTATATCTAAAACGTTTTCTTTTGTACTTGCCTTTAATTATTTAAAAAATGTGTTTGTTTTATTATCCCATATTAAAATTATTTTTCAATAATAATTTAATTGTTACGTTTCCACCAATTAATCGATTAATTGAAATTGCTTCTTCTTTAGATTATAATCATTCGATTACAATGAATCGAAAGTGTTTTGCCATCAGTACGGGCGGTGGCTTTAAAAAACGACGCAGCTGCCGAACGCCGAGCAGCGGCCAGTCGAAGTGACCGATGAACAGAAATATCCTTGCGACACAATGAAGTCGGCACTCCTTCCGCCGAGCGTAGGTGCGGAGCGATGGAGTCTCGAATGGTTGTTTTCGTTCAAAAGCAGAGCGCTAGTATACACATTTTTACCTAGCAGTGTACCGTTCTCCAGCGCATCTAGAAACTATTGCATTCAGTAGTGTGATTCATGATCATTTGCTGCGTGCTATGCCGCGACGGTAACCGTAACGGCTAAACGAAAATGAGATCTTATTGTCTCCTCCATTTTTCTAATAATAAGTTCCGAAAATATAGAACTCATAGAGCCTCCAATTGGTGTTCCTGTTAACTTTCTATATATAACATTGTCAAAAATGAATTCTATGTTATTCAGTAAACACTTAGTAACTATTAAAATCTCTTCTAAAGGAAACGTGAAATCAGGGAGTCTTAAAAAAATTCTCGTATAGCTTCCATTATCAGGTAATGTGGAATACTTGGAAACATAGCAACAACATCTATTAAAAGTATATTATGATCTTGAGGTAGAGTCAGATTATGCAACAATTTTGTTAAATCAAAACTATTCTTGACAACATGCGATACTTTAATTTTTAACAATGATTTCATTAATGAATTTAAAAATTTGCAAAGATTGTATTGGGTGTGCCTATTGATATACTAAAGCTAATTGGAAAGTTATCTTGCACTTTTATTAAACCATACGCCCTCGAAATTCTGCCATTTGCCGGATAAATGGTATTATAAGTTAATGGTATTATAAAATACTGGTATTTAAATAATAAAAAAATGAGATCTGCGAAATTCTTTAGGAGTACTTTGCTCTATCCCCCAAAAAATGGAGATGGAGCCTTAAAAAAAGGAATCACAGGTGCAGAGAACCTAATATTCCTAAACAATTTGAGTTTAAATATTGCCTCACGGAGTTCCGGAGATTTTCTGATTTTGAAATATCAGACAATGAACGTGGTTTTGGGTGTTCAAAGGACAGCATTCCATGACATATTACGCTCTCCTCCCCCACTGCAACCACGAAATATGCAGACTAGCGTGGTAGATTTGATGGAACGAAATATTTTATCCATAATTAATGTTTTCTGTCCATTAATTTAAATTGAAATTAAATGTCGTTTCATGGGAGAAAAAAAGAAAGCAAAGGATTTCAGAGTTTCCACAAGTACTTTCTGTCACTCCATGGACAAATATTTCCAATCTCATCCAGAAAAAATTCTTAAAATTAAATTTTAATGAATACAAAAGAGATTTCAACATAATGTAAGTTTTGTAAAATATCTAGACATTTTATACATATTTTTCTTCAAATTCATAATTTCTGTTATGTTGTCAGGGAAACTGTCACTAATATCAGCCACTTCAGTCGCTCAACTATTCTTTTTTTATTTATTTAACAGAGTGAGCTGATTATACAACGCTCAGCCATATGGCTTTTCAGTTGTTAGAAGCGAGCATTTTCAGACGAAAATGTGCGAAGGGGGTGGCTACGGCCACCTCCCATTAAACATATATTGAAGAAGTGCGAACGATAAAGTGGAGGAATACATATTGTTGACTTTTTATGGGAGGACTATTTATTTCATTATCTTATATCAGCCAGTATCCGGAGGAAGATGTGGAAGGGGAGTCGGTTGCGGAGACGAGTTTCTACGGGATGCTCTTTACCTATGTTGTAGTGGGAAGCACCGGTAACTGAGGGTAGATTTTGGAAGAATGATGCGGAAAGTTTAATGATGTATGTTAGGACGGGCTCTATGGCTAGGTCTTTGTGAAGGTTAGTGTTGCTTATAAACCAAGGTGCGTTTACTGCAGTTATGAGGAACCTATTTCGGAATATTTGGATTTTGTTGATGGTTGTAGGGGCGGCACTGCACCAGACTGGACAAGCGTACGTAAGTAATGGACGTAAAATGGCTTTATATATAAGGAGAGCAGAATGGAGCTTTAATGATGAGTGTAGGTTGGCTGATCGAAGAATACCTAGGCGTCTATTAGCTTCGTTCACCTTGGAGGTGATGTGGTCTTTCCAAGTCAATCTGGTGTCCATTAGGACACCTAGATAACGGACTGGGGCGGTTGAGGAGCACCATGGTATTACTGCCGAGTCAAATTTTAGTGGGAGTGGGAAGGCTGGAAACCGTAGCGTGAAAACTTTGGATGTAGATTTGTTTGGATTTATCTTGATTTTCCAATTTCTGCACCATGATTCAATAGTCGTGAGGTGTGTCTGGATTAAATTCCTCGTGGTATTGAAATATTGTTCAGAAGCAAAAATGACAGTATCGTCTGCAAAAAGGGCAGTGTGTACATTAGGGTGCGTTGGGATGTCTGAAATGAATATTTTAAAGAGGACTGGCGACAACGGGGAACCTTGTGGAACTCCTGCTGAACTATTTCGTGGTGAAGCGACTCAATTATTCGTTCAAAGAGAGAAAAATGTTTTGGGGCTTGGAAGGCAAGCAGGCAACTGAAGACGCATGTAAGATCCTAGCGTGGTGTGAGCAGCTGAGAGCGAGGCGCGAGCGAAGCGGCAGCAGCGGGGGGGGGGGAGGCGCTAGGAGCCTTGCGCGAGGCGACGATGGGGCGCGAGGGAAGGTCGGAGTCGGGAGTGCGTGCTCGGCAGGTTGCGTCCCACGTGACGGCGAAACCTAACATCGGAGTAGTCCCCGGCGTTTGATCCGACGTTTCGCAAATTAGCGCCTGATCTGGCGTCCGGAGCCTCGTCGGTGTATCAAACTAATGAACGTTTCCACGTACAGTCGGGGCTGCGTGGAAGTTTGACACCTGCATTGGGACATCTTCATCATGTTGTCATTGACAAGGGAACATTGTCAAAGGTTTTTCATGCAACCATTTTTGCGCTCATTTCTAGTGTTCTCAGCCCAAAAAGCACGAAATTTCTTCCCAAATAGTATTTTGATAATTTTCATTAGGATGGTTTCAAAAACTGTTTTGGTTGCAAAACATTTTTTGTATTTTGCCAATAGAACAAACTTTTCCATTTTTCTAATTCCAGAATAAATCTTAACTAGCACTTATTTTTTTAAATGCTATCTTAAAGAATTCTTTCCTTAATTTTATATGAATAATATTTTATTTCACTACTGTAAAATGTTCCTTCTTGACAAATATAAGACTTCAGAAATGGAGGTAAAGTTGCATAATGTATTACTCAGTCCAAAATAAAAAAAATATAAGAGTTTGAGAACGTGATACCAGAAGATGTATTTTGAAAGTGTATAACATGTTGATGAATATATTTTGAATGCAGAAAAAGAGGTACGAAAAAATAAATCAGAGAAGGCAATATGTTTTAGAATAGGAAGGCTAAATATAAATTAAAATATAAGCAAATGAAATCTACAAAAACCTCCTTTGGCAGACGTGACTTATTCATTATGCAAAATATTCCAAACAGCATTATTGATCGTCTATTAAAATAATTAAAAAGGAAATTCTATGTGTGTTAATGTACATGCTAAATAGGATTACTAAATAGATCCTATTTAGGATCCTAGATAGGATTCCTAAATTACTAAATAATGTATTGCTAAATAGGATTACCATGAGGGTTTTTTAATGATATACAATTTTAAAAGTTCAGGTAGCACAGGAAACGTTTTCATATAATTTTATTTCCTGGAAATATACATTTGATGTGTTTTAAGAAAGAATTTATATTCTTTTACTGAATGTCAAGAACAGTTCAGATTGTTTGTGACGTTCACAGGGAGAGAAACTAATTAACGTTTCATGGAAAACTCTGCACAGTTACTATAATTCTGGTACTAATTTAATTTTAAGCAGTTGAATTCACAATTATTATTACAAAATTGTTACATAAGTATGATTTTCACATTTACATATATATTTGTTTTCATGTTTGCACTGCATTCAAATGAAGCGTCCCTTTCAAGTGAAGTCGTTTGCGAGCGTTACTAGGAAGCAATGCTCTGCACAATGAAGCAGAGATGGGCGCGTGAGCAAGTGTGTGCATTCGAGCAGACTCCCTGCGTATGTGTGTGGCGTGTGACAGGGAGAGGTGTAATGCCTCATTCATACATGTCTGCGCAGGTAGTTCTAGGGATAAGTACGATGTTAGGCGGATGTACATGAAGTACGCCCAGTAGCTACTGCCTCTAAGTGGGATCATTGAGATGGAAGCGAGACGGCAAGATGGGAGGAGCATTCACTTCAAGGGGATGCTGCAGGTGGTGGGGTGAAATAAGACTGTCAGTCATTTTATTCCACACTAATAGGAACGGAAGCTTGTGAATCCGAAGAAAAATATTTAATTTGTAAAAACAAATTAATTCAATCTCACATTGTTATCTTTAAAAATAGCAATGAATCTCTGAAAAGTCTTATTGCGTTAAGGGTACAATTTGTTGAAACGAAAACTTGGTATTGGGTTGATAAGAAAAGTTAAACAGATACGTTTATTCTACTGTAATGAAACAAAATCGCCTAAAACCTAAAAAAAATGACATTACTATTATTAAATTGAAACCATTTATTTTCACGTCATAAGAAATACAAAATGCAAGATATAATATATTAATTGATTTGACTTTAGATATATTTTGAAAATTAATATTATAAAGGTAAGCCATTGGAGATGCTTCTGATCAATTAACTAAATAATTAAAATAGTAAATACTCCTGAAGACGACGACTATGAAGTTCATATAACAACACGTGGTCCTCATATTTCCATGTTTTACTTGAATGATCGTATTAGTAATGGCTCTGAACGCATCCGTTTGAGTATAGTGCGATAAAGGGTTGTAGCACGAAGAAAAACGATTCTTTCGTTCCATAGTTGAATCTTCATAGAGTATATAATATCTTTCTATAATAAAAATTGTCCAAAATCACACTATTTTCAACATATAATTTTCAATTTGCAATAATGGTGTAATGATTATTGTTGAATAAACTTACTGCATAATACGTTTTATGTCATATGGTTTAAATTAATCAACATAGTAATAAATATTCTAAATCTGCACAGTTATGAAAATCAATGACTCGTGTTTCTACCAAAATTGTAATATTTCAGATTTATTGAAATACTGAAGTCTTTCTGCACTTGATAATTTTAAAATAATTCTAAAAGAATTCGTTAGAAGTGAACAGAAAACAATTAATGACTTGGTCTTAACATTCTGTTTACTGCTTATTAAAAAAAGACTATCTGCAGCAGCCCTGTTCAAGACATGTAATTTCTCGTGTATGCCTCTACAACAATAACCACGCACTTGAAATGTTGGTCAAAATGACATTTCGTACTGTAATAAATATATTTTCGATATGATCATATGTGTAGAAGTCATTTCTTCACTTTGGTTAATAAGAAAAGCCGGCTAATGCGACTTCTTTTACTTTGTTAAAATGAAAAATTCCCAAGTTGATCTTCAGAAAACGAGGAATTTCAAGTATTTCCAGTTAATTACTGTGTATCCTCTCGGTTGTGAAATATGTGAAATATTTTGAATTAAGAGGCTGTTTCTTATTTCCATGAAGATTTATTATTAAAGTAACTGTATTCAAACCTGAAATTCCTTCCCAAAAGTGAAAACTTTAGAACTATACCAGAACACATTGCTTTTGAAGTGGCGCTAATTTGAGGGAGAGCAAACCGATTTAATTAGCTCAGCGCCAGCATTGCCGTTGTCTCTGTAGTGTCTCGGACCGGGAGGTGCTGAGGTTCCAGTCCCGACGCTGGCGGACTTTCGGCACTGGCTCGATTGCTGGGCCGAATTCAGCTGCTGTCTGGACAATAATTCTAGCGACCGGCTGCTCTCATCTGTTGTTTTCCGTTTCTCCGATCAGTACCGTGTGAATACCGGAGCATTAACCGTAACAAACGGGTCACGGACGGCGCAGGATCATTCCTTGCTCTTCCTTGTCCTGTCCTCTCCCTTGACACACACATTCACTCACTTAAATGCACCACACTGTCGCACAGTCCAGGAGAGCAGTTAGGAGCTTAGAGATTGTTCCTACTGGGGAGGCGTCCCACTAAGGGAGATACAAGGAGTGGCAAATTCTTCGCAATCCGACGTGTATCCTAATCGCCGTTAGGATCTCGTCGTCCAGCGGCGAAACACCTCCCGTTATAAAACATTTACTACATTAACGGGACTAATGGCCGTAGCAGTTGATGTGTCTAGAAACGTCTTTTATTGCGGAGAGCAAGTATCATACTGACAATTTCAAAACTTGGAAATTCCCACAACGCCGTCTTTCTTGAGGAATTTAAAAGACCTCATGGTGGGCTTTTCTAGGATGTATGAATGAGTAACATGGGAACTGGCGCAAAATTTCTGTATAACTATTCAAAGTCGCAACAATTAATAGGTTATTTAGCTGTAAACGATTAATAGATAATTTCAACTAGTTGGAAATAAATTTTAATAAAGTGGCCAAATTTATAATTTAATTTGAAATATATTCTAAGGGTATTGTATTATTAGTTTTTGGATCGGTGGATATTTTAAATACTTGTAATCATATATTATATTATTTTTTGTTTTAACTTTGTTACAGTCAATAAAACGGCATTTAAAATTAGTACGGAGATATATCAATGAGATATTGCACCTGAATAAACAAACAAATTATGTCTTCACTACAACTGGTTCAGTTAACAAATTAAACCAGGTATGAAGAACGAACTAAACGACAATTTGTGAAACTTTAAAAATACAGCATGTGTTTTAATGTAACACGAAATTATGTTTACGTACTACATTATTTTACAGCACTTTGCCAGCTGACATTAAACGCTTAAATTCGATAGAAAAGTTTAAATATCAAGTAAAATTGTTTCTGCTGCATAGCTGTTTCTATACAATTAGAGACTATACTGAGAATCAAAAGGAAAGTAACATTAATTTGAACAGTGATATTTACAGTATTATTTACCATTTAGACTGTATAATTATAAAGAACCTGAAACAAGTATTGTCCCGTAGACTCCGGGTCAATGACCTCCATCTCGATCAGGTTTCTCGTCCAGTTTCCCTGATCCTTTGAGCAAATGCTGAGATGACCCCTTGTTTCGCTTCTGGACATAAATGTAACTTCATTATCTGTGCGTGTCTTCTAGAATTCAGTGGGAAATATAGATATTCAAATTATCGTTCTAGTTGACGCGGCAGGAAGTATTATTCCTTGACGGACGTGATGTGCGATTAGAGCCCAAATTTATTTCTGATTTACCCTTGAAAAGAGATTTTATTACATCAAAACGAATACTTTTGTTAACAATTCTTGCACAAACGTTCAAGAAGTGTATTTAACGTTCAAGTAGTATATGGCATAGGGTAGGGAACACTGAATTTTGAAAACGTGCACATAATTCACTTTTCCCCATAATACGTCACACACAGTTTTTAACTGTTTTGACGTAAAATAAATAAATGTCAAGTATTTACAGTATTATATCGCGTACTCATAAAATTGAAAATCCATTCTTCTATCTCCGTAATTTTTCTTACGTACCATATACCCAGAGGCTAAAAAGAACGGATTAGAACAAAACGAACTTCATGATTGGCGTCATTGAGAAATGCGTATTTTCATACTTATAATATACGTACAATTCGATAATGAATAGTCAGCAGTATTTATGGGAGTATTATCAAATGGTGTTATTTTCCCCTGAAACTATCATGCAGCACGAAATTAGAAAAGTTGGAAGTCGGTTGTTCAGATAGTCCATAAAGTTAAAGAAGAGTAATTATGAAACCCATAAAGACAATATGTCCATTAAAACTTGGTAAAATACGGAGAAAGAGTTCGCAAATTGAGGAAACTTCACCCATCTGCCTTCACCTCGCAAATATTTCGCTACGCCTCTGCGTGTACGGGGAACATGTACGAAGTCAGCACCACGGACGAGTCCTCCAACTTCCGCCATGCTTCTTTTTTAGTGCTCTGCTTACGTGGACTGGGTTACACGCCGGGGAAGAAAAAACCGACAGCAGCTTTGGGAAGGGGTGTGTGGGAGGCGGAGCGCGTCGTGGTGGGCCCGGGCGGTGCGGGGGTGGGCGTGGGCGGGCGGAGCGAGACAACTCCGGCGGGGGCGATGTGGACTGCGGCGCACCGGGCGTGTGTCGCGCGTGGCAGGGGCGGCGAGCTATCGCCCAGCGAGATCAGCCTGCCACTCATTAGTCACGGGCTGTCCGCGTGGCACGGAGCGTCGCGTTGCGCGCGAGGGTTGAAGCGAGCTCGGGGCGGGGGCGGGGCGGGGGGGGGGGGGGGGGGGAGGCCAGTCGAGTGAGAGGGCGGCGAGGATGGTGATACTGGCGACGTGCGACGGCAAAGAGATATACAGGTAGTGGGAGCGATACGGTTAGATTCGGGATGAGGGAGGTGACGATGATGGGTGTGGTGGGGAATAAGGTGAAAAGAGCGATGGGTATGTAAATGCCAATGGTGGTGTGTGGAAGTCTAGAACTGGAATAGGAGTTATGGCCAGATTGAGGGTGACAAAGAGAGGTTGTTCCAGAGAGATGACATGTAGAAAGAACGCATTGTTTTAGGAGAGAAGTTAATGGAAGAGGATGCCACTGGGAATAAAAAAGTATTTTCTGTGCAAAAATTATATTATACGAAGAAATGTGTCAGTTTGTTAATGAAAACAATCAAAGTTATGAATTAATAAGTTGGCGGTTATCGGGTAACTGAGTTGTGTGTAGGGAGAAGTCAGCGCTAAGTTATCAGACTATCGAAGATATGCACCTTTTGTAAGAAAACGATTGTGATGAGAACGACGAAGGTAATGGTAGTAAAAGCAGGGCTGTGCCAATAGCGGAGAAAAGCAGAGAGAAATAAAACCAACGGCTAGTGGTTAATGGAGCAGGATAATCTAAAACACGAACAGGAATTTAGAATAACAGATGAGGGAAAAGGAGCCATTACTTTGCAAGGGAGTAAGGAGCAGCTGGAGCGGTAGGGTTGGTAGGGTCTTTGGGTCGGCAGTGTTCCAGTAGTTTGCCAGGCAGCAGAGACTTAGGATTTGTGACAGGGTCTTTGGCGGTCATGTGTAGGGGCGATATTCCAAGGTAAGAATGATACATGATGCTAACGGGTCATGAAGGTATGACAGTGTGGGAGAGCGGTCTACGTCGGCGTAAGGACTTTGGGAGCAGTAGGTGCGGCAATGGTAAAAGTGGAAACATTAGCGGTGGGTGAAGTCGGCATGACCGGCTATACTGACTCTTTTGAATATTTATTTATCTATTTATTTATTTATCTACTTATTTATCTATTTATTTATTTGTTTATTTATTCGTTTGTTTATTTGTTTGTTTGTTATTTATTTTTATTACGGTTTAGGCTGTTGTGGCTCATGAATTATGCCCGAAATAGTAAATTTGATTGAATGTTGTTTCCGGGTGCGTCAACTGGTAAGGACATTAGTTTCGTAAATGTTGTGCATACTTTTATAGCGGGTGGCGGCGGTGATCGTCCTCTGCTGGACGTCGATATCCGGAGCCGACCTATCTCCCAGCTTACGGGATTTTCCCCAAACAGGTATCTCCAACCAGCCGACAACCACCTCAGGCGGGTCAAGCTCTAACCTTCCGACTGATTTCCCAGCATGTGTGATAGTATAGTGCATGTAAAGATAGGTGTGAAGTAAAGGATGAGGAAAGGCCAAGGAAGAGGATGGAAAGCTCGCATGCATTGTGTGGTCCGTTTGTTAGTGTACCGCTCGGGTATTCGTGTGGTGTATCTCCGAGAAACCATAAAAAACTACCGATTAGAGCAGCCAGACGATAGAATTCTCCTGCAGACAATGTCTGAATTCAACTTAGCTATGTAGTAGCTAGTGTCGAAAATTCTGTCACCGTCGGGTTTCGAACACTAGGATCTCCCGGTCGGGACGTCCAGGTGATATCAAGTGATGCCCTAAGCTAACTATGCCGATCGAATCGGATAAGAAGGTGATAGCGATAATGATGAGTGATGATAGGGTGAAAGATCACGGTGAAATGGGAGGCAGGCGAAACGGGAGACCCCAAGAAAACACCCGTGAGCTTGCTTGGTCCACGACGCATTCCACATGGCTTGTCCGGAGATCGAAGCGTGCCCCAGTGGCGGCCGACGTATGCGCAAGCCATTACGCCAGGCCCCCTGCCTCTCGTGTAGCACGCCTGCAGCGCTCGCAGCCGAGGCTCTTATGCGCCAGCACGCCGATCCCACGCTGGTGAGGCCGGCCATGGAACGGCCGCCCTGCGCCGCGCACGCCTCGACGCGGCGGCCGTCTTAACCCCTGCCGCGCTCCTCGCAGCGCGCCCCGCGCCTGGCCCCCGCCTGGCCCCCCGCCGCCTGTTTTGACGGTGCATGACGTAAATTGATGGAGTGCCTAAATATACACCGGGGTGCAATGGAGTTCCCCTCGACCATTATAGGCGGAAATTTCTCTACAGTATCTAAATATGTCTATCCCCACGGATAAGATATTCCCAAATGAGTGCGGTGTTACAGGCACTGACATTCTTCAACTAGTGGTTTACTAAATGATATTCATTTCTGAAATATGGGTAAATAGGTCACTACGTTTTAGATTTAATTGACTTCAAAATAATATACGTAACATGGAACTATTACAAGAATTATGACTAAAAGCAATATCGGGGTTTTGGATTGAAATATCAATGATCATCAGCGTATATCATCCCACAATAAACATATTCTGTATGAGAAACGAATAGATATTTCAATATAAATTGGATTTATATAGTACATATTGTGAGTTTCAGAATTTGTTTAACGAATAATTTCATTTATTATGTAATTACAAAAGGGAAACATTTAATGGAATTTGTATCGTGACTCATATAAATTGTGTTTGGAATTACATGTGTGATATATATTTTAGTAAAATAACCTTTGGTAATTTTCTCCATCTTAAAATTAATACTCTGATAGTTTATGGAATACTATCAGATTTCATTGATTGGGTCCTACGTAAGCAGAAAATTCAGAAGAAGAAAAGGAGTTTATTCTAAAGAATAATATAGCACACATTTACAATATGTTCTTACAATATTATCATTAATATTACAGTAAATAGTATTACCTAATTATTTGACGGCTAGTCAGAACGTAAATGTACTAGTTGGAGTTCTGATATTTTCATGGTGGATAGTTTTTATTTAGCCATTTTTCAAGGGGTCTTACTCTCACTTGTACTACGAAAAACATACAATCCACAACAAATACTGTCTGAAGCCGCTCTTGAAAACAAAGGGAAAGGTAAAAACATTCTTATTTAAGATGTCGCTAATAACCTTTTGAAACTGATGCGACATTATATAAAATTAATTTTTAAAAAGTCTTATATACAACAGTTATTTTATTTTCCAATTACTTATGTTTATTTATTTATTTATTTATTTAGTCAAAAACTGTATGTGACGTATGGGGGAGAAAATCATCTGCGCACGCTTTCTTGAGTTTCAGAATTTCCAACAATTTAACTATTAACAGTTTAAAGATTAATAATAATAATAATAACAACAACAAATTTAAAAAAGCAAACAATAAATTTAAACAAAGCAAAACAATAAATTTAAAAATTTATGAATGTCAGCAATACAGAACAGAGTGACAAAACTGCAAGTGAATATGCATCATAAGGTTTCTGACCATTAGAATATTTTTACTTCCTCGTATACTGCATATACAGGTCGTTAGGAACAAACGTTACACACTTCTACGGAATATCGGGGCGAGGGTTAAAGATGATTGCCTTCTGCCAACAAAAATGTTATGGGAAATTTCAAGTAACGAATTTACGCAAGTGGCATTTCTAATATCGAATAACTTTAAATAACATCAGTATTTAATATAGAATTTAATTCAAAAAATAGTGTTATACCTCGAAACTTAGCTCTAAAGAGATGCAGCATGTCTGGACGGAATATCAGCTAAACAAATGAGTTTTCTTAAATAACAAATGAATTCTTGATTCGCAAGGTCGCACTATCCACTTAATTGTAATATCTGGTTATGTATTATCACTGTTGTAATTTAACAGTTTGCGCATATTTCTTCTTCCTTTCTTTCGCCGACCTATCTTTGTTTCCTTCACTTGTTTCTCATTCACGTTTCTTCATTTTTCTTCGTTTGTAATTTCTTTTCTTGAACCTCTTTTCTCTTTTATTTCTGTTTAATGTATATGTTATTTTTGAAATGGAAATGTTCAGATCAAAGCCACTTTCCTGATTGACATATGTCAATCGTAAATATACAGCTCGTTCTCTCTTCTTAAATGTTACATCTTTATATAACTGTGTATTAATCCAAGTGGTTCGTCCAATGAAAAGGCCCTAAGGCCTGAGCCTCACCATTAATAAAGACATTTTTATTATTATTCTTGTTATTATCATTATTATTATTATTATTATTATTATTATTATCATCCAATATATATTGAAATAATTTAACTATTAAGGTTTTTTTAAATATTAGAGTTTTTTTGTGAAATTTTGAGCAAAATCGTACCAATTTTCCTTACACATATGAACAATTTTTCGGTTCCTGTTTTTGTTACCTTTTTGTAAACATATTTCGCAGTATTCTGAATTCTATTGTACAAGTGACAGTTGTTTAAAAAAATTGAATTAAAAAAAATTAAGAGGTGTATTGTTTATGGACGCCTTTCAAACACTGAATTGTTCAAGTATTGTGTCGGCGTTCATCACCTTGCACGCGGAAACTACGCGCTCGAGTTTAAATCTCATGACGGGCATTCCCTTTTGAAAGTTTGGTACACGCAGAACCATATGTTGGATCAATGACACGGCACCCAAATGAAGTAGCCCGCCCCGGGATGCAAAAACGTATACATTCAAGGTCAAGTGTACGAAATGTCTGCGTAGGTTCAGCTAGATTTATTACGCAACCGTTACAAATGACGCGAGAAATTATGAGCTAGTGTAAATACCATTGGTTCAGGGATGTAGACTTGCGTTAATACAATTTGTTACGAGAAAAAGTTAATCATATTTTACCATTTTTATGTTAAATACTGACTTCCGCGGGTATTTAATAAAGTTTTCTGAAAATGAATTGTAACCTACGTCACATATAAAAGGAATAGAATTTGCTGATTTTTCTCCACAAACATTCGTCATAATCATTCCAATATGATTGTTTGATACAGATATTATTTGCAACAGTTATGATGTTCGGTAGCAATTCACATGTATATTTTTCTGTACCGAACCCTCTCCGAAAACAAGTAAATTAAAAGGCAGGAATATAATGACCTAAATATTATCAAATATTGAAATGTTATCTCCTTAATAAAACGATCAGAAAATCAAAATCACTTTTGAACCACGACACAACTAGGACATTTTCGCGATCTTTGCTTCACTGCGGGGCTTATAGTTGTAAAATGTTGTCTCCAGTTGACAGATAGTCATTTAGACATTCCTCTAGCACCATGAATGGGATGTTTTGTGTGCATGTCTAGTTAAGGGGATGTTTTGCCACAGAGTGAGGACGCAGCTCCGGGAACAGACAGCGATCTCGGGGCTTTTTGGGCGGGACCTTTCCGTGAAAGCGCGCAGAAGAGCCTGTTTTGCGAGTTGCGCTGTGGGCCGAGGGCCGGGGCCGGGACCCCGCGCTGTGTCCCGCCTGCTCCACTGTGCCCGTGACGTCCATTCAGAGGCGCTTCTTGAGCTGCTCGCGCCACGCAGCCCGTCGGGGGCAGCCGCCTCAATGGCTGCTCTGGGACGCCGCGCGCCCTCGCTTTTTCGATTTTGGCTCTCTGCCACTTGGAAAGCGTAATTCTTATTAACTTGTGCGGGTCTTCGGCACTCGTCCCTGTCGTCTGCATAAACTTTCTCTACCAGCGGCGGAGATATAACGGTTTCAGCCTTAAAATAAATGAAGAAATGAAATGAAGGAACAGTATAGTTCTATAAATTATTTATACGACTAATTACATAGCTTGTCTAATATGCAGGCTCATGCTTTCCTTGTGCGTGAAATCAGCATGTTCTATGGACTACATATAGCCATTTATCATTTTTAAGATATATGCTTTTAGTTGTTCCATTTCCTTTTCTAAAAAAAGAAATTCCACTCATCAGACTAGTTCTGAGTTCGTATGATGTGATTGTATGTTGATTCTAATTACTTGCATGATAATGTTTTCTTTTTTAATATTGATTTAATTTGTGATTTGAATTTTTATTTTTTAAAACAGTATTGCAATAAAAAAAAAAATAATAGATATTTTTTATTTTTTGTTCATTTAACTGAGTCCGAGCTAGATAGCGTTACTCAGTAGATTTACTCGATATAATTTTTCTGTGGGTCATTGTGAACATCTCATAAGTTAGCCGCTGTGTTTCGTGACTTTGTGCATCATCAATTCATTACAGTAAATAGTATATCTATTGTGAGGCTTCCTTTACTCTCTGTTCTTTTACCTAAATCGTTAGACGCTAAATATTTTTTCGATGTACTGGCATTCCACTATTTCATTATTAATTTGGTTTAATTCCTGGTCGTTTTCTTTTGGTAACTGATCATATTTGTTTAATGTACTGCTTATTTGTAAGAGTCATATATTTAGTTGTTTTAGACAGATATCCATTATGTAAAAGGAACAATATTTGCCATATTAAATTCCATTTATTCATTAAAATCTTTTATTATTATTCACAACGTTGCGGGAATCTTTCTATTCCCATAATCAGATGTCTTCAACTAAACATTACGGTTATAGTGTGATTTCCATGTTGTAGACTGTTGTAGTTGGACAAGTTTTGTTTGTAATTTTACACAACTGTGGTAGAGGCATGGTTTAATTTTCACGCGAGTGCTGTTTGTCTGATGGTGCGGTCTCAGCTCTTGTCGCCTTTGGAGTCGAGATTGTCCCTTGCGCCCTTCTCTATTTCTCGACGAATGAGTCTGGCAACTTCCCTCTTTTCTTGCGACTTCCTCGGAAAGTAAGTGCTAGGGCTTCTTCTTAATGGAAGCCACCTACTAATGGAAGTCACCTTTTCAGTTCGAGTCAGCGTCGCCGAGTAATTTACGGAACCGAACGAAACCCATCCTCTCTGGAAACTAATGCAGTGTTGGATCATTATCTCTTACTCCGTCATTTCCCGAAGGAAATATTTATGAGACTATTGCTTTCGTCGTCATTAACATGCATTTATATTAATTAAGCATACGAAATGCTATTTAAAGTTATTTAAATATCGTTTATTAAATATTTCGATTTAGAACTTTTTCCAATTATTACAGAATAAAAATGAAATCCGCTAGTTTACACTAATGTACTACTTCTATTGATACACATATATGTTCTATCTATCTATATCTATCTATCTATCTATCTATATCTATCTATCTATATGAATCTATATCTATCTATCTATATGAATCTATATCTATCTATCTATATGAATCTATATCTATCTATCTATATCTATCTATCTATGTATCTATATCTATCTATCTATGTATCTATATCTATCTATCTATCTATATGAATCTATATCTATCTATCTATATAATCTATCTATCTATATCTATATCTATATCTATCTATCTATATCTATCTATCTATATCTATCTATCTATCTATCTATCTATATCTATCTATCTATATCTATCTATCTATATCTATCTATCTATATCTATCTATCTATCTATCTATCTATCTATCTATCTATCTATCTATGTATCTATGTATCTATGTATGTATCTATCTATGTATCTATCTATCTATGTATCTATATCTATCTATCTATCTATATCTATATCTATCTATCTATCTATCTATCTATCTATCTATCTATCTATCTATCTATCTATCTATCTATCTATATCTATCTATCTATATCTATCTATCTATATCTATCTATTATCTATCTATCTATCTATATCTATCTATATCTATCTATCTATATCTATCTATCTATTATCTATCTATATCTATCTATCTATTCTATCTATATCTATCTATCTATCTCTATCTATCTATCTATCTATATCTATCTATCTATATCTATCTATCTATCTATCTATATCTATCTATATCTATCTATCTATATCTATCTATCTATCTATCTATCTATATCTATCTATGTATCTATCTATCTATCTATCTATCTATCTCTCTAGCTTAGCAATGTTAGTTATGCATGCTAGTTTTCACTGTAAAAGCATCTGCACGAAAATAACGGTCTTTAAAATGGGTTTAATAGTACCATAAACTCCACAAACATTCTGTAATTTTGGCTTTTGTAGTTTTTTTAGAAACAGTAGACATTTTTTAAAGATTTTTGAATAGTAAACAATTTTTTAAAGATATATATTCAAGAAGTGTTAGACTGAGATGGCGCCCACTATACCCCATTATCATGTTCTAATCACAGAACATTACTATCGGTAAAGATGCCTCATTGATGTCACTGCAGTACCTCTGACCGGGAGGTTCTAGGTTTCGAATCCCGACAGTGGCAGGATTTTCGACACTAGCTACTTAGCCGGGTCAAAATCAGCCGTTGTATGCAGGAGAATTTAGCGTCCGTCTGTTGGCAGCTTTGCGCAGTTTCTCCGACCGCCACAAGGCAAATGCCGGAGCAGTACCTTAACAAACGGGCCATGGACACGAGTTATCTTTCCTTCTTATTCCTTGCCCTGTCTTCACCCCTTACATATACACATATAAACTCACGTGCACTACACTGGCACACGTGTTTGGTGACCAGATGGGGGCTTAGAACTTCTCCCGGCTGGGACGGTGCAACGCTGGTAGGAGATACCTAGTCGTGGAAAGTCCCAACAAGCCGACATAGGCCGGCGACAGATCTCGCCATCCAGCGGGGAAAGATAATCGTAACTACTCACAATAAAATCGTGCCAGACCTATAACCTTAGGAGTTGGCGCGCCCGAAATAATTAATCAGTCAAAAACATAACATAACTTAATGGACCACAAAATGTGTCACAATAGACGGAATATTGCTAATTCTACGCAAAAAAAGAAACAAATTTTCTTATTTTCATAGATCCATTAATTTGTATCCAAAATACTTTTCATTGATATAAAATTAAAGCTTGGAATCTCTACTTTAAGCATCGTGTTTCAAGCCATTTAACTCGGCTAACACTCAAGACGCGCGCACACGACTAGCGTTCAGGGCTACCTCTCTTAACGATTCACATCTGATCCGCGCTGCTGTGTTCGATTTCTTTATTCATTGTTAGGCTGCGTTGAATATCTTTGGGTCGATATCAGACGTTTTTTAAAAATACTAGAGTTTACAGATTTACTAAATGCTTTGCACGTGAGCTAATTTTACTTTCTCGAACTTACTTCGTAAGAAGATAAAATATTTTAATCGTGCCCCGAAAAGCGCGAATTTTTCACGGATATACTCGTATTGTCGGGCCCTGGTAACGAAGTAGATAAATCATGATTCTATGTATAGTAAATTACTTCCTTTAACACGTTGAGTAGTCAAAATACATGTTTTGGACCCAGGGCTCTTGATACCGAAAAATTGGATTGGCGTCAAAGCGTGACTATGTCTGTCCAACGCCAGGGTCTAAACCGTACAGCCGATTTTCTTGAAAATTGATATTACTCGATTAATGTGAATGAACTCAAAGTCCTCCGAGTTTGAAAATAATATTTTGACTTTGGGGGATATTTTACATGAAGTCTCAACAGCATTTTCAAAATCTCTCCAATATTTCCAAATTTTTGGATTAAACTTCGTAGCCAGTTACTGTAAAAGATGTATAAAAGAACGTGTCTTCTGACAACTAAAATATTCAACTGATAGATTAAAAAAATGAATTCTGTTCTTCTAAGACATCTTGAAATAAGGTCATGTACTATTTTTCTAAAAGTATGGGTAGTTTTCGCGTAATTTTTCAAACTATAGGCAATTTTTAAACATTTAAAAAAGGCTCTAAATTTTTTCTTTCAATTTTTCCTCGTATTTTTAAAAGAACGGTAAAAATTGATGATACTACAACTTCGTCGAAGACTGTTTTTTAAACTTGCTAAAATTAACATTTTAAAACTACAAATTTGAAGATAAAGATTTTTTCCCTAACAAATTTTGTTCTAAACACTAAGATCTTTTGAAAAGGTTATGTACGATTTTTTGAGAAAATAGTATTTTTGCCCAATTTCTTCTAAAACGTATTGCAATTATTAAAAAAGAATTTTCTCAGAAACCGCTGCTAAGCTTTCCTGTAAAGTTTTCGACGGCAAGAACAAAGGACACATAAAAATGGCACAGGTCACATTTTTATTTAATTTTCTGAATTTTAGGAAATGGCAAAAGTTGAAATAATGTGAGGAAGTATGTGTTATTGTAGCACCATTAACTTTTTTTCGGTAGAGCGGTTTTAATTTGCATTTTTGGAAATTACGAATGTTAGAATTGATGCGAGAAAATATGTTCTTTTGTAGCACGACTAATTTTCCTAATAATATTTGGTCTTTAAAAGTTGATCTTCGAAAAATGTCGTGTAGGTTATGTGAGTAGGTTTCGTGTAATTTTTCGTGAAATATCGGCAATTTTAAAAACTGGTGACATTTTTTCTTTATATTTTTCTGGAATAAGGCAAAGAACGTTTATAGAAATGCCGCACGTTCCATTTTATCTGAACTCTGTGTATTTTCGAAAGTTACAAAAATTAACATTGCAAGATTACAATATTGGTATAGACAATTGCCCTTGACGGAATGTGTTCATTGAAAGCAGTTCTTAAAACAATGTCGTTGAAATATTTGAATTTTTCAAACTATTTGATTTCTTCTGCAAATGCAAATGTACAAGCGGCGGGAATGTTGAGTTTAGGTTCGTGAATGACGTTCACTACCTAAGAATTTGAGTTTGAATCCCAGCGTGGAAGCATAATTGCTGGTTAAAAACACGTTTCGAAGTTCAAGTAATATTATAAGATTGGGGAGCCGTCGCGAATATTGCCAGAATATGTTAGTTGTAGCACCACTAGTTAGCTACTATGTTTAATCGCCCCCAAAATATAAATTTTTCACATTCAAAAGACTATTGTAGTATTTTTCATTTCAATTCACGATATCTATAATATTTTATTATTTACATTTTGATTTCTTACAGTTGGTTGACATCCAAATATAGTTTACTTTTTTAAATCTGTGCATCATACTGGCGACATAGTTTTGTCGATAAAAATTATAACTGTACTACAGTTCTATACAATATCACAAAAATTGTGAAACATTGATTTTTACTAGACTATAAACTTCTTGTTGAATCCGTCAAAACATCAGCTCAGCAATTTACGAGATTTTTGTAAATACCGTTGATGACAAGTTTAATCCATGCTATTACCTACCATACAGGATTGCATTACATTTCATGTTATTCTGTAACACTGCGAGCACAAGATCTGAATTCGAAATGGAGAGATGGGCAAAAAGTCTCCGCGCTATCGTTAGACGAATCTTGAACTTTTTAAGTTGTCAGCAGTGTAAACGTAAAGTTCAGAAGTCCTGCTAAAGAAATTGGAAGGCGTTGAAGCAACGCAGCAGGCATTGCGAAAGGCGGCGCTTTGTCTCGTGCTCTCCTCCGGCGTCTTCTTCCGCCGCGCTAGTTCGGTTGCGCGACTCCTGGAGGTCGGGCGGCGCGTGCTCCGCAGCCTCCCTGCATCTCCCTCGGCCCTCAGGCTGCGCCTTTCTCCGACAACCCTCACCAATCCCCGCCATTCCCCGCCACCTCACCCCTCGGCACACTCGCGTGGGTCTCTGGGCCCCCCCCCCCCCTCACCGCCCCCCCCCCCGGGCCCCCCCCCCTCCCGCCGGCCGGGTGGAGCGCTTGATTACATCACTGGCGCCTGATGACGGAGGCTTCCGCTCTGCACCGTATTGATTATTACGTGTAGTAAAACGCGTCGTACTCCATAATTAATTGCCTTTGCCACGACGCTGATACCGTGTTGGGCGAGGAGGGGTCGAGTCGATCACGGCCAACCGGCGCGACACGTCGGCCCCGGGGCTGAGCCCGACCGCCGACCGCGGCCCGCCGACCGCCGCCCGCCCCGCCGGCCTCCGCGCCCGCCCGCGCCCCGCGCCTCATCCCCGCCTCCCGCGCCTTCATTATTCACAGGTACGTTGTATGCTACGAGCAGTCCGACACTGCCTGCCGCCGCGGCCCGTCGCCACTACCCGTCGCCGCTGCCTGCCGACGTCGCTCGGTTTCTCGCCTCCCCCCCCAATGCCCTTCGCTAAGCCGTTCCAGTTCCGCTTCAGGCGCGTGGCCGAAGGCCACGCTTCTAGAGCTGTACTACTTCACGCCACTTGCATTTGCAATTTGCGTTTCTTGAAGCTTCGTTTCTCATTTCTATTCGTTAAGAATGACATATCCTTGTGAAAGGTATGGCTTAAAACAATTTATAAATGCACATATGCAGGGATTCTTAAGTCAAACAAAAAGAGAAATAGCGAATACAATTATATTTATGTAGTGTCTAATATTATTTAGCTCATAAGGGTACTTTTAAAAGAGATCAATAAAGAAGACAGTACAATGAAAATGACTGATACTTTTTAACAGTAAGTCGATTGAAGCCCAATGAATATCATAACTTCACCTTTAATGTTTGGGGACTAATATTTTTAAAACTTTTCTTTTTCGTGTAAATTTTTTATCTTCCATGGCCAAGGCCTTTCGCTGTCTCAAACATTTTCAGTTTATCGTCTCCTATATTATTTCAGTAGCATACAAACCTTTTGTGACTCCCATAGGCAACTAATCTTTATAAATGAGGCCACTTAAAGAAGAGAATTTCACGGAGACGTGATGAATTGCACTTTGATTTTTAAAAGATGAAGGATTTGTTTAAAAAAGTATCTAAATATTCATGTTGAATGCAACCCGCAACACACAGTCAGGTATATTGATAAATAACTCCTCAACAAAGCGCTCTAGAGCCTTAAAACTTAAACATTTGAGGCCAAAGCCCTAAAAGAAACGTTTAGCGCACTAAAATCAACAGTACATTACTACAGTACAGTAATTTACTGATAAGGTACCTTTGGACATTCTATTACGTTTTTGCTGCCCGGAGCTTATCGATATTATCAAATACAAACTATATTACTCGGCGCTGGAGGCTATCTTTGTTTGTGACGCCACGTTTAGAAAGGTTAAATTTCTCCAACTTATAAGTATACTTTCTGTCTACATAGTGGTTTATGCCGATTGATGATATTTATTTGCATAATCATTAGCAGCATCTCCGAGCATCAATTTAATTCAATATACATTCATACATAGGGTTGTTCAAGAGGGGAATTTTTTAAAAACATGAATTAAAAAATAAAGTGATGAAAATAAAGGCCTATATTTCTTTCAAAATATTGTTTATTTTTTCTGATGTGTTTGAGAAATAATTGTTTTATCTTGTTTATTCAATTTCATTTCTTTGAAGATGGATGCACTTCACTTTGATAAAAGGGAAATTCGTTGCAAGTCCTTATACTATGATGAAAAGTCAGTGTACTACGAGACGAAATTCTAGGAAGGAACCATCTCCACAAAATTGTCAAGTTGTTCTGCGTGTGAATCCAAAAGGTAGAAGGCTCAAGAAAATTTGAGAAGGGCATTATGAGAGACTTTAGAAACTAAATCAAACTCTGAAGGAAAGAGAGCTCTTACATCTTTTGATGTTCTTCGTCGAAAAGAAGGAAGAAGCAATATTGGCAATGAATGAACGATTGTGTACGGTGACGGGTAAAGACTGTGTCTTGTTAGGATTGGATTCTGTTTTACCTGTGCCAGTATTTTCTTTATCTGCAGTGATTCGTTGAAATTTTCAAGTCAGCGTGTTCAGTCGTGATATTGCATTGGAAAGGCTGGGAAACAATACTTTCCCTAGAGTGATTATTAATTTCAACAGGTAATTAATGTCTTGGACAAGTTGAAGCATTTCCAAGAAAACTAGGAGAACTATTCTCTTAGCACGTTTAGTACTTTAAATGCTCTTTTTAGCACTTATGTAAAAGATCTAGATGCTACATGCAAGCAAGTTATATTTATTATTAGAGATAGATATTGTGACCGTACTTTCCTCAGTTTCCCGAATTAGGGATTCAAGTTGACCAAGCAAGTACTTAAAACATGTTAGAATTTTGAATGCAAGACACGCTGTTATCGAAATGATTAAGGACAATGGCTCGTTCTAGGGGGAGCGCTTTTACTAGGAGGATGTTGGTTTTAGGCTTGTTACTTTTCTCATTCAATTCACGATGCACCAAGTTACACATTACAATTGTCCATTTATTCACAAAAAATCGAGAATGTTTAACCACTAGACAAATCTTCATTACATAATCGCATGCTATTAACGTGATTAACATCATTACTGATCAATACTGTTTGGAATATACCTAAACATTCGGGAGCTCTCACACTCTTATACAATATTTTTTTTTTTTTCCCTTTTTAAATTTTAATAATTCAACCTGACTTTCACGAATATTACGAACTTCGTTACTTATCTGAGGATCCCGCATTCCTGTCGTATGAATAGAGCCGCCTCTGCTAATGTCCTTGACGTCGCCGAGCCGTGGTAGCCACTCGTCCCGCCGACTGCGTGTTGTCCACGTGGGCGCCGTGCCGTACCCAGTGTTCTGCTATTTAACCATTCACTTCCAAAGTCTGGGCACCAATTCGGTCTTCTTATGGCGATGTACTGGCTCGGAGTCGTTAATTTTTCCTTACACTAATACTTTATGGCCCACGTGCACCGCTGCACCACGTGCTTTCACATCACCTGATTATTCTTATTCATTGTCGCTCAGAACATAATACTTTTTAATTCATGCTTTTGTCCAATACTCCGAGTACTCGGCTAATCACATATCAACACTTCCACGCACCTTCACCCCTCGATGTTGCCCGATTTCACTCTCTCGCCTCACAGCCCCGTGCGCGCCATTCGTCATGTCTCTTCTTGCTTTCCTCCGAACCGCCTGCCACTTCACACCGGCCGTGATTCGTTCCCGGAATCGTTCCCCTAAAAGATCGATTTTCGGTCTCATACGCGCCATATTTGAATTGGCAATCTCTGTTCGTTTTCTGTTTGACGACCAAATGACCGTTAGGTCATAATATATTAATCATTGAAAATATGTGGAAATATATTTAGTACAGCATAAGATAGTCCAGATACTGCGTCTTCATATCATGTTTTATTGTTTATGTTCTATAAAATTCTCTCCTATATTATTTCAGTAGTGTAGGCGAGTTTTGCATACACGCAACCGATCTTCATAAATGAGATCTCTAAAGCAAGAGAACTTCATGGAGACGTGACGTTTTGCACTTTGAAAATATGAAGGTTTTGTTGAAAATATTAATCTAAATATTTTTGTCAAATGCATCACGCAACATTCGGGCAGCATTATTAAAATTTATTTAGTTTAACTTAAAGAAGAAGCATTATGGAGCCTTCAAATCTGAAAGTTTGTAGCCAACGGCCACAAAGAAACGTTCCTCGCAACGTAATCTATAGGACGAGAGCTTTTTGGACATTCATTACATTTTGCTGGTCCGGCGCTTCTCGATACTACCACGCCTGTTCAGCGACGTGCAGAATCTGCAACTGTATGTGAGTGAAAATAATTACTTGATAACCTAGGCGATTAAATTGCACTGGTGTATCCCTCAGTTCGGTTATAAAGTAAAATAATATTCCAAAAAGTAGGGTCATGTTTGCCCGATTCTGTATTTTCGCATGGACAACTTCAAGTAGCTTTCTCGAGAGTAAAAAGCTTTTGTAATATTGTTGTAACTGTCAAGGATAACTAAAAGCTGTCAAGGGAGATTGCATAACTAGTACTTCAAATGTTTTTAAAAAAGTGTTGTGAATGGTTCCAAGAACTACTGAATAAACCTTCATTCAAAATTTGTTTGAAACATCAATTTCATTGTCAAAGTTTTCTCCGGGCTGAAGGGCCGTGGTCCATTGGAAAACATATTTCCAGACGTTTCGTCCGCAACTACGGCAAACATCTTCAGTAGCGATGGGGTCTCGGACGAAGAATCGTCTTTGGTGGTTCCCCGATGACTGACAGCTATTGATTGGCTCGGGTCGGGTGACGTGGCGGAGACGCTCGCTGTGCGTACGTGACTGTTGCCATGTTCCTACGTACCTACGTGACCACTGTCACGTCTTTGTTTGTGATTAGGGTTTGCTTTTGCCTGGTGGATTACGGGTATCCAAATCGGATTTATTTTCATTCCCTCCTCCTATCTATTGAAATTAATTTAAATTAATTTAATCAATAGCCGCCCACCACCACAGTCCCGCTAGTACAAATACCCCCGCAGACCGGGCAGCTCCGTCAGTCACCGGGGAACCATCAAAAAGGATTTTTCGTCCGAGACCACATCGCCACTGGAGATGTCTGCCGTAGTTGCGGACGAAACGTCTGGAAATATGTTTTCCAATAGACCACGGCCCTTCAGCGCGGAAGAAAGTTTGACTACAACTCCGGCCGTGAAAGCCTACATTGTTTTATCAATTTCATTGTTTCTTATAATAATTTTCAATTATATGAGTACATTAGAAGTTATCTTAAATTTTTAAACACTTAAACGTTTCGTTAACAACTTCCTCTCTTAACATGGAAAAGGAAAGATAGGGATGAGGGTGGAATTTGGAAACCGTGCAAAAGTTCTCGCACGGATAGACTAGTCTCGGTGTATTTTTTCTTATAATTTCTTTTTCGTTAGTAAAACGTTTTAAAAACACGACCAATATTTGCTTTTTTCAATGTCGCTTTTCAATTGCTCTGGTCATATAGCGACCACTGTTTTTTGAAGATTGGTGTTATATCTTTGGGGTAACGGGAGCGGAACACGCATACGGATGCCCGGGGCGGGATTCGCACTCACGACTCTTCAAGATAAGGACCTTAGCGACCTACTAAAGTCTAGGCTTTCCAACTACTAAGGTCTTATAGCGACCATTGTAAGAACGTTTTGGGTAAGAGTAACGGTAACGGTATACGGACACGCACAAGCATCGATGCTCCGGGACCGGGAGAGGCGGTTCAGTGCATCAACTGTAACTGCAGTGCCTCTGACCGGGAGGTTGCTAGATTCATGTCCTGACGGCGGCAGGATTTTCTACACTAGCTTGTCAGCTAGGTTAAATTCAGTCACTTTCTGGAGGAGACTTCTAGAGGCCGGCTGCTCTGATCGGTAGTTTTCCGTGGTTTCTCCGATGAACACCAGGCGAATGCCGGAGTTGTACCCTAACAAACGGGCGACGGACCCCGCGCGATCTCTCCTCTCCTTTCCATTCCATGTATCCTCACCTTTTACACACACACTTACATTAACATGTACTACACTACCACAAATGCCGGGAGACCGGTCGGGAGCTTAGATCTTGTTCCGGCTGGGGCGGTGCCCTGCTGGTGGGAGATACCTCGTTGGGGAAATCTCACTATCCGACGGTAGGTCGACGCCGGATCTCGCCATCCAGCGGAGAAAGATCACCGCCACCTTCCGAGGAGAAAATCATGCACTTCACTTACGAGACTAATGACCTAAACTGTTGTCGCGTCCGGAACCACTAACCCACCAATCCATGTTCTGGGCGGGATTCGAACCTGCGACCCTTAAGGCACGAGGCAGCTACGGCTCTTCTGCCTTAGCGACCTCGGCTATCCAGGCCCGCAATAGTTGCCTTTGTTGTAGGCATTTAGAAACAAAAGACAACTCACGTCCATGAATAGCTTGCCGATTAATATGCTTCCTTTTGACGAACGATTCTGAAGTTTTAGAGAACACGCACATGCGCAGTGTGGTTTCTGGGACCCCCAGAAGCGACACACTGCATGCGTGCGTTTGCATTAACTATTTCGTTTGGCTGAAGGAAGCGTGTAAATAGAGTGACATATCAAATGCATAATAATTTTTATTGTTTTAAAAATAGAACCCAAACTATTATCAGTTAAAGGATCAACATGTCATCTAAGGAGTGTAAGTGCACCATACCACCGTAAGAAATTGCACTATCTATTTAAATGAAGAAGACCAAATCTGATGAGAAGAAGATCTGGTAAAGATGCTATTGAGGTCGCTAGGACTGAAGGGCCTTAGTTACCCCATGCCTTGAAGGTCGCGGGTTTACATACCACCCGGAGCCTGGCTGTTTGTGTGCGAATACGAATATGCGAGATCCGCTACCATTACTGTTACCCCGAAAGTTACCAGCGTTAATCATAGTGGTCGCTGTATGATCTTAGTAGTTGAAAAGAGAACCTTAATAAGGTAAAAATGATAGCTTTATGTAGAAAACGAATGTTACTGTTTTCGGTCTTATATTAAAACTAGCTCAGTAGGTATAAAAGAAATGCTGATCTTCTAAATGAAGAAATAAAGAATGTAACTAGGGATGAAAAAGTGTAAGAAAGAATGAGATACAAAGTGATGAGGAAAAGACAAAAGAACGAAGTCAGACGTGATCCGTTTTCTGCTCATGAAGATGGTATGGTCTCCGAACACCGATAAAGGATGTTTAATCTTGGCGTTATTATATTGACATTCGTCTCTGGAAAGAGATCTGCGTTGAAACAGAAGCCGAGTTACTGAACGTGTTTTCTTCCCGGAGGATTTGTGTCTGAGATCAAAGGCTATGAGCAGCGACTGCCAATTCAATCTCACGACGCGCTGCCATGCACAGAAAGCAATTGTTGCCGATTAAAGTAGCTACATGACATGGACAGATTTTCGAGTCAACATCAATTCTTGTCCAGTCCCCTTTAAAACCTAATTATCTGCCCAAAAGTAAAGTACAAATATGGACGTTTTTCCTTTCATGGTGACTGTGGTTTTCGGAGTTAAACACTCAACAGTATTTGACTATTATAATCTTAATTGTATGACATTAAATTTGAGTTTTATAATTCTTCATTTATACGAAAGTTTTATATTTGATTTTTATATGAATTGGGTAAAAATTATATAGTATTGTATTTAACGAGATGTTGTAATTATATATTTCTTAAGTATAACGAGATCAATCAAAAAATTAAGTAGCTTGATCATCATCAAATAGCGAAAACATCTTTATCAAGTTGGCACCATGAAATCGAGTAGCACTATTACGGACAATAATTTTTGGTCAGTGACAATAATAGCTGATATTTAAATCTGCCAGTTTTTATATTATTTGCCAGAAGTAAGGGAAAATATAGAATTACAGAATAATTGTTATCTATTTAACGTATATTAATTTAAGTAGTTTTGCAAATTGACAAAAACGAGGAACAAATGAAGTAGAATTTATAAACGCTCGCCCCCCCCACACGATATATAGGCGAGTGATTTGATGGTTCGCAATTTCCTAATGGATTGCTAAACGTGTGTAAACTGAAGAGTGCATGGCACATACCCTGCCCGTTCGTGTTAAGTTCAAGGAGAAAAATAGAGGGGGCGAAGAGACCAGAGAAAAGAAATCAGAAGTTGGTAAGGAGATAGAATACAGATAAAAAGAAAGGATAAATAATAGACAGAAAAATGAAATAAAGGAGAAACTAGTATTTTTACAACAGCACATACTTTCTCCTAATATTTGAAACAGTTACTTAATATTATAATACATACTTTATAGACTATTAATAGCTCGACTACTTCAACCCAAGATTTATAGAATATAAGGTATTATACGCCCACGTTTTCTAGATCCTCCGCATACCTACACCTACTCTTTTACTAACATTAGTTGAATTCAGAATAAATGATAGCAACAAGCTAATAAAATAAAAATAAAAATAAATATTCGTCTCGTTTAGATGAATTTCCGGATTGTTTATTAAAAACGTATGCGCCTGCCATCATACACCCATTAACTCACATTTTCAATGCTTCCTTGTGCACAGGAATATTTCCAGATATTTTCAAAACAGCAAAATTTTTTAGCTGTTTTGCCATTTTTTAAAAAAGGGAACAAAAATGAAATTCAAAATTACCGTCAAATTTCTCTTTTGTCAGTTTTCTCAAAAATATTAGAGAGGCTTTTCTATTCGCGGATGGAAACTTTTCTCAGGAAAAACGAAGCGTTTTCAGACTCACAACACGGTTTCAGAAAATCAAAATCTACGGAAAATGCCATTTTTTTCTTTCCTTAAAGATGTTGCTTCATTAATGGACAAAAATGAAGAACTCATTGCGATATTTTTAGATCTTTCGAAAGCTTTTGACGTTTTTAACCATAACATCTTGCTCTCAAAATTATCTTCTTATGGAATGCGTGGTATTGCCTTAGATTGGATAACCTAGTACCTTAAACATCAATCGCAAAGAGTAGAAATACCGTACTTGCACGAAAGGACATTATTTACCTATCTTTCCAATTCTTTGCCAATTGAACACGGCGTCCTACAAGGTTCGATCTTATGTCCTCTCCTCTTTTTGTTGTACGTAAACAAATCATTAAAAACCAACCCTAATAATCATCCCCCACCCCACTCACACCTAACGAAATGAGGGCACAAGAAAACTTGCTGGAATAATAGAACGAATTGGCTGGATTAGGTGATTTCTGGATTGGCTAGATGAGGTGGAACGAAGTGGTTTCTGCGTATGACGACATACTCGAGTAAAAGTCAACGCCGACACGTCCATGTCGCTGCCTGAAGTTAACATCTTAAGTTTCAACATGACGTCAAATGTTCCTAATATGCAGGAATATGCTTGTTGACATTCATTAAGAATAAATAACTACTATCAAAATCACATCTGTAACACACTTTTCGTAAGTCAACATTATAAACAAGCACATGTGGCACCGAATATAATATACAGGATTATGAAAATAGATCAACAAAATAACATTCAGCCAATAGGAGCGCGCGAATCATGGGGTGGTGGCGGTAAACCTCACAAGTGACAGAATGGGAGCAGATTGGAAAGGGCGGTTGTAAACCGCATGGATGACGTCATAGAAAGTTGTTTCTAAAAATTAACTTTGATACTGTTATATTTTTGACGCTGTTATTAAAAAATAACATTTACAAATCTCTTCGAACCTTGCTCGTTGTCCGAACATGTAATTATCTAATAAAGCTTAAAATCTAACTTAGCTTAACAAGTTGAATTACACTATTTCTGAATGAAGTCTTTTAAAATTAGTCACAAATTTACATTACGTTCCATGACATTCAGCCTCTCATCTAACGTTCTTCAAAATATCAGAAGAAAAAAGAAAAAAGCACAGTCAAAGGGCTTATAGCTTAACTTGTTTCAGCAGATAAAATGAATCCTGTCTTTTTTGGCATTTCACTTGTAGTGTTTGGCAGATCATTTTTGGCTTCAACATTTATTCTCCGTATCCTAATGTACAACCTTGTTCTTCTTCAACTTTACAATTGAGGATTGATTTTAAATTTTTTCTCAAAATCAGCTTCGTTTTTTAATTTTACATTTCTTGTTAAAATATATATCAATGTGTTTTTATAAATGTGATAAAGGTTCAATTCCCATTTAATCTCAGAATTTTCGAAAATTGCAAACCTTCAACATTTTTCGAACCTCTTGTGCTTTTATATAATTGAAATTAAATATTTTTATTTAATGCAATCTATTCGCAAATATTAGCTTCCCTGGGTGGCTCATTTTTCATGCACGCTTTCCAGCGTGCTCACTTTTCACGGCAAAACCCCAGGTTCGATTCTCGGCCGAGGTAAATTATACCTGTGCGCTTTGTTACAAATGTCCCAATATCTATTGCTGTGTGACGATGAGAAATCCCACCCTACGGTTATGAAGACCAGTATATACGGCGAAGGGATATCTTCGTGCTAACCACACGAAGCCCTTATCCCATGGCCGAGAGGCTGGGCCATCGCTGATCGGCCAAGGCTCGTAGCAGGCTGTCGTGCCGAAGAACAGGAACAAGAATATTCGGAAATATTAACACTCCAATTTTTTTTCAGGTATTTTTTTAAAATCTTATAGTTCATAATTTTAGTTTTATTGTATTTTTGAATCAAATCAATTTTCCAGAAATACGTTGACAAGTTTTTCTCAGAACGGACTTCCTATTTTTCCCTAAACTTTTACATGGATTAATATCTGTTAAACTAATCCTACGTTAAATGTGCCATTTTCATTAAAACTTTTCAATTTTTACGATTATAGCTATGACTATTTAGAATCTCCTGCGCTTTGTGTACTGAAGATAGCTTCGAAGAGATGAATAAATTCAGGGTTGTCCTCAGTTTGGTAGGCAAATTGCTAAAATTTGGTTTTGTGTCATTATCGTGAAAATTCAACCAGTTAGTCACTATAATCACACGAGCATGTTTTGAATTTGAGCGTTTCTTCGTCATAGTTTGTAAGGTTTTGGTTGTATTATAAAATAAATTGAAATTAATTAATGGTAAATCTTGCGTGTGTACGTACTTACGGTTTTGTAAGAGTGTAAGTGAAAATTAGTGATATATTTGAATTGTGGGAATTCTGATTTGGTGTTGTTGACGTTCTTATAAGAAGAAATAAAAGAGGTCATCTTCGTCAACATATTATATACGTTGACGTCAACTAATATGTTGACGATGATGACCTCTTTTATTTCTTCATATATTTGAAGCTTGTGAGTATTTAATGCTGATAGAATAAGGCTAGTTTAGGGTATTTTTATTGCATTCTGAGTTCATTTGTGCAGTAGCAGAATGTGATAACTATAACCAAACAACTATGTGATGTTCATAGGGTCGTTAGATTCCCAGGAACTCCGAAAAAATCCAAAATCAATGAAGAAGTTTCTATTTTCACTGAAAAATGCAAGTATGTGAGAGTGTTATTCCACCTGTTGTCAAATTGCGCGTATCGACTGAGTTCTCATTCTCAATGCGACTCTACTCACGACGCAGCCGACGTCATTTGACAGAAAGTCTCCCAGAAAGGGGCCGTACGCCATTATACAGGATGTCACGCAACTTTAGCACCTCCTGCAATATTTGAACCGTTTCACATTCCCTGATATGTAATCTTTTGGAAACGACCCTGCAGTTTGATATTGTAAAGGTTCTTAAGCACGATAGAAGTTTCTTTTCAAGTTTAATTAGATATGGATGTTGCGAAAGAACCAGGTCTTAAATGAAAATTTGGGCAAAGTGTATTTTAGTGTTTGCTTCCAGAGCGACGGGGCACATTCGAAGGTACACAACAAATTAACGAAATTGTTCGTAATACAAGGTAAAACTTTGTTTTTTCAAATGGAACTATACAGTTTTTAGCCTATTATGACAAGCATAAAAAGACAAATCCAATGATATACATATGTTAGATAAGCATTTTTTTAGTAATTTTGATTTTTTACCACTCGTGTTTAAAGGGTATTTGGAACATTTTAAAATATTTCTTAAAACGTTCTCTAGGTGGATTTTTAATACGGGTTTTCATCACCACCAATTTATGTTCCGTGCTTAATTCTACACTTCTATACACCTTAATATCCATTACTGCATATGGAAATGACTCCGTATATGTAAAGTAATCAATCATACTTTTAACTATTACTCTTATAGCAGATTCAGAGAAACTTAAATAGCCTCGGACAAGAAAGACAACTTAGACGACCGCGCAAGGAATTGGACATGAATATTGGCATATGGTATTCCATATGCCAATATTCATGTCCAATTCCTCATCATCAATAACAGGGAGGGAAGTGGAAATAGTAGAAGAGATGGAAAAGTATAATTTAAAGATTTTGGGTATTAGTGAAGTTAAAAAGAAGGGAGCAGGAGAGATGGAATTGCATGAAGGGTATGTGATGAGATATAGCGGAGTGGATATTAAAACAAGGGCAGTTGGGGGAGTAGATATTATCGTGAACCCGGAAATTAATACGAGAGTGATAAATTGGGAACCGGTAAGTTCAAGAATTATGAGAGTGGACATACAATTAAAGGAAAGAGTGGCACTGGTCAGTATATATGCACCACCCGAAGATAAGGATACAATAGAAAAGGAAATATTCTATTCCGAACTTCAGAGAGTAATAGAACAAACACAAGGGACGAGTGACCATGTGGTGATAATGGGGACTGGAATGCCCGAATAGGATTGGATGAGCGGAAAGGAAAGGGTAGTATGGGGAAATATGGAGTGGAGAAAACAAAGAATGATAATGGGGAACGGATGTTAGAATGTTGTATAGATAATCAATTGCTGATTGGAAATACGTGGTTTCCACACAAAAAAATACACAAATACACCTTTGAAACAAGAAGAAACCACATGATAGTTAAAAGCTGAGAAAAAAATGAAAATTAATCAAAAAATGCTTATATCTAACATATAACAATTTGTCATTGGATTCGTCTTTTTACGCTCGTCGTGATAAACTAAAAAACGTGTATAGTTCCATTTGTAAAAACGAAGTTACCTCAATATCTCCTAAAATACAAGTGATAAAATAAAATGAATACGTGTATCCATTAGTCCCTTTCCTCGTGCATTTCCGTGAAAACTGCATTGCAATAACTTCAACCGTTCAAAAACTGCAGTAGGTGCGAAAGTAACGTGACTCACCTGTATATTAAATAATTTATTATAATGTTGTGTGTTTCCCGAAAATGATTATACAATATTTCGTGTTCCTTGGCTTGCAACCATTAACATTCTAAATTTTTTATAAGAAACAAATGTCTTTCTTACTATCAGTTTATCGTGATTAAAAATTCCTCCAGATTAGTGTAGATACCGTAAATGTGGCTTAATTTGCAAGGTAAAGAATTCGAAAAATGCCATAACTCTTCCCTGTAGCCGGCAGACGTATGGTTCGTCAGCGTTCTCATGCGTTGCCAATGCAATTGTCGGGTTTGTTCTCGCGCCCGCTCTTACCAATCACTTCTACTTCGTCTCACTTGTGGTCTCTCTCTCTCTCTCTCTCTCTCTCTCTCTTTCTCTCTCTCCCTCTTTCTCTCTCTCTCCCTCTTTCTCTCTCTCTCCCTCTTTCTCTCTCCCTCTTTTTCTCTCCCTCTTTCTCTCTCTCTCTCTCCCTCTTTTTCTCTCCCTCTTTCTCTCTCTCTCTCTCTCCTCTCTCTCTCTCTCCCTCTCTCCCTCTCTCTCTACTGTATCTATGTAGCGTCACCAACGTCTTTTACACCTCAGAAATTGCTCCGCCCTTTTGAGATAACGAGGAGGAAAATCTTCGAGGGGGAGGAAGAATGTCTGAAACTTGGAGCAATAGCCAATGACAAGAATCTCTTGTCTTAGACTCCAGGATTGGTCAAGTATTCAGCAGTGATTGTACAAGCTGTGGAAAAGCCAGATTTGGCCGCATAGGGCATCGCGCATAATGTGTGTCATCGAGGGTACATTGCTTATTTAAATATATATTTTTAAAAGAACAAATTTAATTTAAGATCTCTGACATCAATATTGTACTCATAGAAAGTCGCCGAAAAAATTCTGAACTTTTTGAATTTTAGAAAATTCGAAAGGTTCAACTAAAATGAGACATGACCCATTTTAAGCGTCCTTTGCTCCATCTGAGAAAAACGTTTAATCCACAAATTTGAAGCCTTTTAAAAGAACATTTTGAAATTGTGGTCAAGGATTATGTAAAGTGCTCTAAAAATGTAAATATTCGTTTCAAATTCGCACGGCGTCCAGTTCGCCCAAACCGATTGGGAGATGTCAATTTTGGAGAAAATCGTCTGAACGATTTCGGCTAGTGTTGAATACATACCGAGAAAGACCGATATTTTGCCGTAAACCAATTTTTCGGTAAAAAATCTTCACTTTCCACAGAACATTACAATTATTTCTCTTTTCTACTTAAGAACGTAGTAGGGTAGAATGTAAAAATAAGCACGACAAATTGCATTACCTCCTCCGTTGGAAGTTGGTTAAATGTATTAATGTGGCAATATAGTAAAACAACACCGGTTGATTTCGCATTTAGGTCCAATATTCTCTAGAATCTCAGATTAAACAGTTGCCATGGAAAGTACAGTCTTACTTTGTGAGAGGTGGGGTGATAGAAATTTATACGTGATCTTCCGACATGAGTTTCGCTATCTGTCAAGTGAATATGCCGGCTCGTTTTGATTCATGTGGGTTAGTTTCTACTGGATAGCTTTGAACTCTTGTACATGTCAAACTTTGCCTTCTTACAAATTAAGAGTATTGAATCAGAAACTAAAAAGAAGGTACTAAAGAGAATAGTATCAATATAACCAACAATGACCTTCATTATTTCTTTATTTAACGGAAAGTAAGACGACGTATGTTAGGAAAAATTCCATAAACAATATTGAGTCATCGAGAAGCAAATTGCCTGTGTCTTTCGTTATTGGCCTTTATATTCCTCCAAATACCTCAGATATGGTTTAGCTTTGTAAAAGGATTTCTTTTCTCCTTCACTTGCTATTACAATTCATCAACCATCTATGCCCAAAAGATGGCATTGAATTGGACGACCTACTTTGCTCATTCTTCATATTTAAAAAGAAACTGAACATGCACACTATATACTATTGATTCCTTGCAGATGAATTAATTTCTTAGAGCTGAGAAAGCTCGAGAATATTATTTGTACATATTTTTTTCTAACTTTTGTTTCGTACAGAATGATACCTTTTATTTTGCAGTTCCTTTCAGTATGCAGAACATGCGATTTGTTAAGTTCCAACCAGCGCCTATAAGCCCAATTCCAGTGGTAGGATGAACGCGAATTGCGATCGTACAGTATTATTCAGGCGGCAATGTGACAGTTATTCCTTTTTTATTGACGATTAACACCCTTCATTGAACGCGCGGACGCTGGCTCATAAACAAGGATGAAACGTATCAGCTCACGGCCATTGCTCTGTCCGGACGCGGGAGTCCGGTGGCCGGAGCGACCGTGGCGGCGGCCGATGGCTGGCCTCGGGGCGCCGGAACCGGTGCCAGACAGGGCCGGCTGACCTGTACACGGCGGACGGAATCGGCCTTGGACATGGGGCTCAGAGGGAGAGAAATGCAATTCCTCGTTCAGAATACCGCACAACTGATGTCACGATTGTTGCTACCAGTGAAACTCGGTGTCACTCGTAACATCTGTGCTCACGCAGTTCACCACCTCGCCACAAGTGAGCGGTGGTGAAAGTAGCTGCGGAACTCACACGTGAGATACGATTATTTGGGGGTTAGAAATAGTTTATTATGAAAAGATGAATGTAAAGCTGGGTATTAAAACATGAGTGTGGATTGATATTACGATACCAATGAAGAACGCGTGGGTATAATAAACATCATGCGAGTGTATTAATATCCATCACATCGAATTCGTTACAGTACTTTCCCTGAAACTAATGTTGGCTATTATAAGTGAAACATTTACATTGACTGGTTAAGAGGCCGCTGACATGCAGTGTTAAGCCAAAAACCATCTCGCGAACAGTCACCGAGGTTTCCCAGTTGGCACTGATTAAGAATTATCAGAGTCCTGCTTTAAACGAACAGTACATGAGTCCAGTTATGATTCAATTCATTAAAGAAATGCCATAAAATAAATGTATCTGATCCTACTTCTTACCATCTTAATAAATGATACAGTCCTCAGGGGAATTCATTAGTATGATATTCTTTGAATTGTTGGAAAAAGGAGATGGCTTGTGCGGTTTACCGTCGCAACTCATGGGATGTCGCGGCACAGAAATACACATAATCTAACGAAATATTTATTACTTCGGAAAAGTGAACTTTTCTGTAATTAGCCAAACGCGTTCTATAATGAAGATGTATCATAAAGAATATCATTATGCAACGAGAAGTGTTCATATAATATGGGAATTATGAAAAGGGGGTAGAAAATATAAATAATTTTTTTGTTGCTGTTAAATTTAATACATTTTAACTTTTCTTTTTTGTTCATATCCTCTTTCCTGCATGATTAAAATAATTCAAAACCTTTGAAAAACACATTGTCGCAAATTTAGACAGCGCTATCGCCATTGAAAAATTAATAGAGGTTTAAAAAAAATGTGTTTGGCCGGAAGGCCCTCAGCAACCCAGTGCGATACGTGAATAGAGCTTTCTGCTCCTTTCCTTTCACGACACCAGTTGTGCTGATAAGTTCGTGACGTGCCACGCGCGCGAGCAGTTCCACCATTACGCAACATTGACACAGCTACCCCACAGTTTCATTACATGCCCTGTAAAAGCGATTCAGCGGAACCTCCATTACCTGGAGTTCGATTATCCGCTAATTCAATTATGTCTGTTTAATACTGAAAGTAATTAACTAGATACATTGAAAAAATGTCAGAGCACTCCAAATGCAACTTCGGGATTATTTAATTAATTAAATCATTTTGAGTGACCAGAAAAGTCTTTTGTTCACCATAGATGTCGAGTACAATTTGAGATATCTATTATTTTCTTTACTGAATCTCTTCACAGTGTATTTTTTAAAAAAATACTGCCTTTCAAATATTCATTTAGTATCTTCAAACCTGCGTGCAATGGCTATATTCTTCTTCTTCTTGATTTCTACCGGCTTCTTAAGTCAGAGCCAGCATTGTCACTTTCTCTGCAGTGATTCTACCAGGTGGCAGAGTTCGAGTCCCGGTGATGACGGATTGTCAAAATTTGCTATGTATCTAAGCCAAATTCAATCGCTCTCTGTAAGATAATTCTAGGGGGTGGCCGCTCTGATCGGTAGTTTTCTATGTTTTCTCTGATCGATACAAGGTGTGTGCCGTACTCCATCAAACAAGAAACGGGTTATTCTTTCCTTTTCTTTGTTCTGTCTTCTCCCCTTTCTCACGCACATACTTATATGCTTACTCTATCATCCACGTCGAGAGATCGGTATCGAGCTTAGAGCTTGTCTCGGCTGAAGCGGAGCCTCCCTGTAGAAGATGGTTGGAAAAATTCCCCGCAAACCGACGTGTATGTCGGCGCCGGATCTCCACATTCAGTGGAGGAATATAGCCACCACCCAGGAATCACTGTTGACCTTGACGTTGGTGGTAGAGCTTGAGTACCCCCGTGATCCTGAGAACTATGCCGGTGGTAGTGAAGCTACTTGTAGGGCCTTCCTTGCCGGAGAGGTCACACGAAGAAGTACTTCAGAAGAGGACTGGAGCGCTAGAAGAGAACATCTGGTACAGTGCACTGAAGAAGATCTTAGAACGACAAAGATGACCTCGAAGATTTACGCAAAAATCCTAGCCTACATTTCTATCTAGGGATGAAGGACACGGGTATGATTTCGCCAACGGAATTAGATTCCTAAAGAGATCTGGGCAGGAGGATACCACGGATTCCACATGAAGATAATTTTGAAAGTAAAATGTCATGATCAATGACGTCAAAAGCTTTTGAGAGATCTAAAAATAATCCAATAGGTGCTTCATTTTGGTCCATTGATGAGGCGACATCATTACGAAAAGAAAATATAGCTCTTTCCGTTGATTTTGATTTTCTAAATCCATGTTGGCAATCTGAAAGCGCGTCGTGTTTACGGAGAAAATTTCCATTCGTACGTAAAAAGTCTCTAATATTTTTTAAAAAACTGATAGAAGAGAAATGGGCCGATAATTTTGAATTTCATTTTTGTTGCCTTTTTTAAGAGCGGCTTAATCTTAGCTGTTTTGAAAATATCTGGAAACGTTCCGGTGCATAACGATGAATTAAACATGTGAGTTAACGGGTGTATAATGGCATACGCACAGGTGTTCACAACAAAAAATCCGGGAATTCATCTAAACCGGATGAATATTTATTTTGTAGTTTACCGATTATTTTGAGAATTTCATAGGAAGAAGTTTCGGAAACGAACATCGTGTCTAAAATTTTGGATGAACTGTCTATTATTGAATTTCGTGGCTGAAGACCCTTAGTGATATCGGCAGCAATTCTCGAACAGTATTGGTTAAAGAGACTAGCCACTGTTGCCGGATCGTTCACATCGTTATCGTTATATTTTAAAAGAACATTCTCTACAGGGTTTCTAGTTGATTTGGTCGTACTTTTTATTATATTCCAAATAATAAAAGCCAAAATTATCTTTCCACCTATGACAAAAAGAAACCGAGACCAGAGAACATAAAGAAGACAAAAATGTTAAAAGTGGAGGTAGAAAATATAATATAGAAGGTCTTTAACAACCGAGTATGAGATATTTGTTTCAAAACAGATGGAATAATTTACTGAATGGATCAAATAAGGATATACTTGAACACCTCAAAGATAATCTACATCAAGCGGCTAAAGAAGCACTTGGAGAAATACCTGTAAATAATAAAAAGAGAGGGAGGAACTATTGGATTACTCAAGATCTGGGGCGGGAAGTAGAGGAGAAGAAGATGAAGTATGAAAAATGTTGAGTACCAAGAAAGCGGAAAGTATGGAGGAATATAAAATAAATTAAGGAAAGAAAAACAACAATCTGGGAGCGTAAATTCAAGAAATAGAAATGTACTTACCTGGAACTAAGACAAGCGAAATTTGGAAGTTTATAAAACAGATAAAATTTCCCCAAATGGAAAAAGCCCACACACAAAGTATATTTGTAGGTGAACGCAAATAGTACTTTAGAAAATTATTAAATGAAGGAAGATCAGATTTTCTTGGAACTACAGAGAGGGAAAAAATATCTCCAGCTAAAGAAATTACAGTAACTGAAGAAAGGATTAAGAGATTATCAAAGAAATGAAAGGCGGTAAGGCGCCGAGTTCAGGAGAAATCCCAAGCGAATTGATCGAGAATGGAACACCAAATCTAGTGAGGATAATGACGAAGCTAATTAATAGGTGTATAAATAAAGGTGTTGTACCAGAAGACTGGAAAATGAATATAACACCAATAAATAGGAAAGGAAGGAAAGACAAGTGTGAAAATTATAGAGGGACAGCTGAGACAAACACGTTCAGTAAGGTATATGGAAGAATGTTAAGAGAATTAATAGAAGAGGAATTCAAGGAGTACGAAGAAGAACAAAGTGGTTTCAGGGCGGGTCGATCTTGTATAGATAACCTGTTTTGTATGTCCTAGGCGATGCAAAAGAAATGGCTAACGGGGAGAGAACTACATATGGTCTTCCTTGACATAGCAAAGGCCTTTAATAGTGTGCCAGTCATAAAGTTATGGAACGTTATGAATAATAGTAATTTAAATAAAATCTTAATAAATGCGGTGAAAGAATTGTATATAGATCAAAAGGGAAAAGTGAAAGTTGGAAAACAGATGACTCCAACATTTCCTATAACAAAAGGGCTACAGCAAGGATGCTCTTTGTCACCTACTCTCTTTAAAATATATGTTAATGCGGTGTTACTAGTACGGAAAAGAAAATGTGCTGGGATGGGAATACACTTTCATGATAACACAACCCTCAATTCTCTACAATTCGCTGATGATCAGGTGCTGATGGCGCAAGAACTGGAAGATACTCAATATATGACTAGGAAGATATAAGATTATGAGAAATGGGGAATAAGCCTCAACCTAGAAAAAACAGTATACTGGACACTAGGTAATGTACATGACGAATTGACTATGGAAACCGGAGGAATAATAAGAACAGCAGAGAACATATAATACTTGGGAACAGCAATAAGGAAACCAGATTTTTATGGAAAGGTATGTAACACCCGACTCATTAAAGGAAGAAAAATTTTAGGAGCCCTAAATCCAGTGATCTGGGATCCAAATATAAGTAAGAAAACGAAAATTATAATATATATAAATGTATGAATGAAAGTGTTACATTGTATGGATCAGAAAAATGGCAACTTCCAGAACAACAGAAAAAATTGAGAGATCTGGAAGTGGATTGCCTCAGAAGAGCGGCGGCAATATATAGAATGGAAATAATTAGAAATAGACAGGTTAAGGAGATAATGAATTTGCAACATGATATCATAGAGGAAATTGAAAAGAAACAACCTACTTGGTTTGAACATGTACAGCGAATAGATGAGAAAAGACTCCCCAAAAGATCATTAGAATGGCAATCAAGTGAAAGGAGAAAACGAGGAAGACCAAGACCAGGGTGGAACGACCAGATCAGAAAGATAATCGAAAAGTGGCAATTACCTCCTGATTCTTGGAAGAACAGAGAATACTGGAAAAGATTATGCGCCGGAAGACCGCAGTGGCGGTTAAGAAACCGGCAAGAAGAAGAGAATTGGTTGGTATCATTTAAGAGTTCAAATTTAATTAATTGCATATTTATTTTTCTTTTAGTCGTTTCGAATCCTTCCTGGGTACGAAGCCTTCTCCTCGTCTCCCTTACTGTCAGTCTTCCGCGCGCCTTCACCTGCGTCGGTGTATCTGTCGCGCTCTAGTTCTCCGCGCGAGGATCCAGCTCAGCCTCCGCCTCCGCCTCCGCCAGCGCCCTTAGCGGCGCGCAGGCTCCCCCCAGCCACACCTCCTCCTGCGCCCGCCTCGCCCGCCCCTGCCCGCCCCTGCCCGCCCCCGCGCGCGCGGGCCTGCATCGACGCGGAAGCTCCCCCGGGTGCAAGCTGCGCCCGCACAGAGGGCAGGGCTCCGCTTTCGGCAGGCAGTTGGCCCCTCGGGAGCGGCGCTCGCGGTTCATTGATGCGGTTTTAGTGTGAGTGCGTGTGATGGTAGTAGTTACTAATATAAGACGTTATCTTTTCTCGGTTGGCCTCTCGGAGAACAGCAAGCTAGCTTTTTGTGTGGCTGTCCCCGGTTCGATTCCCGCCTGGGCAGAAATGAAGCTGTAGCTTTCTAATACAAATCGTCTCACTTTGTATAGCTGTACAACATTATGGAAACAATACACTTTCAGATGAGTGGATTATATATTCTTTAACATTTTATTAATTAGAATTCGTTCGCTATAAGAAAGGAATGAATAATGGATATTAAAAAACAGTAATGATTCGTACAAACATTTTTTTATAATGCTTTTACAACACAGGTGTAACAATCTGTTGTTCCTTGCTTTTTATGGTGAAGTGAAATACATCATAACATTCATATTCGGAGACGTCGGAAACTAACCCATTCGAATGTTACTGAAACGGTAGGCACCATTTTGTTTACAAACACGTAGTTTGAAGTTCTGGCTTAAAGATAAAGCACGAAGTAATGATTGTGGGCTTACCACTGGCCTCACCGTAGAGGAAACAACTTGAAATGGACATATCCATATGAAGCCGATGAAGATGGCATATACTTTCAAGAAGGGAGAAAGATCGAAACATCCTGATACGACGGAGTACGGAGGACAATGTAAACAAAATTTTTAAGGAGTGTGCTAGGAGAATAATGTGGCAAGTGGCAAGCAAAAAACATCAGTTGGTAAACAATATTTCAAATAAATAAATAAAAAAATTAAATTATTAAAATAAAATAATTAAAATAAAATAATTAAAATAAAATAATTAAAATAAAATAATTAAAATCTAGGTGAGGATTTTGTCCTCAGTGTACCGCATTCGCGCGCACTGTGCGCTCGCTCACGCCCCGCCCCTCCTCGAGGTGCGTGGCGCCAGCGCCTGCCGCTCTTCCGTTCGTTTTGAAGGCGCCTGCCGAGATTGACGTGGCGCAGCACGGCGCGGTGCGGTTGCGCGGGAGCGTCCGTCTCCGCCTGCTGCCTATTGCCTGCCACTGCGCGCCGCGGGATTTCAGATTGCCACGACGCGGAGGACGCTCAAAGTTCTTGCCAATCGAACAGTCGGATAATGGCGCAACATGCTAACGTCATTCAAATAAGAGTTGGTGGATCGTTGAAATAATTGTTTGGATGCGTTTGAAGTGAATTGAGCGATTCGGAGAAATACACGTAATACAAAATAATAGAGCAGAATTCTGTCTACACTCGTGAATTTCTGACGGTGCTGCTGCATTAAACATCAGTTCGTAAGTGATATTTGTTCCGAACAATCAATGAAAGCACTCAGACAGATTTCATGTCTAATTGAGCACTGTTATGTGTGAATTTCAGAGACATTTTGTCACCTTACAAGTCAGTAGTATATTCGTGTTTAAAATTGGTGGTTACGGCGGAAATATTGAAGAAATCCATATTGGGAAAGGAGACATGAAGTTATAATTCACAAATTTACTGAATGTATGATGTAAGACTGTATATGTATTTTACGTACTGTTTTCATGTGAATAACATGTATAAATTACAACTATTTGCGGAAGATATCTTTTGTTCACATTTGTTAATATTCATTTTTATTGAATCACAAAATTATGCACAGAGGCTAATAATTCGATTTCATATTCTATTATTGCAATACAAAATTTCTTTTTTTAAAGTTTTAATGCAGGTTTTTTAATTTAAGATTTCATCAATATCTAGGTCATTAGTGACCACTATTGGAGTTAACGGTATGGTAACTATGAAGATGAAACGAGATGGTGATGATAAGGGGTAAAAGGGCGAATACAAATATGGCCGAGGCGAGACTCGAAGCCGTGACCCCTCGGGCCGAGATCGCTAGGACACTTCTGCCTTAGCGATCCTGGCCACCGGATCGGCTCAATGCGACAGTCTCGCATACCATTAGCGTATTCCTTTATTGCATACCTGAACTTGAAAAAGGAGGATTGTTTCCAAACCTATTAAAATATCTTTATTGAATATTTGGAAATATGTTTCATCCCGTGAAACTATGTTATAGTATTTACAATTTTATCCAACATTTGGAGATTATATAAAACCATTTTTCAGTCGTCGATATTTCATCAACGAAACCTTTCTGATTAACTTATTTGTTACTTTGCTAATCCCAAGATAAATATCAATTAAGACCACCAAGAAAAAATCTTATTCGAATACTCTTTGGAGAACAATGTGATTTCCTCTTGTTTGGTCTTATCATTTAGGCTAAATGTCACAAAAGTTTCTGGAAATGGCTGTCTGTAGATGTGCGTCCGCTGTAAATGTAACGGGGCCCTCGCCACCACACCGGTCTCCGAACTGCAACGCTATCGCATGCGCTGCTGGTAAGCACGTCCCTTGGGTCCAAGTCAGACACAATCCCCTACGCCATCGGTTTATTGTATCACAGGGTGGCGTTTGCATGCCCGACGCGTGCTCGTGCTCGTGCTCGTGCTAGCTGTTCATACCACCGTGACGGAGCAGCGCACGGGACTTGCGCGGATGATCTCGTGATCCAGGCAGCCTCCCGCGGGTCGATACTTAGACGCTCCTCGTATCGAGGAGTTGACGGGCTGCTCGTTGCTGGCGGGTGAGCGACACACGACAAGCAGTTTGCGTCGCTTTTTGACAACATTATTTGATCGAATGATTGACCAAATGCTGTAATCATTAGTCCCGTTAGTGCAGTGAATGTTATTTCCCGAATGGTAGGTGTGTTGTCCCCCGTTGAATGGTGAAATTCGGCCGCGACCTACACGTTGGCTTGTGGGGAAGTTCTCCTTCCTTCTCCCCCAGCGGTGTAGTGCCTCAGCCGAGACAAGCTCTAAACCTGCGACTGGTCTCCCGTCATGTGTGCTAGCGAAATGCATCTCAGTGAGTGTGTAAGTAAGGGGAAAGGATAGGACTAGGAAGAAGAAGAAGAAGAAGAAGAAAAATAAGAAGAAAGACCGTGAGCAGTCTGTGGCTCGTCTATTTGGCTTTTTTAATATATTCATTTTTTTCGTGTGTCCGGGCGCGTGAACTGCTTTGGTCATTAGTCCCGTTAGTGTAGTGCATGTTTTTCATCGGGAGATGGCGGTGAACTTCCCCCGCTGGATGGCGACATCCGGCGCCGACCTACCGTCGGCTAGTAGGATTTCCCCCTAACCAGGACTCTCCCACCAGCAGGGTACCGCCTCAGCCGGGACAAGCTCTAAGCTCCCGACCGCTCTCCCGGAATATGTGATAGTGTAGTGCATGTTAGTGTAAGTGTGTGTGTGTAAGGGGAGAGGATGGGACAAGCAAGAGGAAGGATGGATCGCGCGCGGTCCGTGGCCCGTTTGGTAGGGTACTGCTCCGGCATTCGCCTGGTGTTGATCGGAGAAACATCGGGAAACTACCGATAAGAGCAGCCGGCCGCTAGAATTCTCCTCCAGACAGTGACTGAATTCGACCTAGCTGAAGAGCTAGTGCATCAACTGATGTCACTGTAGCGCCTCTGACCGGGAGGTCCTAGGTTGGAGTCTTGACCGCGACAGAATTTTTGACACTAGCTTTTCAGCTAAGTCGAATTTAGTCGCTATCTGGAGGAGAATTCTAGCGGCCGGCTGCTCTTATCGGTAGTTTTCCGTGGTTTCTCCGATCAACATCAGGCGAATGCCGGAGCAGTACCCTACCAAACGGGCCACGGACCGTGCGCGATCTTTCCTTCCTCTTCCCTGTCCCATCCTCTCCCCTTACACACACACACACACACACTTACACTAACATGCACTACACTACCACATATTCCGGGAGACCGGTGGGGGGCTTAGAACTTGTGCCAGTTGGGGCGGTGCCTTGTTGGTGGGAGAGTCTTGGTTAGGGGGAAACCCCACTAGCCGGCGGTAGGCCGGCGCCGGATCTCGCCATCCAGCAGGGGAAGATCACCGCAATCTCCCGAGAAAAAAATCATGCACTACCCTAACGGGACTAATGACCAAAGTAGTTAACGCGCTCGGAAACACGAACAAACATTCAATCGATCAATATAATAAAGTTAATAATTTTTAACTGTGAATTAAATTACGGGTTTAATTCACAGTTAAAAATCAAGAAAAAACAAGGCAAGGTGACTTGAAGAAAAAATTGCGGGAAAATTGTTGCTTTGTCAATGTAGCATCTAAAAATCAAATACTAGAGAGTTTCAAAGAGAAAGAAATCCATAATTTATATTAAGGACCAGATATTGCAGATAAAATTAAATTCAAAATGTTAAAATTGAATGACCTCGTTATACGAACTCTCATTATACTATATGTTGCAAAATTGAACTAGTTCCCGAGGAACTTCTAAATGGGCCGAGACCTCTGGGGGTGACCACCACTTTCAAACAAGGGCAACATGTAGATTGACTCTCCGACTTTAGGAATGAGTGATTAGTAAGCCATCTGCGCATATCGAGGTCAATGGCGTTAGATGGTCTGCTCATCAGCATACCGTCCGCTAGACTTGTTTGGATAATACGAAGAGGGCGAAAATAATAATAATAATAATAATAATAATAATAATAATAATAATGTTAATGATGATGATAATGACTCACTCGAAAGCGATTAAGGAAGTAAATCTGGGGATGTAACGTCGAAAAGAACAAAATACACTAGAGTTGAATGTGGAGCTGAAAAAATCTCGTCTCAAAATGTATAGAAGTTAATAAATAAAACAGAGTCTTCTGTGTTTATGTTGTACTCAGAAGGTTACGAGCCTGTAGAGCAGATAACAGTGTAGTATGGGAAGCCATAAATGAACGTTATAAACGAGTAAGAGGAAGAACTGAAAGTAAAAAAAACTTATTTGGACAAATGGACAGAACAGTAAATGCAAGACAGTGTGAAGCGGCGCTATACTGCCCTATACATAGGAAGAAATTCACGCAGACTTAAATGGTGAGCAGGAGAAATTATGCGAATGGAATGGCGAAATGAAAAGAGAGGGGGAATAGGGAAAAATAGAAGTATACTATCGTGCTAGAAAGCTGTTCTAAGCGAAATGGGACCACACCACACGAGAGAACAGAGAGGAAATGAAGCAAAAGGAAGAAAAGAGAAAGAAAGTGAGCCGAGGGGAATGCAGAGATGCGTGTGAGTTCGTTGCAGGAGCAGCCATCCGCTGCGGGTTATCTTTTACCGCCGCCTTCCTTTTCCTCTCTGCGCACTGTCGCTTAATTGCGGAGTGCCGCGGCGTAATTACTGGCCATTAGTAATCGAGTCGTCCCTCGCTTTCCCCTTTCTTGACAAATGGAATAAGAAATATAAGCGCGCGTAATATCGGATTGAGGCAGCTGGGTTTGAACGCGAGAAATTTAAGATTGAAAATAGGACGCTTCCACGCACTCGCCCATCGAAGCCCTTTCCGCGTGGCGCGGCCTTTGAAGTCCAATTCGCGCGGTAATGGAGCGCGTTGCCGTGCAGGGGCGCAGGGGCGAGGCATGGGGATGGGATGAGATGGGATGAGGCGGAGGGGTGGGGAGGGATGGCACAGGAGGGGAACGCCGGCACCGGAGCCAACCGCCGCGTCACCACCCCTGCCAAACAGCAGACAGCGCTAGTCTCGTTAGGTCTAATTCCCGCTTATTACTCCCGTGTTTACTTCCGTAAATCGGGAGGGGTGCACTTTTCGTTCTTTCGTGTAGCGATTTGAGATGATGAATGCTTTCACGAACTCTGTGTCAGCCTTCTCGAATCTCGCGTGTCGACGTGTGTTCTGTGGGCATAGGGGGAGAGAAGATTCCAATTTAATTAGGCGTGCGACAGGCTTTTGAAATATTGATCGGCCTGCCTGAATTTGTTCTGTTTGGTGGGGGGAAGAACGAATGGAATTATTACGGAGAGTTTGCCGGTGTAGTGGGTGTCCACTTGTTGCTGCAAATACTATTTTTATTACAGAGACAAATAATCAGCGAACACCGAAAAAAAAAACAGTATTCAAAGCTTCAATTTGCACCACATTTGTGTAGTTAAAATAGTTCATTTAAATGATGTTGACAGTGTGATTGTAAGTGATTGTTTCCAGACTTGATGCAAGTAATTATGCTGTTCTAGTGATGGAACTTTCCCAGTTTGAGACTACATTGAGTTATGGTACTAGCTACCGTAACGGCAATATTTTGTAAATTTCCTAACTGTGCTTATTTTCATACTGATATTATTGATAGCTTCATAAACAAAACATTATATGAATAAAATGTTCGTCATCGGTTCCAATTATCTTTTCGTCTTATAATTTAGTTTGTGCGTAAACAATATGTCGATAGGCTCTAAAATGTTAAATTTTTACATTTCTTAACTACCATTTTAAAATAAAGAAAATTAAACATTACATTTTAATATTATTTTCATTGTAATCAAGTGAAAAAGCGGAAGTTTTGCAAGAACAGAAGACCGAAATAAGAAGATATATTAAAGTTATTTCCTATTATAATGCAGTTTTGAATTTTTGAAATAATATTCCTATAATCTAGTGGCAGCTAGAATGAAATTATATTGGTGGTGCCAGTTAGTGACGCGAAAAGAAAATATTCCCTTTCACGGTTCTGCTTAATAGGGTTTACTTAGCAACGTTTAGTAACTTATGAAAAGTATGATTCGTTTAGTTGCTTTCATTGCAATGTGGTTAGTAAATATTACTCAATGTATTAGTCATAACGATTCGTTTATATATCTCCATTAGATGCCATACGCCATGGGGTACGACCTGTTTGGTGAAAATTTCTATACGTGTATTAGTGTTTTTAACTAAAAATCAGTTTCGTGAACGTGACTAAGCACTTTGGTATTCCAAAATATACTATACTGTATAGTTCAATTTACTTCGTGATTAATTGTATGAACTAAACATTTCTCTCCCTGTAGTTACCTCTAAAATAAAATTCGTGGGCAACAAACTTTAATTTGACAATGACCGTTTTTATTAGTAATGAAGTTTAGAAGTAATGAAGTTTAAACTGAAAACAAACTAAAAATAATACTAACAAATAAAAATCTGAGCTCGAGCGCCCACGGTAATCTCAAGAGGTGACAGTTTCCTGAGTTCGTTGAAGAGAACGGGGAGAAGGGAGGCCTTACTCCCTCGGCGTACGCCGCCATTCCATTTGCAAAATACAAGGAAAAACGTACGAAATACCAGAGCATCAGGGTCAGCCGGAGCGAGAGATTACTCGATGAAGATAGTGCCATTAGTGTCCTCTACGGGACAGAATAAACTATGGCGCCAGTTCAATTTTGGCTCCGTCTCATCCATAAGAGACGCATACAATCCAACACAGCGTTCTTGATACAGCGTTAAATGGTCAGAGATGGTGCCAATGCACAAGTGCCTTAGCGATTGAGAAGGAGGCCGCCAGATAGCACTCCGCCCTGGGTGTTTGAAGATAATATTGATAAAGCATCCAAGAACTAAACGCACGTTCAAATGAAAGTAATTCATAGAGAAAAATATTTTTGAAGAAACAATATTTTATACCACATTTGTGGTGAAAATGTTCTTTTCCTTTCTCTTTTTTTTGGTGGAGCCAGGGCACACTGGCATTACCCTACAAGCCGCCACTGCTACAATCAGTGTGTTGTTTGCACGAATGTTTTATTAAATATGTACATTGTGTATGAAACTTATACTTAATTATTCTAATTCTATTATATCTGTAACTGACACAGGTGACCAAATGCTTGAGTCCTAGAGTCTTGTAATGTATTTTGTTAACCTTTTAATTTTTATTTTATTTCTGTTTTATTTAACGTCAAAAACTGTTACAAACTGTGTGATGTATGGGGGAGAAGTGTATTCTGTACGCGTTTTCTTAAGTTCTGGGATCCGTACCCTAACCCATATACTACATGTTGAATTCTGAAGCTAAATAAAACATTTAAGGCACACGTTAAACATTATTATTTGCAATATATTTATATTTGTACATACTAGAACATGATGTTCTATCATTTTTAGTATAAAAAATATGCAACAAATCTTAGAGGATTTCAATGATGCTTTGGGCAATACTTGGGGACAACTCACGTTCTTACGTATTGCCAATGTACACATAATATGAGGAGGTACCTAACTAAAAGCAACATTTCCATTAAGTCATTGTTTTTGAAAACGTATTTGAGAATGTTCTTTTTGTTTGAAACACTTTGAGAATGTTCTTTTTATACAACAACTCGCATGGAATGTATGCCATAATAAGAGAATATGAGTCTTGAGGAAAAAATCTGCTTATCTGATGATAAATTTGTGTAATATGCTAATTTGAAAGTATTTAATTTTGATCCGTCCAAACATATTTATTGCGTTTTGATATGAGCTCTTCGGAAATACTGCGTTTTAGGTCAACCTGTTTTAATTGCCTCTCTTTTGTATTAGATCAGCCACCTGATGCTAAAAAGAGCCCCATCCTGGAAAATATTCCGGAACTGTTTTTCTCGGCGATTCCATATATTTTTTGGGGGTGATAATTTCGAACTTCATTTTTACCACCTCGAGAAAGGTCGGCTTCGTGGAGAAAATAACAAAAATCCTTAAAAATTTGGACCTTTTTTAGTTGTTTGCTTACATCTCCCAAATAATGCATTATATTGAAATTTGGCAAAATTGAAAAAAAATCCTGTTGGCTCGGTGGCCGAGATCGCTAAGGCAGTAGTGTAGCGATCTCAGACCGAAGGGTCGCGGGTTCGAGTCCCGCCTCGGGCATGGTTATGTTTGTGTTCGTCCTTTCACCCCTTATCATCACCTATCGTTTCATCTTCATTGTTACCATACAATTAACTTCAATAGTGGTCGGTAATGGCCTAGATGTTGTTGCGACCTTAAATAACCAATTTTTAAAAAATTCCTACAAAATGCATGTATTAATTTTAATTTTTAGATACACCGTTTAGGCACTAGAGTACACTGAAAGATGAGTCTTGGTCTTCAGGCAAAAGCGGAAGGATAGCTCTATCCAGCCTCCCCACCTCGCGACGACACTGTTCTTTAACTATATCATGCTCGAAAACAATTATTGTGAATGAAATATTGGCATTGTTAAATATCACTCCAATATTGACGGAAGCAGTGGAGTCACGTTTACTCGTGCAAAGTATTTGTAAAACCTAGCTTTTCGTAACCAAAATAAGACGGAAATAATATAAGAGAAGAGATAATGCATTTTGTACTATACGATGTGTTAATCGAATAAAAAAGTTTGTCAATGTCTGCCACATTAGGACGTAAATGTAAGAATAAAACTGAAGAGAAAAATTTTAGGTATGTTACAAAAATATTGAAAGAGATACTTTTATAAATAATAATTAATAATATAAACTTAACGTTCAAAAGACATTGAGTGTCACTTTACTAATACAGCGGTAAAAAATCGTCGGACATCATCGATTGCATTTAATCACCGATAAGGTCTGTTTTTGAAAAAATATGATTCTCTATTATTTTCTCCATGATTAAATTTGTTATGATATGATTAGTCAATCGTTGGCTTGGAAACAAGATATCCATGTCAATAATTAGTCGATTGTGATGTAGTTGGCCATGGGGAAAACAATGACAAATCATATACATTGAAAAACAATGACCCTGGTTGTGGCGAAAACAATAACAAATCATATTGGGTGTAAACTTGGACTATTTGCCAAATATATATGGTGTCAAGATCTACCAGAACAATCCTAGAGATTTTTATTTTAATTTCCGCCGATGATAGAGCAAAGGACGCTTATTAAATTGGTGCTAGTCCGATGTTCGTAGAACTATCTTAATTTTCGAAAATTGTGTAAGTTAGAAATAATGCCAGAAAATATGTGTTGATGTATCATTAGTAGTTGCTCATAACATAGTGATCAATATATATATATATATATATATATATATATATATATAGAGAGAGAGAGAGAGAGAGAGAGAGTGTGTGTGAAGAGGATATTTTAAGATTTAATGTGTGTACCCAAATTAAGTATTACAATGATTTTAATGAAATAATTATGAGTTGTTATTGTAAGGTTTGGAAACCAATGTGATGAGTTTACTAAAAGCGTACTTCATAAATTGACCATAATTAAATGTTCTAAAACACACTTGTATAGACACATCTACATCCACTCTGAGAAATTGGTTTACTTCTGTTTAAGAGCGCTCTTTGTAACGAAAATCTACAATTGGTTGATGATGCAACGCACGCAGCACATTAGGACTATCATAATGATCATAGAGATTTCAATGTTTAATATTATTATTATTATTATTATTATTATTTTTCTAAACCTGATCATGGTTTTTCACTGTGCCATACATGCTAATTTCTCGTTCAGGTGAGTCCCTGCAGTTTTCATCGTTTCATTATCGCAAAAATTACGCTTAACCAGCATGAAGCTTTGCGTTTTAATTAAAATTATGTTTAACCACAAACTCAGTAAGCTCAGGGATTTGCACTAAATATTCAGACAAATCTCACTGTCGCTGGAAGGGGGACGCGTGGTGGAGGGCATTTGCTGACTGCTCGAGGGTATGGGCATTCCAATATTGGGAAATGAATGATTTGCTCTGATACTCTGCATACTAAAGAGTATGGATAGATATATAGAATAGAATCTTTGGATATTCGTATTTGTTGTGCACATTCAATGTATGACTCAGTTGCTCATCCACAGTGAACAGGAAAAACATGTTACAAGCCAGAAACTTTAGTGCTGTCCCGTTAGTGTAGTGCATGTTTTCTTCTCGGGAGATGGCGGTGTTCTTTCCCCGCTGGATGGCGAGATCCGGCGCCAACCTACCGTCGGCTAGTGGGGTTTCCCCCTAACCAGGACTCTCCCACCAGCGGGGCACCGCCCCAGCCGGGACAAGCTCTAAGCTCCCGACCGGTCTCCCAGAATATATGGTAGTGTAGTGCATGTTGGTGTAAGTGTGTGTGTAAGGGGGAGAGGATAGGACAAGGAAGAGGAAGGAAAGATCGCACGCGACCCGTGACCCGTGTGGTAGGGTACTGCTCCGGCATTCGCCTGGTGTTGATCGGCGAAACCACGGAAAACTACTGATCAGAGCAACCGACCGCTAGAATTCTCCTCCAGCCAGCGACTGAATTCGACCTAGCTAAAAGCTAGTGTCGAAAATCCTGCCGTCGTCAGGAATCGAACCTACAACCTCCCGGTCAGAAGCACTGTTGTGACATCAGTTGGTGCACTAAGCTACCGCTCCCGGTAGTATATGGAAGGAAATACGAACGACAAGAGACTATATGGTTAGTACAGGGAAGAATCATCTGAAAGTAATGGAGAAAACTTTTTAAAGGTATTATTAAAAACATTTTTCGGCAAGAAAAGATACAAGAAATAATTTCTATTATAATGTTATAAAATGTCAAATACATCAATTAAAAACCAAATTTAAACCCCAAAAAGATTTAAAGAAATGTCAAATTCAGAAAAAATTTTTTTGGGTTTATTTTTTAAAATTTCAATCATATAAAATAAAAAACTTAATATTTGAATGTTCTGTATTCACTTTATATTTTAGTTCCGCTTTTACAGAGAAACGAAATGGGGTATTCCATGGGGTGCGCACACTTTCGTGGCCACTGCCCTTGCGTCTACATAAGGGTAATGAAAGAGATCTAAGGCCTGGTCTTCACATACCAAATCGAAAGCAATTTATGTTTAAAGCACAGAATAAGTAATCAAAACGATTAAATAGTCACTTATCAGTGCTGCATCAAGGATGCGCTGACATAAAGCAAACACCGTGATAGAGAAGATAGTACGCTTGTGCACTGGAATCCTGCAGGAAATATGAATTTTAGGAAAATGGTCAAGAGCGGAAGAACACGTCTGAAAATCCATTGTGAAATTGAAATGTAGAGATACACACTTACACATTCTGACATTTCAAGATCCCGACGTAGTATAAGTTGGAATTAGCAAACATTATCTAGAAAAGAGTGCATGTGACCGTCCCAGATTTCGGCATTGACAAGTTGATTGAAAATTTATCGAAATATTGCAGACATCAGTTACTGTTTAAAAATATATCTCTGGATATCAAAGTTCATAATTGTCCCATTGCGGAGACATTACCAGCCAGAGATCTGTCAACGCACCTGGTCAAAACATTCTTGTCTAACATATTAACTTCAGAATACACCACTTCAGAATATAGCTCCCTCTGTCTGAAATTCTTTGTTTCTTTGGTAGCACCCAAATCCCAAAGAATAAAAATCAGTTTTAGAAGTAAATGGATACATGCATATTAATTGCCTTGTCGATGCAGTCACTAGATGAAGTTTTAGTGAAAATTGTGCTCATGCCATATTATTAAGCAAACTGGAAATATTTGCAGTTTGTAATATTTACAAAATAGAAAATATTTGGAGCAGTTTAAAAAAAAATAATTTGCGTATTTTTATTTTCTCGCCTACTACGTACGTATGTAGTGAAGATAAAGTATTGTAATTCTTCAGCGGAAAGTGGTGTTTTTCGTCAGAAAACTCATATTGTCGATTTCCGATATCGCAAAAGTGGATAAGTAATTTTCCTCTATGTAAAAAGTTACTTTCTCAGAATCCAGGTTTTCTGGGCCCTTGACACCGAAAGCATTGGCTTACGATAAAACGCCTACCACCTATACGTATGTTCTAGGGTCAACACTAGAGCCTATATTCTTGTGACGATTTTCTCCAATACTGATATTCCCCGATAGGTCTGACTGAACTCGAGGCTCTGCGAATTTGAAATGGATATATTTATTTTTGAGAGTTCTTTACACAAAGCCTCAAGATTTCCTAAATTTTCTCGAAAAGGTTCTAAATTTTTTTGATTAAACTTTGGCACTTACAAATGGCGCAAATCTCATTTTCGTTGATATCTCTGAATTTTCGAAAATTGCAAATTCAAAAGTTTTGGCTCCAAAATTGAAGATAGTGATTTTTTCTAAATCTGTTGAATCTGAAATATGTTAAGGCAGCTTCATTTTCAGCATCAAAAACGTGGATTCTAACCGCCCAACGTGGCACAGGAAATAATTTACTAAATATAGGGACAGATTTATTAACTTTTTTATATCAGAACTCCAAAGTACGAGTTTTTTCTGAGAAAAAATTGCTTCTTTCCACTCAACAATTACAATACTTCCTCTTTATTACGTACGTTATATAGGGAAAAAGTAAAAATCTGTCTTCAATAAGGTAGTTGCAATTACTTATGCAAGTTTTGATAATTCGGAGGTTCTAAGGAAAATCGCACCAGCTCGATTTTTATACGCGTACCTTGCTCCATTCAATAAAAAAATGTATTTATGTAAACAGTGTTATATGACTGTATAAAGCCTCTGTTATATATTTGTTTAAAAAATCCAATGTTACTGGCTCTATACTAAGAAGTAACGGTACAGGAGCGAGTAATACATAAGATACAGGTGCTTAGTGTGCTGGTGTGTTCACAACCGCGCAATAGGACTTCGTTCGAAATCTCTCACCCAGTAGAAGGTTCCAAACCCAAGAGATAAAATGCATCTTTTCGTCCCCCCATAAAACGGAACCAGACCATTGTGCAGCAGTGGTATTACCGGATGGGCGAAACAGAATCGTCCTCGGCCCGCCCCGCTCCAGGCCGCGGCATGGAGCCACGCAGGGCTCGGGGATGGCAGGGGATCCGCGCCACGCCCCCGTATCCCGTGTCCAATAGCCCGTCTCGTCGTTGTCCACTCGAATTGAGGTTCCCGCTGCCTATGCGGATAGGGCATGCTACCCGGCGCGGCGAGCGCGTCTGAACGCTGCTCCCCACGCGAACCGACGCGAATACTTGGCGCGCTCCCGTGCGCGCGGCCGCGCTCGGCCGAGCAGCGTGCGAAACCCTCCCCGCGAAACAGCGCGTCCGCTGTGCTGGCTACGTCCTTCCTCCAACAGGGGATCGCAATATACAGCATTGATGAATGTGAGTTTTATGCTAATGTGATTGAAATCAATTATTCAGTTGAGTATTTTTGTTTGCTTTAACGTGATGCAAGTTAAATAATTCGCATTTTGCACTTTACTACTGTGACATAGCAAATATTTTGATTAATTAATTTGAATAACTAATTACTGAATCGCTAACGTATTGATTCCCGCAAGAGAAAATGTTTCCTTGTTAGTCCCTTGCTACGGATTTCCTATAATGAAAGTTAAAAAACAGTGATATGAGCAAAATGAAAATGAAGATATTTAAATGCCGCGCAATTGAAAACGAACGAGAATGTGAAATGTTTTTATTAGATGTTACTTACACTTTACTTTATTCATTACGTATTTAGTATTGCATCCAAATATCTTGTTACTATTTTACTTCGAAAACATCATGGGAGAGAACGTTGAAGACACCTTTTCACATAGCATACGTAGAAATAATGTTCGCATATTTCTATTTTAACTTTTCTTAAATTATTTATTCACATTCGTATTTTCCGATTGTTCTGACGGGTTACTTCCTGACATTGAAACTAGGATATTACAATATTAACTCCGTAATACACTAGAACGAAATGTTTTTTATTCGTGATGTTTACCCTACTCCCCATAACATTCGTTTTTTGGCAAACGCTAAAATCTTTTAAAAATGCTGTGTATTCATTCATACGTATTCAGTCGACGTGCAGTGTTGGCCTTGTGTAATGTAATAAGAAAGGGGAATGTCGCGTTGGTGGCGAAGTAAAACATGTACCAAGAGAAGCCGTGTATTCGCAAACGCTAACTCTCGCTAATAGTATTGGGCACATTTTCAATTTAGAATTTGTTTCGTGATTGTTTAGCAGAAACGTTTGCATAACACAGCAACTTGAATTGAATCACTCCAGAACTACAGTGAAGTATATGACGGTAAAAGAAAAACTTATATTATTGTAGACATAATTGTTCAATACATAGTTTCATACGTTCATGTAACTGTTACGTGTTCTGACGTACGCGTAAAATGGAGATACATTTTCAAATTACTTTTTTGGTATGGGCGCTGCATAATGTTGTATGTTCTATAGTGGGGCGTAACAAATGTTTACATCATTTTAATTAACAATGTGCACACCTGGAACAAACATACATTATTTTGATTTAATTTGGATGATATACACATTGGAAATGACTTCATTTAGATTGCGAAATATGTCTGCCAGACTCGTGCCGCCTTAGAACTCTACGCATCTTTAGAGGAGAACGCCGAAGCACTCTTGAATGCAGTTTTTGAGTCTCAATGTACTACATTCTTCTTTAAAAGATTTTGGCCTCTCTATTACAGTGTTAATTTCGTAATTACAATCCCCTCTGCACAGTTTTCATTCATTCATTAATTCAGAAGTTGCCTTATAGTAGTAACTTAAAAAAATTCTATTAGAGAGTGTAATAATCAGAAACAGCAGATGAATGAATAATAGTAGAAGTATTAAAACAATGTAGGCTTTCACGGCCGGAGTTGTAGTCAAAGATTTCTTCCGGGCTGAAGTGCCGTGGTCCATTAGTAGAAGTATTGATAACGATAATGTAGATGATTTTGCTGCTGTTGGTCATGGCGGCGACGAAGGCGAGAAAGAAAGATAAAAGATTAAACGAAGGTGATGGTGGTGAGGAATATGAATCGTGGTTGAGGTAATGATAGTTGTATTGATAATAGTGAAGTCAGTAGGGCTGAAAAAGGGTTCAAAACAATTGGAGACATTAGTGACGGAAGTAGAGTTCGTGGAGAAAGTTAAAGGAGGGGGGGGGGTTCAGATGGAGAGGGGGAGGGTAAGGAAAGGAAGGGGGAAGAGGGGGGTGAAGGGGGGTAGGGTGGGAGGGGGGGGAAAAGGGAGATGGAGGAGCAGATAGATGGAGTTGTAGAATAGGAGGCAAGGTGGTGGACGTACGACAGTGGAGTGAGGTTGATGGTAACAGTGAAGGTGGTGGAGACGGGGGTCGTGGAGTTCGAAGTAGTGTGGAGTTAATGCAATAATGTTAAAACGGAATAGGAAGAAAACATCCCGGAAATGGGGAGGAAGGAGGATGGTGACGGGATCTTCTTTAAGTGGCATGACGTAGTGGGGCGCGGGGGCGTTTCGCGGTGGCGGGGCGCGGGGTGGGCGCGGGGCGAGGCGCGGGGTGCGGGGGGGAGCGTGGGGGGGAGGCGTGGAAGCCGGGCGCGGGGGCGTGGCTCGGGAGCGGGGCGCGGGGTGAAGCGCGGGGGCGAGGCGCGCGGGGCGAGGCGCGGGGCGAGGGGTGGAGGTGGGGGTGAGGCGGGAGGCGGGCGCGGGGGCGTGGCCCGGGAGCGGGGCGCGGTGGCGGGGCGCGGGTGAGGCGCGGGGCGAGGCGCCGGGTGCGGGGTGCGGGGGTGGAGCGTGGGGGTGAGGCGTGGAAGCCTGGCGCGGGGGCGTGGCTCGGGAGCGGGGCGCGGGGTGAAGCGCGGGGCGAGGCGCGCGGGGCGAGGCGCGGGGCGAGGTGGTGGAGTGTGGGGGTGAGGCGTGGGAGGCGGGCGCGGGGGCGTGGCTCGGGAGCGGGCGCGGTGGCGGGGCGCGGGGTGAGGCGCGGGGGCGAGGTGCGGGGTGCGGGGGTGGAGCTTGGGGGTGAGGCGTGGAGGCCGGGTACGGGGGCGTAGCTCGGGGGCGGGGCGCGGTGGCGGGACGCGGGAGGGCGGATCGTGGCGTGCGGAGGAGAGCGCGTCTGATCGACGCGTGTGACAGCATACTCGTCTATCGGGGCTATCGAGCCACCGCGCCGGGCGCTTTGTCTCCGTCCGCCATTAAGTGAGTCGCGGGAAAGGAGGATACCGGCGGGGGTGAGGCGAGATTGGAGCGGCGGGGCGGTTCCGGCGCCCGTGGCGGCGCCTGGAGGCACGGAAGGGCCCACGATTTGGTCCACTGATTGGGGGGGATTCAGTGTGAGGGGTGGGTGGCTGCCATCACTGTCAAAGAATACGAATTGTTTTCACAAACGTCTCATGTTAGCATCAAGTTAAAAACGTGTAAGAAGCAGCGGTATTCAATGAGAATCTTTATGTGAAACATCCAGAAACAACCAGTGATGTTAAGCAACGTGCAGTGAACGACAATTAAGGGTCGTAAGTATCGACCATGATTCAACTGCCAGAATGAAGACAAGAAAATTTGAAACATGGTAAGGGTAAAGTGTATAAATTTGAATACGGTGAAGTAGCAATTGTAGTTGCGTTGGCAGGTCACTGTGATGTTTTAGTCGATGTTTCATAAGCGTTACAAAGTTTTAGGTGGACGGATTGAAAACGATCAAATTTGTCAATGAACATGTGAAGAAAAAATCTCGTATAACGAAATTACGTCTCATTTGCCACCGATTCGTAGGCAATTCATCGTGCACAGGTGTTTCACAGGTACACAAAATATCTTCGACGGCGTCAGATTGTGTACCTGTTCATGAAACTGGGGAGGGAGATGTCTGCCGAGATACTAGGTTTCTATTGTTTAGTACGATTTTCTTGTTTTACTGAGTTTCTCCCAGCATGTATGTTCTCCTGTATTACTTGTAGTACTGATATCTACGAAGTGAATTTCTTTAGTTTTTCTTTGTGCCTAATTATACTTCAGGAATTCATATCTTTTAAACTACAGAGGTGTCCAAATTATGATGGCAAATAATCCTTGATTTACCGGATTACTACGAGTCTTGTGAGTGTCTTCCCGTGTCTTGTGTGTGAAAACGTTAATGGTTTGAAAGGTAACGCCTGTTAATGGTACTGCAAATGTATACACCAGTTAATGATATAATGAGGCTCGACAAATACAGGTCGTAAAGAACCAATGAACCCCTTAAACAAGTGAGTGGTTCGGAAAAATCCATGCATATTCTTGCATCACTACGCTTCATGCTACAACTGGAAAGATAGTTGGAAAATATAAGAAATTGAACAGTCTGTGCTTCAATGAACTGCAAGTAAGCCTGTCATGAATCCCATGAAAAATATTCCATATAATATTGTTAAAAGAGAGTTAGTTAACCTCAGTTAAAACCGAGGTGGGAAAAGACCGCACAAACTAGTTCATAAAACAACTCGTTTGTATCTGGCACTCCAACAAACATGTTAATTATGAATATGAATTATGTTTATAAAACATGAGGAACATATACACACAGTTTATCGTCAAGATCTATTGTTACAAATAAACTTTTATCTCATTCAATAACTGTACCATAATAATTTAGCCACCTATGTAACTTTCGTCAATGAACATGTACGACCTGTGCGTGTACGATGTACGGACGTGTATGATGGGTTGCCTACCAATAGGGGCAGTTATTGTATATAACTTCGTTAAATGAGATTTCCCATCTCATATTCATTGGCAAGAACTTATTATCTTCGAACCGTACATCCTCTAGAGGTTTTTACAATTATTTTGAGACATCCAGCATGTGCAAATCACTGCAGTGATTTTTTTCTTTTAAATATACTCGTAAATACAATCTAAGACAAAAAATAATTGCTCCACTAGGGGAGGGTTCTAAAATAAGTGACACAAGATATATTAAAGAGTTACTCGTAACAGTAAACCGCCTATAATTGAGCTGGCCGTAGTGTCCCCACACATGCACACACTGGTCATCTCCATGACGACAAGCGGGACTGCATGTGAGGACCAACCACGACTTCTATGAGGTGGTTCAATATACTCAGACCCAACACCAGTTCCGTCTTTGGTGACGATGATACTGTGTTAAAGAGAGTAGTCGCAACAATCGGTGTGAACAGAATCCTTCACCGTACCATGCAGTGATAAGACACAATGTAATTCAAGGATGATGCAACATCCCCATTATCTGCAAGTGTGGCTCCTGACGAGTATGGAGGATGATTGCATAATCCTTAGCAAGTGTGATTTGTCTACACTTTTGAAATTATACTTTTGACGGTGAGTATCGTCTTGTAGATATTTTTCTTCCGAGGTCTTTTTCCAGCTTTCAGGGGACGCCCATTTCAGTTATCTTCTCCGGGTACCCATTATTACTCCGGGTCCCTCATGTGGACACATTTTAACTTAGACATTTGTGTTAACATTTTAATCATTTTAACGCTAGACACACTTACAGCCTCCTAGAGATGTGGTAAGCAGACCCACAAGGCCTTCCGCGACAGCACACATGCATGAATGACAAGGGACAAGCAACCACACCCGCGGTGAGATTCGAACCCGCGACCCTTCCGACCGAGGCGCAGAGTCGGCACACACTCTAGCCACCTCCGCCATTCAGGTGGACCGAGTTTCTTTCTAGATACTGATTCCAATATCGTGCTTCGGTGCCCTCCAAAATATTTGTGTGCTAAAGCAAGGCCCATCATGCTTTTGCTCCGTAGAGCGTGTGTCAGTTGCTCTAGCTTCCAGAAAGCAGCCGCGGGGACGGGAGAGTGCTGTGAGAAATTTTGGAGGCAATTGCCGAGGAGCTATGAAAAATACGAAGATCGATGCGCCGGACATCTTTGCTCTCTTTTCTCTAACTCATTGATTTTAATACTTTGGGTTTATCACCAAAACCTTCCGAGATTCAAGGTCTCTAGTGTTTTTCAGGTTTTCACTTACTTTCCTCTAAATTTCTCCGAGTATGAATGTACTCCTGTATCAGTGCTAACATCAACGAAGTGAATTTGACGACCTAATTGGCCGAGGTGGCTAGAGCGTGCGCGCCTCGGTCTGAAGGATAGGGAGTTCGAGTCCCGCCGTGGGTGTGGTTGTCTGTCCCTTGTCTTTCATAGATGTGTTGTCGCGGAAGACATTGTGAGCCTGCTGACCACACACCGAGGAGCTCGCATGTGTGTCTAGAGTAAGGTTAATACGCGTCCCCATGAGGGACATAGTGGGTTCCCCTGTGCCAATAGCCGAAATGGTCATCCCGTGAATCTGGAAAAAGCCCCAAGAAGAAAAAATCAACGGTGCGAATTACATTAGTTTTTCTCTGTCAAATCGTATTTCAGGTATTCATATTTTTGAAAGTTACTTAAGTGAATTAAAATCGCAGAATCGTTTGATTTTTTAACATAAAAACCTCTTCCTTGACTTGAACTTCGTGTCTCTTATCTCGGTTCCTGTCGGGTCCACCGGCCTCGGAGAGCTGTTTGCTCTTGATGCAGCTTTCTGACGGGCTCTGCGTTAAACGATTCCTCGAAATGATAAACAACCTTTGCGGAGGATGACGGCGTGGTCCTTCTCGAAATTCTACCTGCTTCTACAGTCTGCAAAACTCTCTATGAATAATTAACCTCTAGGAACCCAACCACAGTCAATTATGAGCTACAGTGAGCCAAAAGACAATCTGGACGCTATTCCCGAGATACAGTTTACATAAGGATGACTGAAATATCACGCAAAGTAATGGAACACATTTACCAATGCGGATGCGTAGATTAAAGTACCATACATTTTGTCAAAGACTGCAGTAATTGTTTGCATTTCTGCCTGATATCTTCAATTGTAAGAATTTCTACAGAAACTTAAAAAAGGATTATGAATATAACGAGTTAAAAATAACAACGTAGTTAATGATGGAAATTAACTAAAGACATCTTAATTAAATAAGTCTCTTCTTTTACAGAAAAGTGACACCAATCAAAAATCAGTTTTCAGTTAAGTGTTGTATATTTATAAAAGTGTCTATTTTTACTGGTTAAAATTTCGCAACGATATTTTACAGGGTAGGTGGTAAATAGTGGTAAAAATTTTTGAATTGACATAAATGACTCTTCTCGGCATAAAATAATTCTTTCACAAAATGAACTTTTTTGAGTTGTTTCACTTTTCTATCAACAGAGGGAAGAGTTACTAAAATTTAAGTATTCTATTTAGACACGTGTTGATGAGGTTCGATGATATATGCACAGGCTATTGATTGCAATTATCGAGGTAATATTACGATATCACTGCACAATTGATATCAGCACCATCTCCCAAGACGCACTCGTTGCTAACCTATTCCGCCTCTCCTCTCTTGGTGACAGGGAGTGCGGGGAGAGGAGAGAGGAGGGAATTGTCTGCATGGCCGTCTTGCTGGCAGACCCGTTTGCAGGGCAAAAATGCTCTCGTGCTGTCTGGTTGCGGAACAATAGACTACATGAATATTCGCCGCGTCAGCGAACTCTTCTACCGCGAAACTGATAGCGATAGCTAGCAGTTTTAAGGGGGAAAATAAACTTTTTAACGGGCTGTTTGAAAGAGCATATTGACTGCGTCATCATGCAAAGCTGCGTAGTGTTTAATAGTATTATTTTTCGAAAAAGAAGAAATAATTTTTGTGAAACCTAGGCGATAGCAGATATTTCTTATGACGGTATACCAGAATGAAAAAGAACTAAACTGTGCTTTTCGCCTCAGGAGCCAACTTCAACGAAACGATACCCCGCGACCCGCTTGGAATTCCATGCACTCCTTGTCATTCGCCCGCTATCTAGTTCACCTGGCCAAGACCCCCATCGATAACCCGCTGTGGTAACCACGGCCCTTCTTAGTTGGTTCCTCTATTAGATGCCACTGTGATCCTTGGATCCTTAGAGGAATGGTTAATGATTGGATTGTGTTGAGAATGATTGATGGAGCATACCGGTTTAATGCATATTGAGAGGGAAAACGAAAGCACCCCAAGAAAACGTGCCGCGTACTCGCTTTATTAAGAAACAAATCCACTTGGAACCGCCTGGGATCAAACCCGGGCACCAGCGGTGGGAGGCGTATAGCCTGACCACTGCGTAACGGTCCGCTTTTATATCACACTGTATTATTTGCACATTTATCACGACGATCAAGGGAATCTGTTTCATTTGGTCAATTGTGTATTTTAATAATTAGATCTATTAGATAGTCAAAGGATGTATTGATCAAAGGAAGTGTCGTCTATCACTTTCTATTGCTTGAGAAAAAAGTGTTATTAGAAAGTCGTAAAAGCTCTGCATTCTTGAAGGTCGATAAAAGCACTTGTTCTGAAGTGAAGCTCTTAAAAGCGGTAGAATGAATACACAACACCGCAAGCGTATAAGAGTTCCAAAGATCACAAGGGAGAGGGGGACTGGTGACGTAAGGGCCAGCGTATGCGTCAACTATTGCTGAGCCCAGGGATCGATACCCGGCCAATGCGCGTAGAATTTGTAGTGGACAAAGGAGCTTTCGGAAATATTCTCAGGGTTTCGCCGCTTCTCCTGCCTCCCGCCTCCTGAATTGCATGATGGCTATTACGTCCTCATTAGATCTTAAGTGGACTTTTTGACTTCAGCAATTTAAGAGTTCGTAAACTTCAATAAGTGATAATGCCAAGATAATTGCTTAGATTGTTTTGTCGGGTGAATTATTAAGTATTCTGAAGCACACTCATTTCTCTCTCAACGTCTTTAAATTTAACTCAACTGCTGTATTCTCAGATTTTTTCTCGGACTAAGTCTTTTTCGTCGGCGTAGCTGCCATTTTGAAGACTCACTTCTGATAATTTCTGCCAAAAACATTTCTGCTCATGAAAGAGATCTTGAAAATGTTGTTTCTTCGAATTACTCAGAGCTGTTGAAACATACAACTTTAAAAGACAATTAAGTTAATTTGATGTCTTATTCTGAGGTTTGCTTTTGCATTTGCACATATTCACGAATATTATTCCCCTTGGGATAGTAATACCATAATTTGTTGACATGCTATTGTTGAGTAAATGAGGGCCAAATGAGCAGAGAATTTGTGGCGCTCCCGCGTAATTGAGCGCGTGGCCTTGTGCCGGACCTGTGTCGTGAGTGGCGGTGGGGCGTGGGCGTGGGCGTCTGGAGGAGCGGCGAGGCCAGCGCGCGCGGCGGGCGCAGAAGGGAGCGCGGGCGACCGCGGAGCTGCGCCGGCCGTATTTCATATTCGGGCTGTCATCTCCGTTCGCCGTCGCGGGCGCTCTCTTCCGCGGTCGCGCTCCCACTGGCGGTGGTGGCGGCAGTGGTGGCGGCGGCGGCAGTGGCGGCGGCGATGACGGTGGTGGCAACGGCGGCGGCGGCGGCGGCGGCGGTGGTGGCGGCGGCGGTGGCGGCGGTGGAGGCAGCGAAGACGGCGGAAGGCGACGAAGCCTGGTCAGCCACCAGACACCGACTTGCCGTGAAGAAGGCGAAGAAGAAGAGTGGAAAAAGATGATTATGACCTTGGACGGCGAACATGGCGAGACGATGCGGCTAGGATCGAGCATTGGGTTAAACGGAACAGTACGGGCTTGCAGTTCCAGCTACCCGAGTTGTAATTAAAGAACTCTGATAAAATTAAGTTTGCAATGATTATCCTCTTTCTCTGCGGACACTGGAGGATTATTTGCTGTGGAATATTAGAAATCAAACGATCTATTCAATTAATCTCTTATCCACTTTTCACTTCTCTCGTCACAATACACTAATCTTTAATTATTTCTTTATTTCACTCTTCGGATCTCTTTCCTTGTACCTCTTCCACTCGCTTGACACAACTCCAATGGGCTAGAAATGCACTCTAATCACAAAGCGTAGTAGAGTAGATCCGATCCAATGACTGGGCTCTGATCCATTGTATATAATGTGTAGATCAGTTCAGTTAGACTTTTTAAAATTGCAAGATAAATTTAAGACTTCAAGTGACGTTATCACGGTCATAAGTAATTTCGGGTTGGGGTTTTTGTGAGGGATAGAAGTGAAGCCGATCAGAGCGAACAGATCTTTATAGAGTCATGTTAGTGTAAATGTTTGAAAATTATGTATCGGCACGCAAAGAGGTAAATTTGAAAATCAAGCTTGGTAAAATGAGTTTTCTTGTCTTCACTTAAATCACGGAAATTTCAGTTCAATACTAATATTTACATTGGCAGCAAATATTTTTTTATTATTCCAAAATGGATTGCAATTTAAGTCTACAGAAAACGAGGGAAACATTACCACAATGAAGTCCAGTAAATCTTATCTCAAGAGATGTACATACAAAAATACATGGCACGAGGGAGGTACGAAACGAACGTGCAATAAATAAAACGTAAGAAAATAAGAGGATACTGGAGAGGATGGTGAAAGGAAAGGCGGCAAAGAGGGGGTGGTACGAAGCAAATCGGGAAGAATAGCAGGGATTCTCGAGCGGTCGCAAATATTGGCACGGCGAGGCGTGAGGGTAGCCGAAGTTAGTGCACGTAAAGTCGGAGGATTTCGAGGACATCGAGCGGTGAGCAACGGCGCCTCAAGACGACGCGTCCGTCTGCGACGTTGGATGCGACGGGGGTGGGATACGCGGCGTCAAAGCGCCTACAGAGTGAGAGGAAACCTCGTGATGACAGAGGGTGGGACCGGGCGAAACACGGATGGGGGTGGGACAGCGGACGGGCCGGCTTGGGAAATGTAGACGGAAGCAGCAAGGCGCGGCGATAGAGACGGGCAGCACGCATCATGCCCATCAGGAAGGCTTTCTGCTCGCCGCCACCTCATCCGCCTCGCCCCGACCCCCCCACCCGCCTTGCAAAGCCCCTCGCCCCGCCTCGCCCCGACCCCTGCCCCGCCCCGCCCCGGTTCCCGCTCCTCACCCCTCCCGCCTCCACCTCCGCCTCTGCCCCGCCCCGCCCCGTCGCCGGCCGCGGGCGCCGGCCACTTCCTCCGGCGGCTCCACTTACACGAGAAGTCACCCATTATTTTACTTCCGTTGCGCGCATCGGGCATTCTGGCAACGTCGCCTCGGCGGTTCACGTTTCGTCACTTAGAAGCGAAGAGGCCGGCGCGGCGTCGCGTAGTGTGGTTCCGCTTGTGACAGCGGCGGGCGCGCCGCGGGGAGGTCTGATCGCGGGAGCTCTATTTGATTGTCGGCGCTGCCGCAGCGAATGGAATGGCCGACGCGAGGGGAAGTAATCGCAAGCGCTGCAGTCGAGCTGCCGGCTTTCGGAGCGTGTTTGACGCTCGGATATCGTGTCGGTTTTTTACGTGATTGTATTTCCAGCTGTTCTCTCGGTTCCCCCGTGTTGTTACGTACGGTGACCAGAAAAAAATGCCAGCCAACAGGGTTCCCCTTGCCTCCTCGCTGAGTGTGGAGCTAGTGGTTTATTTATTTTTCGCATGGATTCCGAATGTTTGATGCAACCGCGAATGCCACATGCCAACGGAGCCAAAGTTTGTACTCAGCTATACTAGTTTCCTATGCGGGGACGAATGTGCACAGAAAACTTGTTTTTCACTAGAAACAATACTATTTCTTCAGCTCAGCAAACGAGTTGTGATCACATTTGCACGACTTCTCTATTACATCTGCACTTATTTATACATACTTGAACTGAAAATAATCTTTAGCGTTCAAAGAGAAAGAGCTGCGTTTTGCATGATAAAATATAGCGTTGATTTTTTATAAAAACGCTTGACAAAACTGAACTGAACTGAAACTTGTGGTTTGTATTCATGTCCAAAAATTTACATTTTTCACATAACACATAAGAAAGCTAACTTTGAAACGAAAAAGGAAATATGTCAATTGTGTAAGAGAATGGCGTTCCTTCAACCAGTTTCTCCATCTAATGACCATAGGGTACACGAATTCAGCGAAAAAATGGGGCAATGCGTGCACAAGGCATTGTAGGCACTTGTAGTGTTTCAGATTGTTGAACATTACTGTTAAAAGTCTTCTGCTTGAAATATTTGTTGATTAACTTTACGTATTTTGGAAAATTCCGTATTTAAATAATTACGTGCTTTTTTTCATATTTTCTGCCATACCACAAACAGTTCATGAGTTATGGCAAAGTATTAAAAGTTTGCAAGTTAAAAGAGAATTGTGAAAAGTCAGTGCAGAGCAGCACTGGCTGCTCCACAACACGAGAGAATATTCCATTCGTCTTGCGACGCGCGACGGCAAAGCCCAAGCGATGCCACATCCAGCACAGTCTCACGCACTTTGGTCGTCGCTCATTAGCGGCTTCGCGGCGCGCAGGGGGAGCGCAACCTTGTAGGGACTAACTCCAGTGGAAACCAATTGTTTAAGGTGGTGATGGCGGCAGAGCAGATGCCCAAAAGTTTGGCGTCTACAAATTTTAAGAATTTTTTCAAGTCATTTTACGGTATTTGGATAAAGGAAGAGAATAGTGTTTGTGAAAATACTTACCACGTCAAATCTGAAAATGTAATCAAAACATTTCTCACCTCTTGGCTTTTCTGCAATTAGAGGTTTTATCTGTAAATGTCACGATTTACGTAATAAAATAGTGTGAACAACGAGCGAATAATGAATGAAAATAGTCTACGGAAATATAAATGAGCTAAATAAACAAATAGTAAAATGAAATATGACAAATAAAAAGTTTAAAATTTAAATGTTTATGAACTCGTAATGGAATGGATACTGTTGCAATAATATTTTTAATTATGCATATAATTTTGAATAATTATATATATATATATATATATATATATATATATATATATATATATATATATATATATATATATATATATATATATTGTGTGTGTATATTGGGAATATGTTTCGAACCTTCAAATACTAACATCCCTTCCCTTCTCTGAGCGCGCGTTTGCTGGAGTGACCTTCTGTGGCGGATTGTTACATTGAAAATATCCCTTAAATACGAGTCGCAAAAAATCAAAATTACTAAGAAACGCTTATCTAACATATGACAATATTTATGTCATTGAATTCTTATTTTTTACGTTCATCATGATAGTGAAAAAATATGCATTTGTTCTGTTTGCAAATACAAAGTTACCAAAAATACCTCGTAAAGTACGTGATAAAATATAAATGAATACACAAGACAGGACATTTACTGAGTCACATCAGTTAATTACGTTACAAAGAAATTATTTCCATTCCGAAAACGTAGACTACTTCTTGCACCCCACCAAGTATAGGCAACCCGCGTCACACGTCCCAAACTGCAGACAGAATGAGAGAATCGCAGTCTGTCACGGTGAAATTTTTGTTTCAGTTGTAATTTTTGTGAATTGCATTAATATGTTTTGATACAAAACACCTAATGTAATATGAGTATGCAAACTGATTTTTTTTATTTCTTAATATCAATATTACATATCCCAGTGTGTGTAAAATACAGGTTTTTTTCTCCTAGCTAGCAAAATATATTCAGAAGTGAAATTTAACAGTATCAACTTCAACTTGAATTACCTCGAAACACGGTTTTTGGACGTAATGAGTTTCTCTTGTAAACCGACGAAATGCAAGTTGTGATTGCGACCTGAAGAATTCAATCTCGAAATATTTTCCTCTCTCCCTGCTCCGAAGCATCCATGCAGCCAGAAGCGACGGATGCTGGAGCGGGCGTTCCTCTGCTGTGCTCTCTTGCAGGCTGAGCGTGGAGCGTCGGGCGCGGTGGCGCAGAGCGTCGCGACGCGGGGCGTCGACGCCCGCGGGACCACCCGGCGCAGCGCACGGCACAAGGCAGGAGGCGGCGGCGGCGCAGGTAGGTCCCGGCCGAAAGACGCCGGCGGGCGGGCGGGCCCCGAGGAGATGCCTGCCCCTGGGAGCGCAGCTTCTCCAAATATCCCCACCCCACCCTGTCCCCTCCCGCCCCACCCCACCCTACCCCGCCCCGCCCCGCTCCGCCGTCGTCACGCCGCGCGCCCGCACTTGCGCAGCAGAGCTTTCACGGCCGTCGCTGTCGCTCTTGTTCCGGCTACCCTTCGCTACCCCCCCCCCACTCCCTCACCGTCTTCGTCGCTGTCGCCGCCGTTGAAACCACCACCGTCGCCATCAACTGTTCTGACATTCTCGTGAAACAAAGGAGAGAGGGTTATTTTATACGGGGACGGATTTTCCCCACATCGCCTCGAATCAGATTCGTCAAAATGTACAGATCTAAAACGCTGGCTTGGAATTAATCTAAGAGTTTACATAAATCGCAATTTTGTGAACGAAACAATTGAATTATGAAATATCATGTTTCACATCAGAAGTGATGAGTTACAATTGCAAGGTTTCTTACAAGAACCACACTTGTCCAAATTCGAGATTTTTTCAGGAAGCACCAAAAACTTCATAACGTAGACGTATGTAGTATTCATTTTTTATTTTTTCTGCCTTGTATATTTCAATATTTGGCACTTGTCCAAAGGAAATGTCCCAGTAGATAGCGCCAGTTGAAGGTAGTAACTAAATGAAATATCTCAAAATAAAGAATTTTGGACTCGTTTGGTTCTTGTAAGAAATCTCTCAATTTATTAAGGGGTCAATTTAGCAATTTATTTTGTGGACGACTACTACTACCGTCCCAGGCTTATCTTATTGCATATCTTTTCTCACAGTCACAGTTGCACCAGTTGCCAGTTTTCACTACTGTCTTTACAACCGTGCTGTACGATTTTTGTCTTTATTCTCACAGTCATCATCATTCTATCGTGGGCGCTTTTATTAGTTCTCATGTTCGTCCTCGCCGTTTCATTGGCTGTCTACTTTCAAATGATCCGTCGTTAGGAACTGCTTCCACCGCCTTCGTTTTCAGGTGGCACTTCCTGGAACCTCTCGATCCACGTACGTAGCGATCCCTCTGGTTACCGCCGTTTCGCTAATGTTCTCCTTCCGCGAAGGACACGCGCAGCTGTCGCCAGCGAAGACACCCCGCTCCCACCGCTGCCACCCCCGCTGCTGCGCCATCATCTCTCGTCCCCACGCGCCCCTCGAACCCTCGCCGCCTCCTCCTCCACCTTCGCCTCCCCCACCGACGCCTTGAGGCGCTCAACCAGACTCAGGCCTTCCACCCTTCATCTTCGGAGAAAGTGTAACTATTTAAAATGTGACTAATAGAGGAAGTTAAAAGTGATGTGTTGCTCCCTTGACGAAGAACTTGTGACGAAGTTGTAGCCTAAATATACTGAAATGGGATAATATTGGATATTACACGGAAGCCTCATCACGAAGCCTCCTTCTGAAATTCCATGTTGGGGAACTGTGAAAGTTTCGGGCTTGTGGAGATTGCATGTCAGGCAATTGTAAGACGGAGGCGTCGGGTGACGTTCCAGTGCTGTCCCAACTTGTATTTTCCGCAAGGAATTCTCCTGCGCTTATATTTTAAAATGGCCCCTGAGGAAATTAAATGGGCAAAAAAAGAGTTGACCTCGCACCCATCCCGGAAAGAGAGGACGTGGAGATGGCAACGAGGACAGCATCGGTGGAGTGTGCGCGGTAATGACAATGTCGGCGACGCTGTCTCCTTTGGCAGTAGAAACGTGCAATCCGCAGACAACGGCCTAGTAGCGTCTGCACAGATGGCGGAGGGAGCACTAGCAGGTGACAACGGTGACAAAGAACGCTATAATAACTTTGTAGTTATATTTCAGTGTTCAAAGGTGGCAGTGATTGTTTTGAGCATAAAAGTCAATGTGGATGTCCGAGACTCTTTGAAGGATCAAAGAATACAGTGACGTTTCATTTATTTAACGTCAAACCAGTTAAAAACTGTGGGGAAGGTGTGTTGGAAGAGTACAATCTGTGCAGGTATTTTTCAGCACTTAAATCAATACAGACGCTCTCTGCAACCTTCAACTTAAATTGAACTATGAATAGAGGTATCAGTTATGGAAACATTTGATAACAAGAAATATTCGCTTCCGTGTTTTAGAAACTTTTTGCATCTGGACATGAGCTACACATTTCGAGTCTTATAATGCGCCTCATCTGAAGAAAACCACTTACTTATGCGAGAACACAGAGAACCATTATTTGATTGTATAATTATTGAAATAACTATAACTTAATCAACTTAACTAACTTAACACCCTGCAGAATCAAGAAAATTCATATATGAAGCAACATTTATATCTATAATCAAAAACGATATAATACTGTGTTTTCACAAGAGTTCATACTTCTTTGCATTACGGCACGGGTGGCAATGGTTGCAATTGAGACGGTGGTAACGAACGCTAATCGGCAAAGAACATGCTGCCGGAGACGTCGCAGACGGAACCGCCCCGTCGCGTCGTCTTCGACAGCGCACCTCCGCGACGCCGCGCCGGGGGTGAAGGAGGCGGAGGTGGCGGAGGTGGCGGAGGTGGCGGAGGCGGAGGCGGCGGAGGCGGCGGAGGCGGCGGAGGCGGCGGAGGCGGCGGGGGCGGCGGAGGCGGCGGCGGAGACGGAGGTAGCGGCGGCAGCGGCGGAGGCGGCAGCGGCGGCGGAGACGGAGGTGGCGGCGGCGGTGACGGCGGCGGCGACGGCGCTCCGCGCACGTGAGCAGGGCGTCCCGACGCCGGCGCGCGAAGTTGCGGAACTAAATCAGTTTCCGGGCGAAAAAAGAGTTTTAGGAAAAAGTGGCGAGCTCGCGCGGGGCGACCGGCTGGGAGAGGGCGGCCGCCGCGGTCGGTGTGTGTGTGTGTGTGTGAGTGGCGCCGCCTGCAGATATCTGGAGACTCTGGCAGAGATTTAAAATGAGTTCTCGCCGTACGAAATACTCCTCTTCTGTGGTAATCACATTTGCGAAAGAAAAAAAGGAAAAGCTGACTTCGTCATAAGAACAACACTGAGGATTTAAACGTTAATAAATGTGTGATTCATCTATTTGTGCGGCGTCTTTGTTACTTAAGTTCACGTGACATGGAGTATGCGCACTGTGACTAGTTTTCCGTTGGTGACTTTAATAACTAGACATGAATTATTGTGATTATTTGAAGGAACGGCAAGTCGCTCGAAGTGATATTGCTGTTTATCACAAGGGGGTCATTATCCTTTATGTTAAACAATAGCGAATGTTCATTCAGCCTGCTTTCATGAGTTGCGGAAGCCCTAGGCTATAAAGATATTCGGAGTGCAGGGACTTCCTATTTCCAGTGCTGAAGATTTATAACCGTGAAGCTTTACCTTCGAAACCTTCAGTAAGGGTACAGGAAAGGCGTGGTATGAGATGGCTATATCTTTACGTTTTATGTGTACCCTTGTACATAAAGGCGACACTAGTCGTAAAAGCAGTAATGTGACAAAATGACTTTTCGGGCATTTTGGATTATATAGTGTGATGCATAGGTTTTGAGTAACGGGGGTGACGTTGCGTAAGAATACGTATGCCTGATGATTATTAAAATTTCACAACTACTCGACCCCCTCGCCGGTCAGCGCGAAAGAAAGAGGGCAAATATTGCATTGAATTTCCTTCGAGGGTTTACTAATGGAGAAAACACCTTTACACCTTCCTCGGATTATCGAAACTTGTATAAGCCTACAGTATAACCTACAGTAAATTCAGTAGATCCAAACCCACATAATACCAGTAATTGTAATGGACTAGTAATATGTTAAAAACTTCGTTTGACAGTAGAGGAAAGCGCTATCTAAAGTACCTCTTTTTTAAAATATGTTAAGAAGATGGCGTCATGACTTCCTAGTAGAACGTACAGTACATAATATCAAAAAATATTTTTCTTTATACTACCAAAGATCAACAACAGGCGAATAATATCAATCACGTGTATTTGAGAGGCGACTCATAGTTTTTTAAGATTTTGTAATTAAAGGAGTGTGGTAGTTGTGTGCGCAAGGCCACCTTTTGAAACTTGTGGATAGAATTGGAGTGTCCGATTGCTGCCGATGCTCTTTTGCAATTGTTCTATTTCACTGACAGCTGCAGTAAAACTCGTGCCAATTGTTTCATAAAAGTCGTTAAGAAGGGAAAATAGAAATGGAACTGTCTTTATAACCATTAATAAACCAGAAATTCAGATACGTCAACATTTTTTATTTCGTTGATATTTTAGAAGAAATATATTCTTAAACACTAAAATTTATTGCACCTTTTATTGCATTCATCATTTAAAGAAGACAAATTGATTTGATAAGAGGCAGCAAGTGGTAATAGAGCCCATGCGCGCCGAAAAACGAATACACGCGCTTTCCTAAATGAGAAGCACGATCAGGGTTGCCAGATTGAGCGGAATTTTGCATTTTTGGCTACAAAACTACTCATAACCGCGGGAAAAAACTGACTTCGCGGAATTCCACTCATTGGGCGAACTCTTGTTATCTTTTCAAACAATGAGAACGCTTTTAGTAATTGTGATTTCTGTCGGCACGTAGGGACTATTTTCTTATTGTTTATGTTTAATACTTTTTGAGTCTTGATTCATTGTGATCAAAAGTCTGTTATGATATTCTAAGTACCTGAATTTAATACTTGAGTAATAGTGTGATCGAAAACTGAATGTTTGATTTTAATATACAACCGTGATTTGTTTGAATATACTTTTTATACGAACTCCTCTTTTACCTTTTATTGATCTCAATAAAAGTCAACGAAATTATGGAACTGAAATTTAAATTTACCGTTTGAATTAATTCCTAACATTTTTTTTGATTGGATAGATTCATAGCTCTCTAACGACGGATGAATGTATTAAGAATCTGGCAAACCTCAGCAAGATTCCCTTCAGTCATCTGAATAATCACAGGTCACCTACATTTGCGATGGTGGTAATGACGATAATTATTATGCATTTGACAACATAGCTTCGAAATTATTGATATCTTCAATTGCCTTTAAAGCGAGTATGTGCTGCATTTGTGGCTTTGAGGAGAAAGATTATCAATTGTGATGCATGTGTTGTGTTTCCTTCTCTTGGAAACATACGTAGAACACCGGAGAAGAATGCCCTTATGATTGTGTGTTTGATTTACATGTAACATAAAAATAAACATTTTAGAAATAATGAAATTTGAAATTTTTATCTTTTGAAAGTGAAATAAATACTTCATATTTTTTATTTGTATGTTATTTATTGGGGGTTTTCCATGAAGCGCATTCTTGCTTAAGTACGGATAATTCCTTGACTTCCGCTACTACCCATTCAAACAAAGCTTTCAACCTATCCTTTTAGACGTGCTTTGAGCGTTACAAATGAGCAAACGTATCTTGTTAAATTTTTACGTCAAAAACCCCGAATCACGTGTGACACTTGGAAGGGTGAGAGAGATATTTTCTCAAAAGAGGTTGGGAAAAAGATCTGCAACATGAAGTATTAGTCAATGGGAGCTTCGTGTTGTGCGCTGTGTCCCTTTCCAAACTTCGGGGAGTCCCTGTGCTCGGTTGCTATCATAAACTAGACCTTCGATCGATACTGGTAACAGTTCCGAAACAGTGGCGTCCCTCTACTGGATTGCTACGCTAAAGGCAAAGTCGTGGACGGGTCCAGAGATACGGCGTCAGAGTGTGTATCGAGCCTCGTATGTTCGCCTCTCGCGCGTATGTTGCGGTGGGTCATATAATTCAAGTGCAGGGATCTAGTACGACCAGAACTTTGTATGTGAGCTCAGCAGACATCATCAACTAAGGGAATACTTTTTAAATCTCCGTATAAGGGATTTCTTGATGATTAACGTTTTATTACTAGACGTCTCATTACAGTTAAAATGTAAGATAATTAACTGCTTAAATGACCAATTTAATTTCCAGAATCAAAACATTTTTTAACATTTTAATTGTACTAAAACTTGAATTATATTTCAATACACTTTATATAAATACCACAAGGAGTGGTATAAGTAAAAAAGTAATGGTAAAAAGAAGTGGTAATAAATAAAAAAGTAATAATGCACGAAATTACTTCGTAATTTTTTCATTATTATCTCCATTTGTGTTTGTCAAAGAATTCCGACAAAAAATATTTCATTTGTGGTAAGTGTCCATAGACAGAAACAGTACGATTTATATCAGTACTTGCAGCTTTTCATCGAGATATCCCATTTGAAACACATGCAACAAAGTAACCCCTGTTAGAAGCATCATAAAATAACCGGCGGATCAATATAGCCTACTAGTTTCGTGTACTTGCGTCCACGTGAGTTCACTTCTGCAGAATCACCATGCTCACCACAAAGTCGCGAGACAGCGTCCAGAGATATGACGTCATAGCGCGCCTCCGGAGCCATATGTATTGGGCCATCCCTTGCGTGCGGTGCGTCAGCGCGGGCGGCGGCGCCGGGTGCGCCAACGGCGCCATCGGCCGGGCGGGCGGGCGGGCGGGCGGGCGGGCGCCGGACCCGACGCCGCCACCGGCGCCGGTCGGCGCGGCGCAACACGCGCCATCGCGACCAACGCTGGCGCCGCCATTAAATGTTTCTGAATATTCCCCTTAGGCTGAGTAATAGCTAGCTGGTCGCAGCTGCGATCCCCAACCCCAATATATTGCTCGGTCTGGTCGATAAGCGGAGCCTCGCCGCAGGCCGACTCGCCGAAGCCGCTTCCGAACTTTGCACGCGGCGTGGCGCGGCGTGTCACGGCGGCGCGCGGGGGCTTGGCATGGAAACGCGCGCGGCCTTATTGAAACGCCGCGCGCCGGTCGGGCAGGGCAGGGCAGGGCAGGGCAGAGAGGACAACGAGCCGCCCGGACGGACCTCCGCGGGCTCCCCTGGTGGCAGTGATGAGATGCCCAGACGCGTTGAGGGTGCGCGTATTCACTCAATATCTCTCCCTGGCGCTGCTCTGTAAATGTTGATCCATCGGCTTGCGCTCCCACACTCTGATAGAATATCAACGCGGCTTTCATCGCGATTGTTCTTACCGATTGCAATGACTGGGAACTTCATTTCTGGGTACTTCAATATTTCGATACCAATAGGTAGGCGGAAACAATGATTTGGGGTAACGTTTTCATACCACATTAATCTTATTTATCGTATTATACTCACATATTCGTAGAAGAGAGAATTAGGCGAAGCTAAAAAAAAATCGATGTCGAGAAATGGTCGAACTCAGGTCTTGCGATTTTGAAACGGGTCTTTTATTCTTTGTAGGTACGTCATACGCAACCCGTAAATGGCTCAATTGGTTTTGTTAATGATTTGTTCAGGGTGCGGTAGTGAAAGATCACAATGGAGAAAGTGATTTACATTAAAATCTATCAAATACCGAAAAGTGCCAAGCATAGTTTGTTTTAAAACATGTCTAGCTTGAGACATCTTAACGAAATCTAGTTATGAATATTAGATGTTTAAATTGTATCTGAATTAAGGTTCAATTCAGGTACAATTTTCAGGCATAATGTTTGAAAATAAGTGTAATTTTTGGTCAATTATTAAATTGACTATTATTAAAAAGCCTAAACAAGATTTTCTAAAAAAAGCTGGCTGAAGTATTTTTACGATACACGTTACAATATTATAATATTACTTTGCGTTGCAAATATTATGTAAAACCTCACTTATTTCACTGGAACGTTTGCGTGCACTAATCTGTAGACTAAACACACATGAAGTAATAATGATTGTGCAGGTTCATTGTTGGAATTATAGTTTTTGTGACTAAAGTGACAATCCCACTCCGGAGAAAATAATTTAATCAGACATAATGTACTCTGAAAGCTGTAAAAACGATATGTTTGACTTTTCGTTCTATCTGTCTGTTTGTAAAGTATCCATCCATAATCATCATTTTGACGAACTAAGCAGATTTACGATCGGATATGTTTTTAGAGACAGCCAAAAAATACACCACTAATTTAGGTTCCAGGTACATACGCGTGGGACGTTACCCGAAATATCAATATCCATTAACAAATGACATTAGATTTGAACTGCTGAGCTCGCTTGCGCGACATTTATGTCAGGGTGAAATTTTGTTACGGGATTTGTTATTAATGACTTACATTATAAATGTTAGCGTGAAATTCAAATACAATATCTCTTGGTGTACAGAAATAAATTATAAATTACGCAATTGATTACGAGGAAGGTCAAGCAATTCAGTAACTGACATGTTTTTCAGATGATTAGGTAACTAGAGAACACATTTATTTTATTCAACACAAATGTCACAAGGTGTTCATAAGCTTTGGTAACCAGATGGATTGTTATCGATTGTGGACAATTAAGCGATGAAATAAATAAATGACGATCCAATGTGCAGCTCAATGTCGTTTAAGGAAAATGACGTCCGCATTTCTGATGGTAGAAGACTGCATCCTCAGGGACCTCGATGATCTTAAAACATGAAAGAAATAAGTTTGTTTAATATTTTTCTGATTGTTTTCACTGCATAATGTAATGCTATCATCAGTACCACTACCAAATTATTTTTTACAATTATCACATACATCTCTTTCCCCTCTCTCAACACTCGCCTCAACAATCTAAAACCACTGCTCTTTCTGTTGCCACTTCTAGCCGCATTCACAGAATGGAATGGCTCTTCTCTAGCTAGACCGCATCAAGCAAAGTCATTTCAATAATTTCCAGCACTGGAGTTGACTGTTTCCGTTCCGCGCGCATCGACTCTGCTCGTAGTCTTCTCTTGAGTGTACCTCTTGCGCCGTCAGAACTCATTATTCCGACGCCACCGTCACCGCCGCCGCCCACCGGGAGCCACTGCCCGGAGCACTCGTAAGCGAGGCTATCCCGTAATGGGCGCGCATTCGCCGTAAATATGGGTAGCGCCCGCGTAATGAGCCATTGCGACGGCGGGCGAAGTCGCGGTCGCCCGCGGGGCCTTCTGCCGCTCACTCGTCTCCGCCCTCGCCCTCGCCAGCGCCCTCGCCCTCACCCTCGCTCTCAGCCGCGCCCGCGCCCTCGCCCACGCCCGCGCCCTCGCCCTCGCCCTCGCCCGCGCCCTCGCCCTCGCCCTCGCCCTCGCCCTCGCCCTCGCCCTCGCCCTCGCCCTCGCCCTCGCCCTCGCCCTCGCCCGCGCCCTCGTCCGCGCCCTTGAACGCGCCCTCGAACGCGCCCTCGCCCTCGTCCACGACCTCTCTTGGGCCCTAGCCCTCGCCACTGCTAGAGTTATTAGTATTTGCGGAGGATGAGTAATAGGACGCATTCACAATGCCCCAGACGCGCCTCTCAAACAGTCTTACGATTTCGTCTCCGGCGGCTGGGGGGCGGTCCGAACGGCACTAATAGCGCTCGTGGCTTCCATTGCCCGCCGCTGATAACGAGTTGTCGAGCGCCTCGCCGCGCCCTGTCGGCCGCCCGCGGCTGCCGCTGCGCCCTCGGTGCACTAACGACGAGCCGGCCCCCGAGCAGGCCCGCGGCACCTACCCGTTTCCAGCCGCGCCACATGCCGGGGCGTAATCTTTGCAAAACTCGCAAGCGCTTGCTTCTAGTATTTTCTTACCGTTGTTTTTTGTCTGTTCTCTCCACATCACGTACCAGAATAAAAGCAGCAGTAGGGTCCGTACTTAAGAACATTTTTGTGGTCTTTTTCGTTCACCTCTACAGCTATCTTTATTCGAAAATTTCGTTCGGGACTGATTGGAATTTTTCAATTGGGTTTGGTTGGGTGTCAACCCACCCATTCCTCTGTCTGCCAACCATGTCCACAAAATAAATTTTTTTTTCTGATTTTTTATTCACGCTTAAAGCAAAATATAAGCAGTGATCACAGTTAGGATTATTTTCGTAGTTTTCTTCAAAATGCTTGGAATACGGTGAAATTTGTCATGTGAAATTCAATGGGTGACTGAGATACTTCTTTCGGACTAAACAAATTGTCTAAATTTTCAATTTTCAGTTTGATGTATTTTTTATTAATTTATTTCCAAACCCTATTTGGTTCCAGTTGTGCTCACTTGAAAATTGCAACATTTTGGTAATTGGTAAAAACTTGACTCGGTAATTATCACTGCATATTTTATCATCTCAATGGGTTTGAGATACTTTAAGTGTGTAAACGAACAACTAATGTTACAATAATGTAATGCTAATGTTTATGTTTTTAATTTATTGTTTAAATATAAAAAAGGGAAAATAAGTAAATTATCTTAGTTCTGCACTTCACCATCACAACTCTTAAGCTCCGTGTTCTGAAAGTTTGAAGAGAGTGGGGAAACTTCAATTTCATAAAAAAACGTGATCAAACCGGCCAGGTTTGAGACAGTGGCCACTACTGGCGTCTTTCCCACACTTACTCCAAGTATTTGATCACTGTTTATTATCTCGTTGTTCATCAGGTAATGATTTTGTTACATGCGTCTTATCTAGTCTGTTCCGCTTCTTGCATATATTGTGCTTTCGTCGTATCAACTAGCACACAACTCTACCTTTGGTCTTGGGCACTTCAAACAACTCACTTCGCCAAGAACACGAGACCTTTCACATCTATCTCCTGACTTCATCTTGCTCAACTCATTACTCCAGTGAGGCACTCCTTTCAATGTAACATCTTGCGTCCTGAAATTTCATATCCGTCTCCTGATCTCTGCCACTCGATACTGACCCTTGGGATGACTTCTTGGCCTCTCTAAATTCTAATTTTGAACCTTCACCTCGTTTCCACCGTCCTCGTGTCCATCATAAATTCGTACCGTCTCCTCTACCGCAGTTCCAAGCAGGAAGCATTTTCCTTTGCCCCTCTCCTTTATCTTTCAGCTTCTGCTGCGCGCCCACGGCTCCCGTCTCCGCACCGCCTCCCGCGACTTCTTGCGCATCTTGAACCCGAGCGCGGCCGCCTATGCGTTACAGTGAATCCGTTTTACCGGGAACGTGTAATTCCCGAGAGCGACGAAGCCCACTTGTGAAAGACTGTTTCAGGTGGTTGCTTGCGACTCTTGGTAGTTGGCGCCGCCATCCCCAGTTCACGGAGGCGGCGCCCGGCGCAACCTACGCCCACTTCATACCGGTGGCAATGGAACCTTCGCGTCCCACGCGCTCATTTGCTCCGTTTCGCGAAATTCATCATGCAGATCGCGACCAGCTTTACTCTTTGGGTAGTTCAGGCACTCGGCCAGCCAATCGGATTTGCAAATTCCTGTTACACCTATACCCTAGAACCCACGGAATCTCTTTCACGAATTAACAGAGCCGCGATTTCAAATAGTTCAGAAATACGTAATTCCAGCAACAGAGATTCGACGGGTCTCAGCAATTCTGTTCAATTTGCCAGACCGTCGCCTCGGTATGCCTTGTGAGGATCACGTTTGTTCCTTTACAGCAACGTTTTCGGGCTACTCTCGCAGTCCTTCATGTTATTAGATTGTTTCCCTCGCTCGGACTCCATGCCTCACAGAACTTGCATCATCAATTGGAAACGGCATTTCAAAGGCCCAAGGAGGCTTCCTTAGCGTGAGACCCAATTTCCTTGCCATAATTGGTGGTATCAAATAAGATGAAATTTCATCTCCATTTTCATTCACTTCTTATAATTATAATGAAACTAATAACCACAATGGTAATTCTACAATAATAGTAATGAAAGTAAAACCATATTTTATTAAGTCATTTTATTATCGGAGGTAACTACATTGAGAAAGCACAGTCACAATAAAATATAAAACAAAATGCGTAGTATTGTTAAAGTCAGGGCTGCTCAAATGCAAGAGCTGGGGCCAAAATGCCCCCGATGGCCCGCTGCAGAGGCCCTCATCAAGAAGAATCTGACCTCACCGTTGGCATGCAGATACGCGCTGGGCCAGGACTCACCGAGTAGGCCACTCACTTGAGCAGCCCTGTTTTAAAACACTTTTGTTTATCTTAGTACATATTCTAATGATAAATTGGATCTTTAGAGTTGTTTAAGATTAAACTGAAATTCGTATGAAATATTATTTGGTCAAACGCAATTATTCGAACATTTGCATGTGACCGAAATCGGCTCGAATTATCAGAAAAGTTCCTTTTATGGTTGGGATTTTGTTTCCACGTGAGGCTTGGCGAGTGTTTTTACAGCGAAATTTAACTTCGAAGCGTGCATGTGTGGGAACTCTCGAGCGGAACGATCTCTCCCGACCCCCTCCCTCCTTTCCGCCATATCAGTGTTCAGGCAAAAGCTGTTAGGGAATAAGGTGTTTTTAGAAAAAAAATCTTTCTCAACACTCATTATTATTTAGTCCCTCATTACAATTATCACTACAGTGTAAGCAACACAAGAAAAATCAAACTTAATTAATTGAACTTTTAACTCTAAACTCTTAACTAATTATGAATATTTGCTGAATACAATCGGCTCGACGAAGTGGCGCGGGAGCAGTTTTCGTCAAAGGTAACAAGCTGTTCGATAGGCCAACGGCTTCTTTGCGTGCTTCTGCATTCTAGTGTCATTTATTTAAGCTCCTAGTAAGTTATACATACACACAGAAGTCAAAGGAAAACTAAAGGCGAGAAACGGGGAAACGGCATAACCCGGTTTAAGGCGTTCTTCGATCCAACTCAATTGATTTTTTACATCTTTTCAAAATTAGGCCCTCTTCATCTGTTCTACTACACGTCGATCACAAGCGCGTTTGTGCGGCAGACTGACGACCAACAGTTATCTGAAAAGAATGAGTCGTGGTTTAAATGTTGGTGGTATAAACTCATGCAGCGTTAAACACACGGAAGGAATTAAAAATCCAGGAACATCTCCTTACAAAACTTCGTTAGTTAACTAATAAATTTTCTTGTGATTTTTTTTCTTTTAGGAGTTAACTACCAATTAAAACATATACATTACTGCTTTACCTCTACATAATATTTTTGAAATGACTTGCACCCCAATTTTAGCGATTAATAGCAGGAAATAATTAAAGATCAAATTAAAGAGCGTATTTCCTTTATTATTTTCTTCGGGAATATAATTACTAATGGAATGCAAATATGCACCAACACTTCGAACAATCCCAGACGTTTTTAAAGTTACTTTTCTTTCAACAAGGAAATATGTCTACGTCTAAGGTAATCACGCGCAATATAAATTGTTCTTGTTTATTATTAGAATTTACACGTTCCATTGTAATTTACTGTTTTTTATTCCTCAAGTCACCGTAAATATTACTAAACAATTTTCGCTTCCCAGGTAAATTCATTTCCCCTACGGCTGTTGTAAATAGGTCACTAATATCAGAACTTTCCGTTATATTACTTATAGAGATTAATAGCTCTTATTTCAGGATCTATGTTTTCACATAAAACCAAATTGCAAGAAATTATACAATCAATTTTATTTCTCTAGATAGGACACTAGAACTTTTTATGAGAAAATTAATTTGATAATTGACAAATAAACACCTTTATGTGTTCCTCTCTTATTTCATTAAATTTTAAAAATGTACGGGACAAAAAAATCTCATATTTTTTCCCGTATCAAATGATAGTTGTTTAAAAGTGGTGAAATCACCATCCGGAAACGGAGATTTTACTGTAACGCAATATTTTCGTGTAAACGCAATAACAAAATCTATGTGTTCATGCCATATTAAAATTACATGTAAATTCATTATCTATTCGACCTTATCAGGGATAAAATACTCTCAAACGAAAAATAATACTTCATAGAACTATCAAATATAACTATAAAAATGAAAAAATCCAGAAAATATTATGCATTTTCTTATAAAGCAATGTGATGCGTTTTCATATTTTTTCTACAAAAGGTATTTTCATGCACAACTAATACTTAAGCAATTTAGTGACTCCACAAGAAAAGAAGTTTTCGAAAATGATTAATACTGGAAAGTTTGTGAAAAGAAGCTTGCCAATTACATTATTACAGAATATCTTATTCAGAGCAGAAAAGTTTCCTCTCCGTAAACATTTCATCATCTGTGCTGTATATAAACATTTATCGGCACCAGTGCATACAAATACGCAGATATTCTTAATAAACCAGAAATAATGAAAATGCTTTAGAAGGTCGTTTTCCAGAAAGGTGGCGTATTATTTTTGATGGAGGTATCAGGCAAGTGAAGGCTTAAATACAATCGGAAGGATATTTAGTATTGATGTCAACTGAAGGTGAAACTAGTATTTATGAGCCACTGAGTAAACAAAACATGATATTTGAGTAATTTGAAATGACATAAAATGTTATATATCATAGAAAACACATAGAGCACTCCTCACAGAATCGCGATAGTGTGATCCGTTATGAAATAAATGCCTCATTTAGGCGATTATCAGCATTTAATTTCGTAACCTGAAGTTGTAATAGCTTCAAAACAAGTTTTCCCCATGATGTGAAAATAATATTGACAATTATAGAGCTTAAAAATCATGATTAATAATAGATGATAAAATATATTCATTGTGTACCAGAAATAATGTAAATATACAAAAGGTTTAAAGTAATAGAAATAGTGTTTTTGGAGTTGCCCATTCTCTCTCTCTCTCTCTCTCTCTCTCTCGATATATATATATATATATATATATATATATATATATATATATATATATATATATATATATATATATATATATAAAGATTGTGTCTTTGGATCCGCCAAACCATTCTGATGGGCAACCCTTTTACACTTATTCTTGAGAGAAATTAAGGAACTGACATTTATCAATAGTTTCATATGTGTATTTTCCTCAAAGAACAAAAAGTAACATACTATGAAAATTTTGAAAAGAAACAGACGAAAACAAAAAGCAAAACAATCAGATCCTGAACGCCACGATCACACTGATGGTCTGCATTCGTGTATCTGAAAGCCACTCCACGCTGCTCGAGCGCCGCATCGCGCTCCATCCCGCCCCCTCCGCCCGGGCCCCTTGCAGCGACGCGCGCACGCAATCCGACTTGGAAAGGGGCTGCGCGCGCCCCTCGCTGCGTGAAAGGGTAACGTGGGACGTAACCTAATTCTTTCGAATAGCATCATCAGGACAACTCATTTAGAAGGACGACGACGCTAATGGGATTCGCCTTTAATTTCTTTAGCCGCCGCGGTCATTCCGCGCAGGTATGGCGCCGGAGGCGTCGCGACGCGCGTGGGCCGGGCCGGTCGCGCGTCGGGGCGGGGGTGGGGCGAGGGAGGGGTGAAGGAGAGGCGAAGGAAGGCGAGGGAGAGTGAAAGGTAGCGAGGAAGGGGGAAAGGGAGGAGGGGAGGGGGGGGGGGCGAGAAGTGTGGGGAGGGGTGGGAAAGGCGTGGACGAGCGGGGAGGGGCGGGTGGGATGGGGGAGGGAGAAGTGAAGGAAGGATAAGGGAGGGGTGGAGATTTGGCGGAGGGTGAGGGTGGGAGAGGGACGAATTAGAGGCGTGGGAGGGCCTGGTGAACGTGAGGGGCGAAGGAGAAATGGGTGACAGGCGGGGGAAGGTCAGGTCAGGCGAGGGGGCGGGGAGGGGCGAGAGAAGGGCGGGAAAGGGTTGGGAAGGGGGGAAGGGGGGGAAGGGGGAGAGGGGAAAGGAGCGGTGAGGGGGAGGTTTAGGGGTTAGAGCGGGGGAGGGATGGGCAGAGTGGTGTGGGGGAGGGGCGAGGATCGGCGAGGGAGGCGACGGTCTGGAGGCACGGACACAAGAGGAATAAAGTTGAAAAAGGAATGGTGCAATGGTGGACTCTGAGGAAGGCAAGAGGAGCATGAGAAGATGTGCACGACGATCAGGGAAACCGAAAGCGAGATGGAAAGCGGGAAACGTGCCGAGGGAACTACTTAAACAGATAAAGATAGAAAAGTGGATGATGTCTGTAATGAAAAGTCACGTGACACTCGATTCTGACTTTCCGAGACGGGTGAGTAGTTCGATCGTGCCTGTGCACGCACTGATGGGAGGCGAGCGACGGAACACAGATAAGAGAGAAAGTCACTAGAGTAAGGGTGAGTGAAGAGAATTAGGTGAGAGAAAAAGTAATAGCAGCAGAGCTAGAATGCGGTAATAGGAAGTTTATATGCAAGAGACTGAGTGCGAATGAGGAAAGAAAGAGAATGAGGAATAGTTTGCCACTTAGGATGTGTGATATTGAGTGTATGAGAAAAAGTAGAAATGGGAGATAATAACTGGAAAGCGTACACGAGAGAGGGAAGTTGGAGGGTGTAGTAGAATGTGATAGACGCTGGGGAAGAGAGAGGAAGAGATCGATGGAAATAAAAATGCTGTGCCAATAAACTAACAATGGGCACAAGAGAGGGAGAAATTAGAGAGAAGTTGTCTGTAGTAGTAAGGGGAGAATGCAGATGTAGGGAAATGCTCGTAGAAAACGCGAAGTGTGTACTGAGGATGAGGTTTGGGGAAAGATAGAGAACACAACCTTTCTCTTCGTCTTCTCTCCCCATGAGTAGAAGGGCAGGGACAGCCGTGATTCACCTTTTATTTTGCGACGGACATTCGGCGCTTGGGAAAGTTTTTAACCCCGCTTTGCAAAGTTTACGGGGAGCATGGAAGTAAGAAGAACAGAGGAAATGGGAATTGGAGAAGTGTGTTGGTCTTTGGCAATCGAGATAAAGCACTTCGGAAAATCGACTGCGTGCTGTTTCCGAAGTCCTAGAAAATCTTATCTGTTATGGGCTGCATAGTGGCTTTTTGTTCTCTTGAGCTTCGAGATGAACAGGGGCTAGGAACATAATGCTTTACTCGTAACTAAAGATCCGAATGGAGTCTCCATTTGGAGCCTAGTTGCGTACGGCCCACATCCCTTTCAATGTTCCAAGACATTAAATGTGGAACAAGAAATACTAAATTATATTCTAGCGCGGATGTTCATTATTACTTTCACGTCTACTACGTACATAGTATAGAGAAAGTTTGTAATTCTGCAGCAGAAAGTAGCAATATTTCGTCAGAAAAACTCGGATAGTGAGGCCCTGATATCCAAAAAGAGTATATAACTTGTTCCTATATCTAGTAAATTTCTTCCTCTATAACGTTGTGCATTCAGAATCCAGGTTTTATGAGTCCCTGATACCTAAAAAATATCGTTTAATTATGAAAGAATTAGTTGGTAAGAATCGGAGTAGTTTCCGGGTAATTTTGAGTGAGAGGCAATATAAAAAAATTCTCACAACTGCTCCAATTTTGTTTTTAATTTATTTTTAAATAACAGAAAACTACGTTTATAAAAATAGCGCAGCTCCTATATTCGGTGAACTCTTCGTATTTTTCAAAATTGCAAAAGTTACAAATAATATAAGAATGTATGTGCTGTTGTAGCACCGCTAGTATACTTTCTCTTTACCACGTACATATTGAAACGCACCGCGTTTCCACCCAAAGAAACGGCGAGACATCAAGCAAGAACACGGCAGAACGGTTGCAAGAGGGCACTCGCCAGCCAAGAAAAACGGTTACGAGCGGCGAAGGGTGGTCGGTTGGCCCAGAGCGTGGGAACGACGCCGCGAGGAGGCAGTGTCTGGCTGGCCGCCGGCGAGGAAGGACGTATCTGGAGCTGCTCCGCGAGCGAAAAGCAAAATAGTATCGCGAACGAACGAGTGCAGAAAGATTAATTGACGGACAATTTGTGCTTGATAACCATCAATAGTCGATCGGACATATCGCCAAAGTGATAGCTGCTATCTGGAGTAACACAGATCAGGAAGATTACGCCAGTGCGAGGAACCGAGTCCCGAAGCCGCCGACGCTTGTAGAGGAAGAAGTAAACGGTAAATATTTCTTCGATCGATAAGATCGAGAGACTAACAGTGATTCTGGGTTATATGAAAGAAAAGGGTAAAGACCACCATAGATATTGTATCATTAGTGATTTGTATAGAATTAATAAATAGTTCAGTTTATTTTGTTCACGGAACAGTGGTGTTTGATTAATAACCCCGAGCCCATTCACGAGAAAGAACACCTGTCCCTTACAAATAAATTTACTGAGAACAAGCCGGCCTACCCGGTACGTCACAATATGTAGTAAATAGAGTATTTTGAGTGCTGCAGAGGAAAGTGGAGATTTTGTCAGGATCATGAGTATTGTGGGTCCTATTAACAAAAAAGTGGATAATTCTTCCTGTATGTAGAAACTTACTTCCTCTAATAAGTTGTGAAGTCAGAATATACGATTTCTAGGTGCTTGATAAGTAAAAAATCGTTTATGGCAAAACGTCTGTCCTTCTCTCTTTCTGTTTGTATGAAGGTATGTCCGTCTGTCTGCTCGTCTGTAGTCAACATTAGTACTCCAGCCATCCAGACAATTTTCTACAAAGTTGACATTCCCCGATCGATCTGAGTGAACTCAAGACCTTGCAAATTTGAAATTGATATTTTTGACAATTGGAAGTTCTTTACATTAATCTTCATCAACATTGTCTTTTTTTAATATCCAGATATTTTGTTTAGATTTTTTCTCAGAGAGAGGAAAGAACACTTAAAACATGAAACGAGTCTTATTCGCTGAAATCTCTGAATTTTCGACAATTGCAAAATTTCAAAATGTTTTCGGAATATTGAAAATAGTTTTTTTAACTGAAAATCTGTTCTTCAGAAACAGCTCATTATGCAAGACGATACACTACAAATTTCAGAAAATACGAGTAGATTCCCTTGAAAATGTGCGTAAAACAGGATTTTTTAAAAGAATTATCGTGTCAAACCCGGCTCCTAATTTTTCTTTACTTTTTTCTTCAAATATAGCAAAACACTCTAAAACGTCACTAGTCCCATTTCGCCGAGCTTCCTATATTTTCGAAAATTGAAATAAGTTACATTCTAGAACTACATAATTAATGATAAAAAATGTTCTTCATTAATGAAATCTGTTCTAAGAAATTCGGTCTTTAATAAGATCATTTGAAGCTCTCCAGTACGAATTTTTCCTGGTAAGTTTACCAGCCTTTCGCGGGATTGTGATCTGACAGGGCAGTTGTCTTATGGGTTGGTCACAAACCAAAAGGGACATTGGCCGTCCACGTCAGAAATGGTGAAATGAAGCTGGAACAGGGAATTTCCCTAATCCGTGAAGTAAAGAATAAGAATAAGATCATGTATATTTGAAAAAAGATGCGTAATTTTTGCGTAGTTTTCACTTAAAGCAAAAGAACTTAAAACATTGTCTTCAAAACGGCTACAATTTTTTCTTTATTTTTTAGAGTGTATGCTTGAAAAACACAGTTATACAAATGACGCAGTTAAGATTTCCGTTAAACTGTGATTTTTTTAAAATAGCAATAATTACGAGTAATGCGTAAACGCATATGCTGTTGTAACATCACTGGCTATTTTAATTTTAGAATTTGAAATTAAAATGTAATCTTTGTAGGTACAAACATGTATTCGTATATTGGGAAATCAGATACGAGAACTGCTCGTACGAGCTTGTCGTTTTGTTAGTTCACTTTTGTTAATTTGACCTCATACGTTTTACACTATTTTCACAATAACGTTGCTTGGAACATTAGTATTGGCCAATCATCTTACGCATCATTCATTTGACGTGTTCAAAGTCATCGAATATAATTTACTTATTTTCTCCTCATCTCATATTAAATTCAATGCAAAACTCAAGAGCGGTGTTGCGAATGTAAACACCGCATGACGAGTTCGTTAACTGGTCTAACGCAATATTGCGCAATATGTGAAAGTTAACAAAAGTGATGTATTGTTTAAAATGCTTAGAGTATTGTTATCCCCTTATTGCTTAAAAAAACTTCATATCTTATACAAGCAACATAACAATTAAATTTTGATCATTAATTGACGTTAGAAACTCACAAAATGTTGGTTGACATAAAAGAGACTAAATGTTCGTTGTCTGAACGAGTTAATAAATATTATTAACCCTTTTGTTGATCAGAACATCATATCGCTTTTATACAGCTACTATGCTACAACTAGTACTATAGTTAGTTCTAGCTATAGCTAGTGTTTCAAGGAACCCTGATGAAATATAAAATAAATTTGTCCGCGTTTGCTGGAAAGGAATTTAATTCAAGCCGTCTCATTAACATACCTCGTGAAGCTCAGAAGTACAAGGAAATTCATTACCATTCATTACAAGCAGTCACAGAAACTAGAATATTAAAGTAAGGCATAATAAAATAATCATACATTCCAGAATATACTTGGTAAATGCTGCGAAACTAATGGTAATTTATCAATACCGCACTAATTTTTACATTATTTTGAAAAATAATAAATTTGCGATGGACATCAATTCCTCAGAAATACAAAGGCTTTTTCTTGGCTGATCTTCCGTTTATTTTTTTTTGAAGATAAAACCACTTGATGGACACGCGAACAATTTCTAATCTTCGCATTATTCCAAATGCAACTTTCATTCTCCACATAAGTTGGAGCTTTCATATGAGAAAATTAAGTGAACGAAGACATAGGGGGCAACGTGTGATGACATCCTCTGTGAATTCTTGGCGCCATTTCATGAGGCAATAAATGTTGAAGAGGACGCGTTTCCGACGCATGGCTGCGGCGGCGACGGCGTAGTAATAATATCGGGGGAGCGCCTATCCCTCGCACGTGCTGCCGTGCTATGCGAGGGGGAGACGTTCCCGCACTCACTTCCTACCCCACACCACCGTCACTTCTGCTCTTGCCCATTGCTGGCAGCACTCATATCTCAAATTTCTTTCATCCTTAGTTTCGTCGATCCGATCATCCCGGTTTTATCCCCTCTTGTCCAATCCGGTATTCTCTGTCTCAGCTCAGACTACCCGCGCATTATACATGCTTCCTGTTCGTAATCCTGTTCCATATGTCACCTCTTGCCTTGTTCTCTTGTCTTCTTTTGTCCTTTCTCGCTACCATTTACGCAGTAGAGAGAAAGTTATATAAAGAAAACTCTTATTACAGGGCCCTGTCAACGAAAAAGTGGATAAATCCAGTTGCTAAATTAAGGGGGAAATCCTCTAAAACGCGGTGTAGCCAGAATCTACGTTTTGTGGATCATTGTTCCCGAAAAATCGAGTGACGGCAAAACGCCTGTCCGTGCGTCCGTCTGGAAACAACGCTAACGGCTAAACCTTTCAGCTGATTTTCTCCTAAATCGATATTCCCCAATCGATCTGGCTGCTGTCGCAGCCCCTTGGATTTGAAACCCATCTTTTAATTTGGGGGTGCTTAACATGAAGCCCCTGAGACATTTTCAAACTTCCCAAAAAAGACGATCTTTTTTGAGTAAATTTTGTTGTTGGAAAGTGTGAAAGACGTTTAATAGAATGGCGCATGTCTCATTTTCGTTCAATACTCTGATTTTTTCAAAATTGCAAAAATAAAAAAAAATCGGCGTCTTCCTACAACTACAATTATGAAGATAGGATTTCTCATAATGAAATCGGTTACTTAAAGATAGATATTGAAATAAGGTCATAAATAATTTTCGGAATATTTGAATACTTTTCGTGAAAGTACGGGCGAGAGAGTACGTGTTTTTTTGCACCTCGACCTCTACCTTGGTCTTCTTTTCTTGTCACCTCATCCTGACCCATTTGTTTGTTCTTTCCAGACTTTCTCTGATACACCTCTGTTTTTGCCACGAACACCCCACCCGTCTAGTCTTAAAGAGTACCATCCCTCAATAGCCCAAAGGATTGTTTCCGTTTTTCGTCCTTCGGTTTCTATCCACCGGATCCTGTACCATTTCATCTAGTAGCTTATCGTTTTCTACGTTACATTATGTTCCATTAATTCATTATTTTGCTCATTCTAGTTCCCTCCCGTTCAACCGTCTCCATTGATTGTATCAATAGTTGCCCGTGATTTACTTCTTTTGTCGCCTTTACTACACACTCGTCAATGTTTGTTCACACTGAAACGCTGGGCTCGTCATCGGTTTTGTTATTATTGCGGTTCTCAACTGCTCACTGATTCACTTCCATCACAATTCACTCACTCCTGGTATAGTATCTTCCCTCGAGAACTGCTTCCCTACACTCACGGAGTCCTCATCTAGTAATCATTATCTTTACCCTGTCGCTTAGTTTCTTCTGTACCGGAAGAACTAGTGACACCCCTCTTCTACAAATGCATCTGTCCCGCGTGCATACAACCCAGTCTGTGTGTATCCTCACTACTCTCCCTCCTCATACGAGTGCTTCTATAAACTACTGTTTATTCCTCATTGCGTTATGTCGTCTCTGCTCTGCGACTGCCTCTCTTCTGCTCGTTAAGCTTTCCCCCGCTCGCCCGCGCCCCCTCCCTCAGCGCTCCACGCCGTGTCAGCCTCGCGACCCTCTCGGTGCCACAGCTCCCTCAGGCCCCTCGCCTGTGTTGCACAGTGGGATGGCACGGGCTGAAAAGCGCGCATGGCTTTGCACACGTAATTCTGTTACAACAACGCGTACAAATCCACAAACATTTATTCGAAGATCGAAGGCGAAGAATACTTGTACAAAACGATTACTTTCAGGTGGCCCCAATCTAATATTTAGGTGAAGTACCTTGCGTTGTGGGTATTTATTCATTATAATAATCCTTCCTCACGTGCGCAGCTTCGCCCCTCTCTTCCAGGCCATGCTTGTTACGATCACTGTTGCTACCACCATTGTATGGGCAGCTGCAAACGTATGCATTGTTGCATACTCTGAACATAATTGCGCTATTGGAAAGGACCAAAATGCAAGAAAATATATGAGTTTATTGGGAAACTTTGAACTTTCAGAAACGTTTCATTCTCTTTACTCACTCTTATCGAGATATTTGCGAGTAACAGAAAGAGTACATACTTAAATTTTGTTCTTAGAGGCTATGATGGGGATAGGAGTAACTTTTAAGAAATCTCATACAGATAGGAATTTTTGTATTATTCTGGAGGTCACATTTACTAAATGATTTTATGATCGGTTTAAAACTGTAAATGTGTAAGAGAAAACATTTTTCTTACTATCATACAACATAATTTGAAAAAAAAGTAGCCTAATAAAGTAGCCCAATAAAGCTACTTCCAGTGAAAATCACATCACAAACGATTTGGAAATTACTCCGGGTCAACAGACAAACATTGTGAAAACAATTCAATAGATTGTAAATAGCCTAAATAACAATATGAGATTACAAAAAAGAAGTTATTTTAAAATCACCGACAGACATTTCAATTTTCCTTTTGTATATTAATTCCATTTGCTAAACTTTCCTGCTTTTTTTGATGATTTTGAATTTTGAATTAATAAATAAAATGTACGGCATTTTTGACTTATGAAATCTCGTCGGTTTTACATAGGCACAGTTGCATTTAAATTTAAAAAAGCTCTTCAAATGGACAATTTCTTTTCTTGCAAGATTGCAGTTTGCCACTCCGAGGGGCAAACAGTTTAGATCATTTTTATGTGAGACAATTTCTTATTGAAATCGCATGCACAGTATTTTTATAGAATTTAATATTTTTTTGTGTGACTTTATCTTAAAAAAATGGTGATCAAAAGGTGATGTAAAATTTTAGGTTGAATGAAATATGTTTGTAAAACATAAATGATCACGTTTTGTAATTACTGTGAATTTTATCTTTTCTTTGTATGCCACTTTTCAGTGCGTTTCAGTCCCACTGTGCGTCGTTCTATCTAGTCGGGTTCTTCGCACCGTGCTCTCTCTCCTCTTCTCAAACTTTCTCACATTTCCTCTTCCCCTGTATCTATATGCCTTGTTCATTCATCTGATATCCGAATTCTGTTCCGCATCCCAGTGGCCTTCACGCTTCATAAAGAAGTATAATTGTATTCTCGACGTCTCGGCAGTAGATTTGCTATCCGAAAACAGAATCTAATCCTCGGTCTCTGAATTGAGAGTTAATCTTCCTCGACGCGAAGATAGCATAATGTCAGGATTTCATTAGCAAACTACGAACATGAGACCAAAAACTCGAAGAGAATATCTACGTACTGTATCCTCGTTTATCATGTAATGCATTCTATATGAAGTAATACATTTTCGAAATGTAATGTATTCTGAAACCATGTTGTTCATTGCTTCAGCGGTCTTTATAACGAATAATATTTACATCACGATGTCGACTTGGCAGTTTTAATATACTTACAGATGCAGATTCAAGTTACACAGGGGATGTGTTCTGTACAATAGCATAGGTTATATAAACGACATAGCTGTATAAATTTACATATGGCCATGAGTATTATTTCCACGTCATTTCCGTACTTCCGATGAGATAATTTAGAATTAATGGGATGCGGCATTTCTTAATAGAAAAAACAACAACTAATGAGTGCCTTTCTGTCTCTCCGCTTGTTTGTTCACCTGCAGTCAACGCAAGGGTATAAAACCTTTACATGCTTATCTCGAAAATTGATATTTTCCGATTAATTTGAATAAGTTTGAAACACATTTTGACTTTTTGGCGTGAAGTATGAAGAAATATTTTCAATTTTTTCTCAAAGATGTTTTCAAATTTTTCAATTAAACTTTATGCTAAAATTTCAAAAATGCCAAAGTTTAAAAATTTGTTCGGCGGCTTCCTACAAATTTAGTTTTGAAATTATTCTCAGACTTAATAAAATCTGTTATTACTCAATCGATCTGAACGAACCCGACACCCTGTGAGTATGAAGCGGTTATTTTAATTTTTGGGGATACTTTACATGAAGGCTCAACATTTTCAAAATTTTCTCAAAAATTACAACAATTATTTAAATTTAACTCTCGTTTTGGATAGTGAAAAGAACGCTTAAAAGAAAGGCACAGGTCTCATTTTCATTGAAATCTCGGATTTATTATTATTATTATTATTATTATTATTATTATTATTATTATTATTATATTCCTTTATTACTCCTCTACCTCTCAAGAAATGTCGGAGCATTCCTACTCAGGACACAACTTGTCTGTACAAAAATATGGAGTTGCTACAATGAAGAACTTCCTCATACAGGTTTCTAACATCCTTAATGCAGTCCTTCATTAATAATGATTTTGGCGATTTCTTTACTTTCTTGGCCCTGTATGTACCTCATTCAGGACTCAAAAACTTTCTGTCGATGCTTGCCGTGCCCAATATAGCGGCTGTTTGCATTGTTCTGAGATGTTTCTCTTGTAGCTTTAGACCTTTTCCAGCCTTCTGCCAATCCTTCGTAACTACACCATTTGCCGATTCTACGACAGGTACTCCACTCTCTGCAAAGTGTACATATCCTTCAACTCAACAGCTAGTGGTTGGTATTTTTTTCTCAGCAACAGTTGAAACTAAGTTGTCGTCTGACCGAGACATCAATAACCATTAGGAGTCGAACCGAGACATCAATAATCATAGCTGTTCTTGCTATTTTATCAAATAAAACGATGTCTGGTCTGTTCGCTTCAACGGTCCTATCTGTTATAATTGTGCTGTCTCACAGTATTCGTGCTAGATCATTACTGATAACATGCTCAGACTTACACTTATAATACGGCTGCTCTTGTTCTACTTGTTGATATCGCTTTGCAAGCGCCTGATTAATTACTTTGGCTATATTATTTCAATGCAAGTATTATGTCGTTGCAAGTATTCAGATTGTGCCAAAGATGGACATCCATTGCATATATGTTGGATAGATTCATGGGTAGTTTGACCTAATCGACATTTGCTATCAATCTTTTGACCCATAACATATTTTTGATATCCTCTGGTTTTAAACTTGGTTTTGTATGGAAAACAGGAATCCCTCTGTTTCACCGTACAGATTCGCCGTTCGCAGCCATTCTGTAGGCCATTTCAGATCAACATCCTCAGTAGTCAACGTCAAACCTGCCATGCAGTTCTTTTGTCTTCCAAGCATGATTTCGGCCTTGATCTGTCAAGTATAGGAACTCTCTGTTATCTTCTGCTAGACTTAATGCGCTGATGTTTTTATCCCGAGAGCAAATTGCTTTATGAAGTGGAGTATCAACTGACAGAAAATAGTGGAGTAATTTCTCTTTCTGCTGACGACATAGTGCTTCCAAATTCTATAGTCCTCTGTTTGCATTATTTTGAGATAGATATAATCTCTGTATTGAACTAGGTGGATGATGAAATCGATGTTTGGTAAGCGCCGTTCTCAATTTCCTGTCGAAAGTTTGTAAAGAGTTATCAGTACATTTTATCACTCCGAAGGTATAAGTTGCTAAAGGAATAGCCCATGTGATAATTGCAGACATTTTATTTCTTTAAATGATACTCGTCTCAAATTTTATTTATACTGGATAGTACCTTCTTTTGAATCTTATTTCTGATATTCCCGTCAGATAATTCCAACAACTGCACCATCCCCAAATATTTATACGATTCTTCATTTCCAAGTCATTGTATGATGGCGTCACCTGAGAGTTGTAATTCGCGGTCCTCATGTTGGACTTTACCACGTTTGACATTTAACATCGTCCATTTATCGAAGCCAAATTCCATGCAGATATCTTTACTAAATTGTTGCACCAGGGCTAGTTCACTTTACAATTGGTCTTTATTATTTGCATAGAGTTTGAGGTTGTCCATGTAAAACTGAAGTGATATGCGAACATCTGGATTTTTTTATGCAGTGCCCATATCCAGTCTCTCTAATCATTCTGCTTAGTGGGATAAGGGAGATGCAGAAACGCAAAGGACTCAAACCGTCACCCTGAAACATACGTCGCCAGATCTCAATTTCCCTGGACTGATACGAGTAATTGTCCTGGTTAACGTGTATAGAAGTCTTCCATTCGGACAAATACTTAGAGATAAAATTCAATAAAGTTGGCTTAATTTTATAAATATCTAGGATGCGCAGAAGCCATGTGTGAGGCACAGAGTCAAATGCCTTTTTATAGTTTACCAGTCCCACAGCTATATCATGTAGGCGCTTGCGGACTTACTGTGTAATCACATAATCTATAATCAATAGTTCTTTGCAACCCTTAGTTAATTTTCGATAGCAAATTTGCTCACGAGGTAGTTGATTTTGATTTATTAGATGATCATTAATTTTCGAAGATTTAACAGCAGTTAACATTTTGTATAATGATGATAGACGTGTGATTGGCCGATAATTTTGTGGTTGAAGACTGTCACCTGGTTTAGCTCAGATAAACGTATTACCTGTTAATAGATATTTAGAGAATGTGGCTGGATCTTGCAAAGTAGCATTAAGAAATCTAGCCAGGTGTAGGTAGAAAGCATTAAAGCATTTCCACCAAACATTATAAAGCTGGTCCAGGTGACTTCCAGTTCTGCGTCTGTTTGGTGATTGCTCTAATATCAGTTTCAGTAATGACTGTTGGCATTTCATCTATATCCTATCCTTTCCTCCTATCCTTTCATCTATATCCCCCATTATTATTATTATTATTATTATTATTATTATTATTATTATTATTATTATTATTATTATTATTATTATTATTATTATTATTATTTTCTCAAGAACTGTCCCAGATATTTTCTTTTTTCGCCGTATGTAGCAAATGATAGTGAAATAATTGGTGCCGGTCCTATTTTTGGAGAAATCTGCGCATTTTTGACATTTCAAAAGCACAATACTGTAGATAAAATATTTGTCTTGAATGAAATCTGTTCTAAAATTTTAGATCTTTAAAAAAGGTCATAAACAACTTTTTTAAAAATAATCATATTTACGTAATATCTGCTTGAAAGTAATGCAACTTAAAAATTGCAAAAGCGCAAAAATGCAAAACAATTTTTTAAAAAATAAAAGAAATTAAAAACTATTTTTTTCTTTAAACGTTTGCTACTGTTATAGAAAAAGATGCTTAAAAGTGGAGGTAAGTTTCATTCTGGGTTTACTCTGAATTTTTGTGCATTGTAAATGTTGCGAAATGGATGTGTTGTTGTAGTACCACTAATTTATAATAGTGGTAGGGATAGAGTTGTCGAGTTGTTGCTATTTTTGTTAGCAATTAAATAAAATCAAATGTACACTTCGTATACCGATGCAAATAAGAATAACTCAGGAATTACTAGGGAATGCAATTTGCAGTTTTAAAATGTTTCTTAAAGCGCATTGTTGGTAAATTTGTTCATCATTCAACTATGTATAGTAAAATATTGGGGTAGGAATTCTGGAGCTTAGACAAACCTGAGCAGATAATATTCCTCCCCCGTACGTTAAATACAGTTGTTTAATTTTTTGTATAATTCAAATCGAATGGTACGTTCTCAATATAGGGTATATTGAGTTTATTTTCTGCACAGTATATTAAGATCCAAAATCTTAACCCTGTCAGTAGTAACGGTATCTTTGCTTTTCCGGAATACTGGATTTTATAAATTGCGAAATGTTTGGGCATCATTATTCCACAAAAATAAATGTCGGTTTCGATAGATGAAGTTGTGATGCATCTGCTAATAACGTGGAAATTGATACAATGTCATACTAAAAAAAATCCACAAAAAAAATAATTTTGACATATTTACCTTAAAATCTCAATATTAGCTTTGTTTGAGCTACAACAATATTTAAATTTTGTCAGTTTTGTGACAACTCTTATAAGCCAACTTTTTGGCATAGGACGCTTTTCTTGAAGTAAACCTCCGTTGAACCTGGTTTCTTTGACTTTACTTGGAGTAATCCTTCGTTATACGTTATACTATATTCGCAGCCCGTGTCGTCAGTTGTTAAGAAGATCGCCAGGCAGCATCTCCGCGTGCGTGCTTCTGACACCACATGCCCCCCTGTGTCACTACCCAGCGGCGAGAATTTGGAAAGAATTAGGTCAGGGGGAGGGTTTAGGACACTTCACAGGTGGACTAGCCTCTGTGAAATAGGCAAACTCGTTTTATTAGAACAAAATTCAGATGAAATTGTCCGCGAATCGAATCCGAACCTCCTTGATGAAAGCCAAGCGACTTCGCTCTGAGTCACGAGTAGCCTCCCTTCGGGAAAAGTGACGGTATGTTCCAAACTCTGTTTAGAAAAAACTATAGGGATCTACCACACCCGGAAAACTGTGTATTGGCAAAATCGTCTTTCGGATATATTTAAAGTTCCCTTGAAGTTTGCTGTCCTGCGAAAAGTATTGTTTAAATATAATGGCGTGTAGACGTGGCTATATTCTTTGAACAATTTTTAAATTAAGAATTAGCTATTTTTAATGCCACATTAATGTCTAAAAATGTTATGAATCAAAATTTTATCTAATGCAAAAATAAATATTCAGTACTGAAAGAATTACATTTGCGCATGCATAAATATTAAATCTATTAAGTCATTTACAGGTAGATGGAGTGGGGTGCATTTGGAGAATATTGGCGGTATGCATTTAATCCTTACTTCAACAGCACGGAATAAAAAGATTTGGGGAAAGAAAATATGTATTACTTGAACTCTTTTCACGAAATCTGAATACAAATAGTACCAGAATTAACGGTTCTAGGTATTATTATTATTATTATTATTATTATTATTATTATTATTGATGGAGATGGTTCGTTTCAAGTTTGTTTCGTTTGTCTATCAACCAACACTCCGACCGTACCGACCATTTTAGAAAACTTGTATAGTCGAACAAGTTTATAAAATTATTATTATTATTATTATTATTATTATTATTATTATTATTAATATTACAATGCGTTTTCATAATCAATTTTATAATCTTTTTCGACCAAAAGAGTTTTCTAAAATGTTCTATATGGGCGGAATGTTGGTTGACAGACAAATGAGATTTTAAAATTCAGATTCTAAAATGTTTGACTAAGATTCGTTTGTTAAGGAAAAAAAGCAAGTAAAATGTTTTTTTTAAAGAAAGCTGACGATAAATGCGAGTCCTGAGAAGGCTTTGGATTACAGAAATTTTACCTCTTGACTGGGAAGGACCTTCGTCTACATCCGCGGATTCGTAGCCGCGTAGCCACCGCACGCCTCGAAGCCTCTTCCGGCGGAAACATGCCCCTTCCGTCAACGGCGGGTGCTTCTTGTGTTTTTGCTTCGCAAACAACGTAATTTGCGTTAGCACCTCCGCTATCCTTTCACTATCTGGACGTAGATTGAGTGCGGCACTCTCTGAAGTACTATACTCTTTTTCTGTACGTACGTTTCGAGTTAAAAGACACTCTTCTGCTACAATACGAACACTCGTCACAGGTCACTAGCGTGCTTCTCATTGCTGAGGTCTTACGATGGGCCAAGTATAAATATTATTACTCCGACGCTTTGTTTCGTGGAATGTGGGCGCTAATTATCACATTTTCCTCCTCATTTGTCTTCTGTTATGTTTCAGGTTTCTCTCACTGCCTCATTATCTTTCCTTTACAATTCTGTATTTTCTTTGGCACGAATACCGTTTGCACTTCTTGTTGAATTGTTTTGTACTTAGTGCATTGTGCTCTAAAAATGTGGGGTTGTGAAATAGCAAAAATATTGTCGTTGTGAAAACAACTTTAGTGCTATTAAATTAAAGAAGTGCTAATTTAAGATAACATATATCTCGCATTATTTGTAACTTGCAATTTTTCAAAATTCAGAGAGTTCAGTGACAGTGAGACTGCGGCATATTCAGCGTTCTTGATCTATCCTAAGGGAAAAAATAAGAAAAAACCGGTGCCGTTTTTGCATTAACTTCTAGCCGAAATTTCGAAAACTGTTTTTTAAGAAAGCCTACATTTCCTTATTTAAAGATCTGACTCTTAAAAATAATTCTATAAGAAAAAAATATCTATCTTCCATGTTTTAATTTTGCAATGTTATTTTTTTGCAATTTTCGTAAGTACAGAGAGTTCTCAAAAAATGTGACACGAAATATTTTTTATAGTCTTTTGAAGAAGAAGAGCGAATTTAAAGAAAAAAATTGTAGACATTTTTTAGAAAATGATTGTTTGAAACTTAGCTATATTTAACGCAAAAACGCGAAAAGCACTTATATTTTCAAAAACCGTACATGACGTTATTTCAAGACCTGTCTTTCAACACCAGACATCATTAGGAAATAATCTTTATCTTGTATATTGTCGTCGTAAGAAGCAGCTGAAAAGTTGAACTTTTGCAATATTTCAAAATTTGATGTTAAAACCGCATGTGCTTTCTCACCTGTCCTTTCTCGGAAAATTATTCGAAAAGTACTCAAATTTTCGAAAAAGTGTACCTGATCTTATTTCAAAATCTATATTTAAGGAATAGATTTTATTGAGGCAATAAATATCTATCTTGAATATTTTAGTTGTAGGGAAACTCCGAAAAAATTCTTAACTTTTGCAATTTTCGAAAAATCAAGATTTTCAACCGAACATGAGACTTGCACATCCTTCTCACTATCCAACCAAAAATTAATAAATGTTGGAGCCATTTTTTATTTTAATTTGGAAAATACCCCAAGGACTTCATGTAAAGTACCTCAAAATTTAAAAAAAATTGTTATCAAATTCAAGAGCCCGAAATACAGATCGATTGGGATATATCAATTTTGGAGAAAATCGGCTGAACGGTTTAGCCGCTAGCGTTGTTCACAGACGGACGGGAAGACAAACAGAAGCTTTGCATGTATATAAAGGAGCCACGAAACATGAAATCTGACTACAGACCATGTTAGGGGAAGTAATTATTACTTATAGGAACAAGATTTATCCATTTTTCTGTTGCCAGGACCCGACAGTGTGAGTTTTTCTGTCGAAAAATCGCCAATTTCCGCCGCACGATTACAATTCTTTCTCTTTACAACGTACGTAGTTAGGCGAGAAAGTAAAAAACAATTTTTGATGAGAGGGCAGACTCGATTTCTCGGTGACGAACGGGTTGTAACATTTCATCGCCTTGAAGCAAGCAGACAGATTGCGAAGCCGGCATTGGCCGTGCACGTGCCGGGTGTTGTGCTGTCACATGCATATTGCAACACAATCATCCGCTGACGATTACATGGACGAGAGTGATTTGCATCGTCTTGTGCGGCCCCGTCTACTGCGATCTATCTGATGCATTACCTCTGCGTGTAAACGAGAAATGTTTGCTTAAATAGCATGTAAGAAAATATGATTAAGAATTATTACGCACAAGCTTTGGAATGGAGGAGAGTCCCACTGACGCTTGATAATATAACTAATAATAATTCAAATATTTGTATTTAAAATTAAGAGGAAATAAACATATAAGATAAAGGGCAAAATGTATTATTGGGTTATATCTCGTACCATATTCGATACCTCGACATTTTCTGTATTAATTTCAAATTGCCAGTGATTTGTGTTTTACTTTTTGAAATTCCATTTAAATACTGTTGACGTATACCTAAGAAAAACCTTAATTCAGAATGAATTATTTGTTTCGTTGTTCATATTCGAGAATATCAGGGGCGTTGCATTCGATTTATGTTGACCATGACTAATGATTTAGCTTCGAATATTACAGTTCGTGCTTGAATTAAACATCGATAAAAGGTCTGAGGTAAGCCTTTTTCGTTTTTGGCTTGTAATGTTCATTAGACTTCCATGGACATGAATAAGACTAGAAGTTCGAATAAATAACACTAGAATAGTAAAAGCAATATAATATTGAAAACGAGGAGCAAGAGGTTGCGGCGACGCCGTTGATCCATCGAACTGCAATCGGGACGAACTGCTCCCACGCTCATTCGTTATGGAAGTTAGCTATATTGCTAGTTTCCAAAGCGCGCAGAAATTGAAAGAAAACAACGCAGACACAAGCCCTGTGAACGGTCTCTATGGTTTCGTTAGATAACCAGGAATTCTGAAAACACAAAAACAATGAAACAGTTTCGATTTTGACTGAAGAAAATGCAAATATTTGATTATGTTATTTCACCTTTGCTCATATCACGCGTACTGACAGAATTCTTACAATCATTACGTAACTCCTTACGACACGGCTGACGTCATGCGACATCAAGGCTCAGAGAAGAGGCCGCTCGTCAATAAATATTTGCTATTCACGCGGTGCGTTACGTAACAGGTTATTGCAGTATTCGCGAAAACTGTTTTTGTTATGTTTTAAAAATTTATTGCAGTGTTATACGGGAGTATTTTGTCGTTCTTGAGGAGTGTGCGTGCTTTCCGAAGCCATTTTGTATGGTTTTGTTCAACAGCAATTTTTTTTGTTAGAAGTCGGTTGTATTCACTAATTCAATCCATCTTTATATTTCTTTACCGTTAGGTTAACTAAAGAGTTTTATATTTTATATTTCTTGTGTTGCTTACGTCGTAGTGATGAATTTTTTATTGTAAGAAATGATCATAATTGATGAGAAAAAAACTATTTTGAAAACTTGTTTTTAATCTCATCCAATTTGGAATTTTCAAGTATATTTCTAGAAAATTGAAAATACAGAAAAAATCAATAATGTATGGAAGCACGGCTCCAAACATACCATTAATTACATTGTTACATTTACATTAGGAATACGCTCTCATACGCCACATCCAAGCATGATGGGCGCGCTGCCACCGATTTATCGCAACCAACACAATCAACATAGCCACCCCAACCAGCTGGCTAAATTAGACACTTGGGTTAGCATTATATTCCACCTACAACGTCTACATAACCATCCCAATATTATAGCCATCAACTTACTAGACAATAGTGAACCACCAGACGACTTCAACATCATACTGTAAACGTTGCATATCGACCGTAAATTGTTCATTACAGAAATTTTGTGTTCAATGTATTTATTATTGTATATATTTATTTATAACACTTAGAATAGCTTATAAATTGCCTGTTCAAGTAGTTATTGATTTAAAGTATCCTTGGCATTATAGACAATCATAGATGAAAACAGGAATTAATAAAATGCAGACAATACATGTTGTAATAAAAAACACATATGTTTGTTTGAAACGGGTACAACGTTTCGCGAAAACTTGTGTCGCTTCCTTATATAAGTTGTCTTACTTATTCTATTATTATTATTATTATTATTATTATTATTATTATTATTATTATTGTTATTATTATTAAGTTATTTTATTAAAGTTGTCTGTCCATAATATGTGCATAATACTTTATTAACTATTTTATTAACTATCATTAACTTTAAAAATGAATTGTAACAAGGTGAGACCAGGAGCGAGAACTCAGAGCATTAACTGATGTCACTGCAGCGCCTCTGATCGGAAGAAGTCCTAGGGTTCGAGTCCTGGCGGCGGCAGGATTTTCAACACTAGCTTTTCAGCTAGGTCGAATTCAGTCGCTGTCTGGAGGAGAAGTATAGCGGCCGGCTGTTCTGTTCGGTAGTTTTCCGTGGTTTCTCCGATCACCACCAGGTGAATGCCGGAGCAGTACCTTAACAAACGGGCCACGGACCGCACGCGATCTTTCCTTCCTCTTTTTTGTCCTATCCTCTCCCCTTACACACACACTTACACTAATATGCACGACACTCTCACATATTCCGGGAGACCGGTCGGGGGCTTAGAGCTTGTCCCGGCTGGGTCGGTACCCCGCTGGTGGGAGAGTCCTGGTTAGGGAGAAACCCCCACTAGCCGACGGTAGGTGGGCGCCAGATCTCGCCATCCAGCGGGAGAAGATCACCGCCATCTCCCGAGGAAAAAACAACAACATGCAAAACAACACTTACGAGACTAATGACATAAGCTGTTGACGCGCCCGGAATCACTAATCAACCAACCAACAAGGTGAGCATCAAAACCTCTCTGTAATTTATACTTATGGGTATTTGTTAATTGTTTTTGTGCTTACGTTTTATATTCGATAGTTAAACTAGTATAAAATTCTTTTTTCACTGTCAATGCCTGAAGAAGCGACACAAAAAGTCGCAAAACGTTGTACCAGTTTTAAGAATGAAACCTAAATATAAGTGTTTTTTATTACATGTGTTATCGGCCTTTTATTTATTCCTCTTTTAATCTATAATTGTCTATAATACTAAGGCCACTTTAAATCAATAGTATATATTTATTATTGAAATATGTTTATTGCTGCTTGTTAACTACTAATGACGTAATATTAGTGGAGTACGGTCAATGGACTTTACTCCTCTCAAGTACTAGTATGCACAAAGGGTTTAGTCGAATAAGGCGGTGAAAAGTGTCCCCAAACCAAATCAATAATAGCGATGCTCTATGAAAGAGAATACAAAATGACGTAGATTTACAAAATATGAGCTTCCTAGGACAATCTGTTGCAGAGATACAACGAGAAACGTGTTTTGAATGTTTTATTTTTCCTCAGAATCTATTGCATGTATTACGCTGAAAAAATTGCAGAGACGAAGAAACACAGTTCAATTTGAAGATATTTTGGTCAACGAAATTTGACGCCAAATTCATAAAGAAAAAAATTATAAAATTTTTGAAATTCATTTTCAACGTGATAACGTTGGAGTACTGTCTCAATATTTTCCTATAAAAAGGAACTTATAACATTCTATAACATATTTTATTCAGATTTTTAAACAGGATGTAGTGAAAAAAATTAAAACCAATTGTTTCTTTAAAAGTATGAAATTCGCGCCTAAATGTGATAGGAAAAACGGTTTAACCGATATTTAAACACGACATATGAACTCGAAATCTTATAGGTGTTACATCGATTATGTATCAAACTCAATCGGAATATCCTTGGTGGAAAGCATGGTGGAAAGAAATTTGGAGGCCTCTTGCGCATCCGACTTCAGCCAATGAGCTTCAAGCATTAGTGTGCGTCATAATATTAGTGTGAATTTTAAATGCCAAAATTATCCCAGTACAAGTCATTGAAACATACACAGATAAGCACTTTTTTAAATATTACATCTTCTATTGCAATTACCCTTTCATCGTGTTATTTTTGGTCGATCACCGTTGAAAATTATCCATTTATGACACTCAAAAATGTTTCTCAACACTTATTGCACACCATGCAACATGCCGGCTGACGTCTGGTCACGCTTTTCAAACGGAATGGTCACATGGTTCGTGATGAAAACTGGTGTTGTGCCGAACGAGCAAACATCGGTGCATCGGAGGAGCGCACCCGTCTTTTTCCACCATGGGAATATCGGGAGGGAAACGATATTGTCAACGTGTGAAAGGACGTACACCCTCAAATGCTGTTCCCACAAAGCTACGATCATTTAAACACAAACTTGGTACATGCTAGTTACTTGGCGGAAATTGTTAAACAGCTATTTTTAAATAGAAGTGTTGAAAAAATATTTGAGTAGGCTGTTTACAAACAAATGCGTGATCCCAGTTATTGAAGAAAGTGACAATGATTCATTGTCTATGATTGTCTAAATGTCAATGATTAATAAATCTACAAATAAGTAATTTTATTTATATTATAAACATAAATTATTATTATTTCTAAAACCAAGTAATTTGATTTTTAGTAGAAACAATAGATAAATCTAAAAACAAAAGGGGTTTGATAGTTTAGTTTCGATAATATAAATACTTTCCACATAAAACAAACATTTGTCGGCAAAAGTTCCAAATCATTCTAGTAAGCAAGACCTCTCAATAATTTTAATATTGACTGTTTAAACATTGGTGAAACAAGTTATTCCAAACACATCTTGGCGCGAATTCCAATTTTTTAAACAAAAACTTGGTTTTAATTTTTTTCACTTCTGCCAACGTTGTTTAAAAATCTGAAAAAATATATGTTATAGAATGTTACAGAAGATCCATTTTAGGGGGGAAACTGAGACAGTAGTCCAACGTTATCTCGTCAAAATTGAATTTCAAAAAAATATTTATTTTTTATACGAATTTGGTGTCAAAATTCATTGTCAAAAATACCTTCACATTGAACTATGTTTCTCCGTCTCTGCAATTTTTTTCAACCTGATACACGCAATAGATGCTGCGAAAGAAATAAAAAATGTAAAACACGTTTCTCGTTGTATCTCTGCAACAGATTGCCCTAGGAGGCTGTTTTTTTATGAATCGATGTCATTTTGTATTCTCTTTTGTATGAGCATCGCGATTATCAATTTGGTTTGGGGACAATGTTCACCGCCTTATTCGGCTATTCCTTTTATGCAATTTTGTCAAATGTTTTTTATTTAATTTATTTTAGATCGCTGTAATACTACAGGGTCATAAGCGATTAAAAACACTTTTACAATTTTGAATTATTTGAAAATTAACATATTTGATTACATAATAATATTTCATGACTGTTATTTCACTTTGTCTCAACAAATTAAAACATTCACAAATTGATACTTCTAATATTATAGGCATGTGAATTAATTTTTTTACAAGAAAGGAAATATTTTTTTTCTAATTTTGCAACACATAGAAATTTAATAATTTTGTCACCGGTGAAGTAGAATTTAATAAAGAATGGATATCAGTATCAAAATTGAAGTTTATCCTGAGATCACTTGTGAGAGGATATTCGACTAATAAATTAGATGTATAAATAATTTGCGAAATGTTTCTTGGCAAACAAATTGCAAAATAAAATATGATTTTAAAACATTTTCCATTGATTTCTTCAATTCTTGCCTCACTTCCACTCAGAAGTTAACTTTCTTTGTTTCTTTGTCCAAACAGTTGAGATTTCCTTGGAATACGCGAGTTCAATGCGAGTGCATAGAGCAAATAATAATAATAATAATAGTAATAATAATAGTAATAATAATAGTAATAATAATAATAGTAATAATAATAATAGTAATAATAATAATAATAATAATAATAATAATAAAGAACATAGTGCAATATGTCTGTTGCTTCATATTTTTATCTGTTGTGACAAAAAATGCTCTAGTAATAATATAGTAACGTCAAATTACTTGTCATTTTTTGGATGCAATTATAATTCTTTTTAACTTAACTGTTAAACACTGTACGTCACGTATTATGGTAAAAGTAGTACAATTTGTTATTATACTGGAGATTATTCGAGAATTCTTATGTTTTATAGGCAATCGATCATTTATTTTAAAATATCACATGCTGATTCTAAATATTGTTGGTAATTTCTATTCCAGTTTTGGTTGTTTTCTTTTTGTTTATTTCGTTACTTCATGTTTACATTTTGAAGTACTTTTAGTGAGAGTTTAATCTTATTTCATATTAAAGGTCTCCAATTATATAAAATCAATCAGTTATTTCTGATGTTTAGATTTTCGGTCATATTGCTACTGTGACTTCTTCTGTTCTCTTTTCTCCCAAAGTACATTGAGACACAAAATGAAATGAATATTGGTTTAAAAAGTGTTTTACTGTAACCTTTCTCCTTACAACAAACAGTTTAACATATTAAATATCGATATATTTCCAACAAATTCAAAGCTTGTATCTGGCTCTAATCAAGTATAAAAAACGTTACATTACATTCTCTTTGAAAAGCATCAGGACTGAATGTGGGCGAGTTGGCTATGTGAAGCCATTGAATTCCCTCGACTCACCCCCTTCCCAAACCCACCCTCGCCGCTTCAGTACAGCGCCATCCCCACCTCCTCTGCCACCCCCCGCGCTGGGTCTGATGCAGTATTCACTGCGCGGTCGGCGCGCTCTAACCGATGTACCGCAACCACCACAACCACTACAACCAGCCCAAGGTCGAAGGAGAGAGAGAGGAGGCGGGATGCGACCGCTGTGCCTTCTCCCGCTCCGCCCTACGCCCCTGTCCCCGACTCCTAGACACTTTTCGCAGACTTTTCAACTAGGTCGATGTGGGCACGAGTTGCAGTAGGTACCAAGTGAAGTGCTTCCTCTGCTTCTCAATGAACTTCTCTTAGATGGTCGTGATTGGTTTTCTGTGTCAGACAGCGCCGAGAATCACGTTTAGTTTTTCAATTTGTTTATAACCTAATCTTGCAATGAAACCTGTAATGCGCAATGCAGCTATTCAAAACCTGTTTATAAACATTCGTGGTTCAGACAATTCTGAATTGAAACTTACATTAATTGCAAATTTAATGGAAAATGAATTGATTCTGAGAAAGCCAAGACCAATTTCATTCTCAACTTAACCTTTGCTATAAAATGTGTAGATACGAAGATTGTTTCACGGTACACTTGGTTTTAAAATGATGGTTGTGGAGCGTGTTCCGCACAGAAGTAAGAGTGCATCTTCCGCTTGCAGACCTCGTTTCCTACGTTGAGATTCCCGGGAAACTGATTCCTGGAGGAGTTTTTCCATTTAGATTATTTAGAATTTGGTATTAATACCAGGATTAGGATTTTTGCTGATATTGGGTTGGCAAGATACCCGTGATGCATGTGTTGCAACGGGTCCATCCCGCCCGCAACTAAACGGGTTTGAGCATTATTATAAGGATCACCCCTATCGTAAGGATCGCCCTTATCTTTCTATATTTTGATATAGAAGAACAGGAGGAATTCTCTTTAAGATATTGTAAATCTACACTCAAGTGTCCAACATTGCCAGATAAAAAACGTAATAGGCACACACGAAGTAAAGAAGGCCGTAATACCTCTGCCCTAGTACTCCAGAACATTATTATTACATATTAGCATCCAGAACATGCAGAGCTGAAACTATGAGTGTTCCAACTTTTGATTGATTGATTGATTGATAGATTTTTTCGTGTTTCAGGGCGCGTCAACTGCTTCGGTCATTAGTCCCATTAGTGTAGTGCATGCTTTTTTCTCGGGAGATCTTCCCCTCGGGAGATCTCGCTAATCTTCCCCTGCTGGATGGCGAGATCCGGCGCCGACCTACCGCCGGCTAGTGGAGTTTCCCCCTAACCAGAACTCTCCCACCAGCGGGGCACCGCCCCAGTCGGTACAAGCTCTAAGCTCCCGACTTCAATTGTGACTATTGAGACCTCTTATTCCCTGGACTATACTTGTCAAATTCGTATCCTATACGTAAATTCTGATATTTTGCACGAACGCTAAAATCACTAAATCATTATCTAATGAGGTACATTTATATTGACAGATGCAAATTGTACAGATAATAATAAGTTGCCACTGGGGATGAAGAACATGACAACGCTTTGGTTATTAACTGTGTAAACCGTTCAGAGGCAAAATGTTTCATATGTGTATTCCATGCTCAACATAGACTAAGCACAGACTAAATGATACTATGATGCCAGAAAAGTTCATATAATTTTAATTAATGGATTGAAAACATTTTATAACTCGTAGGTATAGTAGATAGTACATAATGTTACTTGTTATAATGATTCCAAATGATTTAAAATATAGTGATTTACCAAATTACTGCACTAGAAAAATAGTATTTTTTAAACTTTTGAAAAATTTAAAATTTTTTTTTTTTTATAAATATTAATTTTTAAAAACCAGGACAAACTTATTTTGTTAACACAAATTTAAAATTAGAATATTTTGGGAGCCGCTCATTGTAACAATAAGTGCAACGATCCTTCTTGCAATACTTGAAATGCATTTTCATGTTAATTCTTCCAAATAAGAGGTTTTTGAGCTTTCTTTGCTTTCTACAAGAATATATTGCGATTGCTCTTTTGATTATTTCTCTCTTCACACACTTCGAAATATGTTCAATCCAGGTTTACCAACTTACGAATTTTTGGAACATACTATTCTTTAAAATGTATTTTGAGATTCTAAGAATAAATAACTCAAGAAATGGGAAGATACCATGACGGTAAATTAAAAAAATGAAGGTTTCTTTTTCACAGATGTATTTTATTGAGTTGAGTGTAATAATATCGCAAACTAGTGTTAATACGGGTAGGCCCATTTCACATACGGGTCTGACACGCATATGCATACCTAGTTCAATACGTGTGGGTTGGAATCCCCGTTTTCCGGTGGGTGGGTTGACGAGTCTGCGGGTATACATACCTCTTATTAGAAGAAGAAATAAGAGGTCATCTTCGTCAACATATCAGATATGTTGACGAAGATGGCCTCTTTTATTTCTTCTTATAAGAACGTCAACAACACCAAATCAGAATTCCCACAATACCTCTTATTACTATACAAACTTGATAATACCTACTATCGAAAATCATTCATCATCACATCCTTATTGTTGATACAATTCGAAAGAAAATGTTAATACCTTAAACTCTTGTTAACACTAGTGGTGCTAAAACAAAACGTACGTTCTGGCTCGTATTTTCACGCAAAATTGCATCTTTGGGATACAATAACCTGATTTTAAGGGCTGAGGACTCATCGTTTCTGAGATATTCGCGATTATAATTTGTGTTGCAGTTATCATTTCTTTTATGTCATAATCTGCAAACTTCAATATTTTTCGTTTTAAATTTGTTGGATACACGGCTGCGGTGTAATTTCGTCTCTAGTACTAGCACACATAGCGTTTTATAATGACGATTTCTTATAAATGGTCAAAAACCATCTTCAATGATTAGCGTATTATATAAAGAGAGAATGATAGTTTTCTGTGCCTTACGAATTCTAAGATGACTTTGTTAGCCATTTTAATGTTTCTTCTGTATTTAGAGACCATATTTTATTTCTTGAAATTAACATTTCCTCTAAATGCTATATGAAGAATCTTATATGTAGTTACCCTTCACCTCTCCAGCCAGCAGAAATTCAGTTAACACATACTCGCGTAAGTGACAAGTACGCGAGGTAGCTGGCCCAACAGGAAATGATTAAGCAATAACAAAATAGCTCTGAAAACACACGTATATGTGAAGCTATTGTTGCCAGCTTCACTAATTCTCCTCAAAATTGCTTCTGAAATATATAAACTTGTCTAGAACACTATGATTGGTTCGAGTTTTCATACTAGTGTACGTGTCATTAAAGTTCGTATTTTCAATGGATAAATACATTTATACATTGAAAACACGAACTGGTGATGATGGTGCTATGATGTATTGGCCGTGTCTAATTCATCAATTCCTCTTCTCGTCAATTCAAATTGGTAAATGAGTATTGGCAATGTGTGAAACATTGAAACGAACGGTCAAATAAGGTAATTTATACCATATACACAGTTATGCACTCATGCAGTACATCCTTTACGTGTTCCGCTAATCCGGAAGTGCTTCCATTCTTTCAAATAACAGTCTAGCAACAAATAATAATATGTTGAACAAATTGAATTTATTTATGAAGTAAAGCCTTACCGTAAAATATGATAGAACTATTTTTCTAATGAAGTTACGTATTCTACTTTGAGCGATATATTATCGTAGAAATCTTAGCTATCTTTACGAACAGAATTGACCGTTAACCCACGTTTATGTGTGCAAACGTAAAGCTTGGCAAATTTATCCAGTGCGAGTTCGCAATAGAGTAATCCCAGGTTTGCTGTTGACGAACAGTGTAAGTTAAGTTGCATTATGCCGTACTCCTCAGTCGATGAGTGGTTAGAGAAAAATCCCACACTGGTTGTGTCATCCCTTTGGCACGGAAAAGAACTCTACGCATCAATTGCTAGGATAGTTCTGTAAGTGTGGTGCATATTTTTATCACGAGACGAGCGTACTGTCACGTTAGTCACTCCTTACCTCTCACAACTAATGGGTGCCCAGCAAAATAAAATCTCGCCAGCAATTTCTCATTGATTGATAGCTTGATTGATTAGTGATTCCGGGCGTGTCAATTACTAAGGTCATTATTCCCGTAAGTGTAGTGTGTGTCCCTCCCCCGGGATGTGGCGGTGAACTTCCCCCTCTAGATGTTGATTTCCGGCGCCGACCTACCGTCGGCTAGCAGGGTTTTCACCCATCAGGCCAATCCCACCAGCAACGGGGCACCGCCCCAGCCGGGACATGCTCTAAGTTCCCGACCGGTTGCCTGGCGTGTGTGGGGGTGCAGTGCATGCAAGGATAAGTGTGTGTACGTGAGGGGTGAGAAGAGGATAAGGAAGAGGAAGGAAAAAGCGGTGCGTGGCCCGATTGCTAGGGTACTGCTTCGGCATTTGCCTGGTATTGACCACAGAAAACCGAATCCGGCCTAGCTGACCAGCAGTGTCGAAAATCCGGCCACCGTCTGGACTCGAATCTAGGTTCTCCCGGTCAGAGGCACTAGCAGTGACACCAGTTAATGCCCTGAGCCACTTCCCTGGTATAATTTCCCATCCTAACGAGATTTCACGTTCTCCCAACTCGAGAGTTTGGATATATATAACCAAGTTCGACATTTGGCGCAGAAAAGAGTCACAACCTGACGTTTAAGAGGGACGCTCACGGAATGTGCCTGCTCAAAGAAGGTTCCCTAGGCCCGCACCGGAGTGTAGGTTTCAAAGGAACCCTAAGGTAAATACATGATTGCGGAACTACAGTCAATGGTCGCGTCCCCATTCGCTCTCCCCCAATAAAATAAGCCATACGATAAATACGCTGACACAAATGATGAAGCCATCTTCGTACCGTCCATCACCCTGCCACCGCGACCGAGTGTTTCTGAGCGCCACGGGAGACACCGAGTGCCCGGAGCGCAAGCCACTGTTCTCACCTGCCACACGGCCCCTGTCTCAGCTGTTACACTCTGGGCTTCTCATAGCAACCGGCACAGTAATTCATCAATGATAACTACCATCGTAATTCACTTCATGCAACTTTGTTATACATTCGTAAGCTGAATTCAACTAAGCTATTCACATCTGGTTCTTCTACGAAAAGCAATCAATCTTGAAAACAAAGACCTGTGAACAATTGCCTCTAGCAGACAGTCTGGCAAACTTCAAACGTTTTACTCTGTAAATATCTGAAGGGGAAACATTGTTAATTCGTAAACAAGTGTCAAAATTAATTGCCAATCCAAGTGTTACTTCGTTAGATCGTTGAAGTTACTTCAAGTAATTAAATTTGTCAAGTTATATCAAATGAAAGGAACTCAAGTGAGTTATCATTTACCCGAAAGTACACCCAATGAATTTATTAGGCATTATCAAATAATTATAAGACGTGATCTTCTGGCAAGCTGGTTTCTTGTATTTGTACAGTGTTTATTTCTGGTTATCTAATCTCTTTACGTTTTTTTTTATCAAACTGCATATCTAGCTGCAGCTTGTCCGTTGCTCTTTGTCGTGTATGGCATATGTATAGCGTACTCTCGCGTTAGTGAATAAATCTCGCTGAGAAGTGTTTTCGCCTATTACAAGAATTAATTCTCCCAATGGCAAGACACAAATATGCGTCTCATTACCATGGCCATTTAAATCCACCAAGACATGCACTCCACTTAAAGAGGAAGATTCTATTCAAAGTGTTGATCTTAGGAGGCAATAGTAATATTACACTAATTTCATATACTCATAATATATCCATATGTAATCATAATGAATTCAACTCTGTATTTGTGGAAATGATATATGAAGAAGTATTTGATGAAACCTTTCACAGATTATTAAGGAAAATGGAATGTGTAACGTGAAATTAGGTAAATAGGATGGAGTACAAGAGTGAAAAAATTAAAATGTAGGTCGCTTTATCTTAGATGGAGTGAAAGCAATTGTTTACTGGTGTTTAGAAAAGCAGTGTGTGGTAACATGTCACACACGTACCACGATCATCTCCTAAACATAATTCTGTCTTTATGAATCAACTTCAAGATTTTCGAGCGATGATTGTGAAAACCGTTCTGTAGTTGCTCAGTAAAAATTAAAAAATAAGAACTATCGTAACAATCATTTAATGTATTATTCGAGTTATTACATGTGAATTGATGTACAATGTAAGTTAATATAAAGCAGATAACTGACGTATCTACATTATTTTACAATATGTGAACAACCTGCCATTTAACCACTTCCCCATATTGTACTAAACGAGTGATCTTGAGAACGGTAGCGATGCATACGAATTATTACATCGATTCGTCGGCAAATGTGTACACGGATAAATACCGAGTAGGCGTGCGGTGATAACCAATTGAATTCCTTTAATACCGACGGAAACAGTCGTGGAAGCAGTGGACCAGCGCCATGTTTGTAAGCGTACTTTGCTCTATTCGATAAGGAAATTTCAAGAAAATATTGGAGCCGTTTTCGAGAAAATATTGTCTCAAATACTGTGACGGACAGACGTAGCAGACGGACACGTAGCAGAAACGCAGAAGGTGGATAAATAGAGGAACCACCAAATCAGGATCCACAAAACGTGGATTCCGTCTATGAGTGATTGATTATTTCTTGTTTCCAGGCGCATCAATTGCTATTATAATTAGTTCTGTAAGTGTAGTGCATATTTTTATCACGACGGGAAATGGCGATATCCTTGCCCCGCTTGCTGGTGAGATTCAGTGCTGAACTACACGTCGGGGATTTCCCATTTGGGTATCCCCTAAGAGAGGGGTACCACACGAGCCGCGACAAGCTCTAAGCTTCTCACTGGTCTCTGACAAGAACACCCTCTGTCTGAAATGTCAGAATATGTTGAGAAACATTTCAAAAAGACTAGCTATCTCTTTTGGCTGCTCTAATACCTCTCACAACAGTTCCGCGTAAAAACAGACTTGGGATTCAAACATCGAAGACGAGACCTAGATTCTCCTACCTCCTCTACATTGATGTTCTCAAGTTGTACGAAAAGTCTAAAATGTAGCAAAACGCAGTACGAGCGTTTACTAAAGGTAACAGAATGGATTTCGGCGCAGTTAATTGCACCACTCTCAGCGTCAGTGGAGGTAGAATCACCAACACCTTGCATATAGAACTCCTAGGTTCGACAGAAATAAGGAACATCTCCACGGAGGATTACAAGTAAACTACTTAGGCTTTCAGCAGGCCGAGAAAATTTGCTACAATCAATATGCGTAAATGTGTCAGAACCAAGCTCAATAGTGAAAATATCATCTGGAGTATCAACATCTGGACTGTACCGGTGATCAAGTTCTGCCTAAATTAATAGACAGGATGCAAGCAGCGCTGAATAATCTGTATTGCCAAACCAGAAAACTAATGTCAGCTCATGTTGATTTTCACCTACTGATTGACATGAAGCGTGTCAACAGATGAAATGGCGGTGCAAATAATGAAGGAAACACTAGCTTAATTAATCGAAAATTGAAGGTAGATTTCTATGTACGTAAAAAGGGTTTCCTCAAGCGGGGAAGCGCCCGTTTCACCAACTGAGCGAGAAAACAACATGAATTCCTGAATTCTATATACGTTGGTATGGAAAACCGCTCCACTGACGTTGGGGAGACATCGAAAAGAATGTAAACAACTCTCTTACGTGGGGCTGACTGCGGTTTGGTTTGGTTTCCTTAAAATAGGGACTAAGGATCTGGTTTTAGCATCCCATGGACATCTCCTAAAGACTTAGACCATTCACGCCAAAGTAGAGCCTACCAAGGATAGCAAATGTGGACTGTGTAAACAGCGAGATGAAACTTTTAATCATCTCATCAGTGCCTGAAAAAAATTACACGGATTAAAAATAATGCCAATGCAAAGTCGTCACCGTGCCCCACTGCAATATCTGCAAAAAATATAGCTTTGCAGGAAACAATGGAAGGACAAGCTTGACAAGGTGGTGGAAAAACCAAACAAAACAAACTCTGGACTTTTTAAGAGAGGCCTTTGGATCATGACACGTCAGATCTTATTGTCGTTGAGGAACATGGATGGATAGAGGCCATGGCCTTCCCAGAATATTCCAGAGTAAATCAAGAGATAAACAAATTTAAAGGTATTATGATATCTTTGTAGTGCTGAAAAGACTCTAGAAACTGTGCTTAACGGATCACCGAGTAGTAATTGCAGCTCTACGGGATATTATCAGAGTCCTGAAGAAACATCTTAGGCTTACCCTCGACCTTGTCAAGAGTCTAGATTACTAATTGCCTGAGAAATGCCTTAAATAACAACAACAACAACAACAACAATAATAATAATAATAATAATAATAATAATAATAATAATAATTCTGATGTAACGTTCTTAGACACTTATATGCCATATTGTATAGAATAAACATAAGCTAAACTACGACTATATACATCGATGTTACTCATATTCAGTATCTATACAGAATGAATGAGGTTGGTCTCATCAAAGTAAAACAATAACGAGAATATTTCACTCAAATTGTTTGATTGCATGAAAAGAACGCTTGATCGTAAGCAAATTGAAGATTTTCGTTACATGTTTATGAATATTAAAAAAACTAATTGTATGTGATTGTCATTGAGGGAAGGATATAATATTTCATCTCAATAATGAAGTCATGAACTGTTTTGTATTGATAGCCCCTAATTTTCTGGTGTCTCAAATTTCACAAATATAAATTAATTTTTAATAGCTGGTGTTGTTTTCCCCTGTGAAGCCTATTAATTCCTCTCTTCCAAATCCTCTCTTCATTCATTCATTGCCTCATGAGTAGATTATAATGTTATTATTAATAACATCATCGCAATATAGAACTGCAGACCCGGTGCGGAGATTCAGAGGAAAATTTGTTAATGATTAGTCACTATCGTGTTTGAGGATAATGCATTACGTCAAGTTTCGCGTTTCTACCAATACCATTCCTGCTAGTATTGTTTGCTTATATTTGACTTTGACGATGTTTGTGTAGCGTTGTAATTAATATATAATGAAAAGTGAGTGGACGATTTTTAATCTTTCCGGTCGATATGGGTAATCTACGTTCGCACGTAGACATTAAAATTCTTAAAAACTTTTTTTGCAATTCTTATTGCATATTTAAAAACAATTAAGTGAGTTGATCCATGTGTTTGCAAATATGACTGTGTTGTGATCATCGCCTTTCTCTAATCTCCTTTGCAAGTCATATTTAGGAACTTTCTGTGTCGATACATTTATTGGAAAATACGGAAATGGTTTCTGTACACCTATATTTCGAGAAATAATCAAATAAGTGCATTGTAAAGAATTTTTATAATTAAATTTGTTCAAAGAATTGTTTCCCTCGTCTGGAATCGAACTTGGGTCTCCTGGTTTTCGCAGATTACTATAGCCACTAAGATACCGAGACGAGGAATTCGTCGATTGGTTTCAAGGGCCTTATGTACTGACACATGATACTGAATTGTCACCATCGGCTCATATTATCGCGGAGGCAATTACGTTTAAAATATGTTCCGCAGAGTAAATGCTTCCATGATATGTTGGTTTCACGTCTTACGATAAATGAAATAAAAATAAAGAAATTTTCCGGAATCCCTTGATCTCAACCAATAGAAAGAAGAGCAAGAAACCGTGTTGCAGAACAATGAAGAAGTAATAATTTTTATAGAAGGATTAGACTTGCAGTAGAAATCCACTTCTATTTGCGGCAATTTTACAAAAAAGAAAAAAAAGTCTTACGTCCACACGCAATTTGACACGAACGTGATATATTATTGCCTACTTTTAGGTGAGAATCAGCTCCAACCCTTTAAAATTTTATGAAAGATTTCTTAAAGTTTGCGAGAAAATGCAAATCAATTAATTTTGGTAAATGATAGAATGAGCTGATTGTTTCAGCAAACCCATTGTACAAAAGACCACAAAGGTAGAGCGAATTTAGCGGAACTCGGTAATGTAACTTTGCATCCACCACTACTTGGACTTTCTTGTTCCGAATTTTTTCCTGTCCGCGTGGCAACATTGCTTTCATTGAACTGCAATTGCTTTTAGCCAGGAAAAATGCTTCTACGCGAAAAAAATGAAATCGTGCACGAATGCTAATTAAAAAGGCTGTTAAATGTTCTAAAGATAATTAACCACGTCCACATTTCTGCATTATTAATTTGCGTTAACTGTAATAGACAGGAGGAGGAAATTAAGCGATTGTGAACTGAGTTCATTCGTAAGCTTTAAAGTCATACACATCTATAGAAAATTTGTGATGATCATCTTTCCCTGATTACAAAGAAACTACATATTGCCTGTTGGTGAAGAACGACTCTTCGACCGCAACCTCGCATCGGATGGAATATGGAGTTTCTTTCATTTCTATCACCAAAAAGTTGAACAGAAATATATTACTGAAAAAAATACATTTTAAAGCTGATATTAATTAAACTAATTCCTCTGTAAATAATCATAATAATGTTAAATAATTTTATTCAAAATTCAGCAACACATGTCTGTGCTGGACATCTAGGGTTACCTAAAAATTGTTCAACTTGAGAGGAGAAAAGCTTACAAAGGTATAAGAAAAACACAGCGCCGTGGGCGGGTGACAGTACACGCACAGATAGTTGTCATACCACAAGAGATATAGTTTAGCTAAAACTTTGAGAAAATATGACTGGAGGAAATTTTATTTTATTCTATAACTTTTCTTCTTCTGGACAGAGATGCATTGCCTTCCATTTATGTTCTTTGATGTCCTAGAAGAATCTTCACTATTGAGCGATTGTTGTAATAATTCTAGCGAAGGGCTCACAATGCTTGAGAGGAGGAATAAGGTCAAGTGACGGCTCTCGACAGTTACAAAACGGCGGCTGGCCCTTGAAACAGCAAAAACTCTTTAATTTCGAGGCAGGGTGGATGTGCACATCATATGCTACTTCTGAGGACCATGTGTCCATGTCTTTTTAAGCTTTTTAGTTAATTGAGTAACTGGTGCTGTTGGGTGTGTTTGTTGAGATGTTAAAGCTTACATATTTAATGTATTTCACAAAGATTAAGTGATTTTGCAACATTTAACTTGGTGGATATGGCTTGGTGGATTTTTTAAAACACATACTGTAGGTCTGTCTAGAATTGTGTCTGAGATTAATTATTTAATATGTTTTAATTTTTTTCATATATATTGTACCATTAATTTATGAAACAAAGATAAAATATACAGATAAACTTATTTAAACTGCAATTGGGTGTAACCTGGTGGCAGGTACTTACATAAATAAGATAATAAATGTCATGCAAATAATATAATAATGGTAATAAAATGCTAAAATGATAATAATAGCAATAACAGTAATAATAATAATAATATAAAAACTGCTGATTTTTAAAATTATTACATAACTATTACATTAATATTATTAAATTACATGAAAAAGAAAAGAAACTTCTATTACCTAAAGCCGCACTGAGTGTTTATACAATAAAGCCCGCACTGCACTATCCTTCACTTCACTATAACACTAAAAACATTTCCTTCATTCTTTATCTGCTTTACGCTGAACGACACCTCACTTCACTGTGTAACTTAATATTCTTAGTTAAGTACCTCATAAACTTAAAAATATTCAAAATTGTTCCTAAAAATATCCTAAATATCCTAAAAAATCCTTAACTGTTGAACGCTTCAACGAAAGGGTTCAAAAGTTTTTGCAGGCAATCTACTCCAATCCCTTGTCGTTCGATTTGTAAAAGATAATTTCCCGACATCCGTTCTCTGCGGTCTTAAATTTATTTAGTGCGGCCTAGTGCGGTCTTAAATGTATTTTTCTAATATTTATTTTTTGTAACTCCATTCTAATATGCCCTTTACCAGGGCTATAAGAAAAGTTTTTCCCAGCGGAGGACATTTCAAAGAAAAGGAGCATATTTTACATTTTTTATAGTTCACGATGCATAAAGAAAGTACTCAACAATTCCAAACCATATAGTCTTTGAAAATCACATCACAACAAATCTTAGACTTTGCGTCATTAAATATGACAGCTTTCGACGGGATAGCTACGCGTTCGCACTCATTTTCGTTATACACCAAACAATAAGTATAAATAAGTTTTATGTCACAATAAGCCCAATGTTCTATTATGGAGGCTATTCATTTGAGTAAAAATGTAAATATTCAAGACATGAAGTTCCTTTAAATAGTTTAATTACTTTAAAATTAAGCCAGTATTAATTTCAATTCAACAGAACAAAAAGGAGAACATTCCATGAAATTTTAGGAGGACAGGAGGACAACACTAAAACAAGAGGGCATGTCCTCCAAAAGGAGGATAGATGGCAACCCTGTCTTTACATATAACGCCGTATTCCCAACGATCATAGTGATGTTTGTGCCTCGATACAATTATATCTTGGTCAACTAGAACACATTTGAATCATCCAATCAGCAGTTTAATTGTATTGTTATTCTTGAATTTACTTATTTTAATTATTTCATATCTATCTTATTCCACGTTGTCGATGATTTTGTAATATGTTTATGGTGATATGATTCAATTGGTATGTAGATGAATCTTTGGTTTGTATCCAATTCCATCTTGAATCATGATTTCAACATACCATTTGTAAAAGAAGAAATCGTTACCTACAACATTAAAAGAGTAATAACCGGAAAAGACTCACAAATCATTCCAACCATTTGGCCCTAAACTTTCTGGACATCAGCAGTCAAACTAGGCATCTGCAAAGCCATTACCCTCTAGATTTAATATTTAGATTCTAATGCTATAGTTTTTTTCTTTTTTCCTGTATAATACTCATAGTATTTTTCTGTATAATACTCATAGTACGTTACACTGTTTTGCATGTAAGAAAGAATTGGCATTAGTGTCTTTCAAAGCAATATAAATGGATGGATATTATGAATACTATGGATATTACGAGGTCATAATCCTTGTCGTCCAAAGGAGATATCAAATTCCCAGAGCGAATTAAAAATAAATGAAACTTTCATTCACGATCTTCAGAGAGTTGTTTCTGTTTTATAAAAAGAGGTTACCATGCGTCTTCATGAAAAAAAATCCCGTCTGCATACATTCAATGCATGTATGCCGTCGATATTCATATTTATAGCTTAGATTTTTTCAGCAAATCAACCTTATTTGTTGTTCTACTGGAATAATGAAATTCAACCATTTCCATTAATGTTTTACAGGGCTCAGAGTCGAGTCTGACAGTTCTGTTATTGGAGTGCAGCAATCAGGATTGCTGCGACTGCCCGGTTGACTGATGTATCCAACGATGGGAAGTTAATTTGATGCGATTAGGAGTGACCATATTTCCTGAAATTCATTTGTGAAAAATCTTCAACCGATATTTAGATCCAATTTGCAGCTTTGCAATTTTGAGCTGAAATTGGAAATGACTTATACGTATTCGTTCAAACGATGTAGCATTCCAAACAACGATAAATATGTTTATAGACGTATAACACATTTGTTTGCTTGTATTCCCTTTGAGTAAATTTTGACGTTGGTATAAGTCAAAAATAAAACAACGATACTTAGCAGACTATTATTCTAAGAAAGTGAATCGTATAAAATCCTGTATATGGAGGTTCTTATATTTAAGTTAGAAATAATATGGATTCTATATCCTTGACAGAATTAAATGTGTATTTCGTTAAAATGTTTTCGAAATTTTTGTTTTACTACATCTTCCTTTGCTAAAAATGATATTACTTTGCATCTACAGGCCTACAACAAAAAAAGATGCAGATTATATTTTGTTCTTAGAAAAATCAGAGATAACACTAGAGTCAGCAATCACTCTTTTCAGTTTCTCAATTTAATTAATTCCTTTAGTTCAGGTATTACAATAAATGTATCTTCACGGATCACTAAATTCAAAGAAGGAAATCGCTCAAATTGTCATTAACAAAACTACTACTCGATATGAAGTTGAAACTAAAGATTTCGGATACAGGAACCACATGCAGAAATTCTTACCATTACAAGAAATACGAACAATGACACAATAAATAATACACGTATGAGTACATTGTTTACTAAAGGTAAAAAAAAATTATTGATTACTTGTTGCAGGAGTCATGGGACGCGGTTTATAATACTTTTGATGCAAATGATACATATAATTGTTTCTTTTCAACGCTTTCATTTCATTTTAACGCTTGCTTTTCTCATCAAAAAAGAAAATTAAATATTTCATGGAAAAACAATTCTTAGATAACACATGGGATTAGGATATGTAAAAACCAAAGGAATTTTTTCTTTCATTTCTAAGCATCATAACGTATTTCAAGATGTCCTCCTCTAGTTTAAAAAATTCAAATCATTGTTAAGAAAAGTCATAAGGCAGGCTAAAATCATGAAACACGATCAGAATATTTTGACTCAAATAAAACAAAGGCAATGTTGAATATAAGAAAAAATACGACCAAATCAACTCGAAACCGTAGAGAATGTTGTTATAAACTATAACAATAGAACTGTGAACGATTCGGCAACAGAGGCTAGTCTCATTAACCAATACTTTTCGAGAATTGCTGCCGATCTCACTAAGAGTCTTCAGCCACAACATTGAACATGAGACATTCCCCAAAAATTTTAGACACGATGTCCGTTTCCGAAACTTCTTTCTATAAAATTTTCAAAATAATTGGTAAACTAAAAAATATATATTCGACTCGTGAAAATGAATTTCCGAATTTTTTATGATTAAAGATTTGTACGCCTTCTATTATACACCCGTTAACTCATATATTTAATGGATTCTTATGCACCGGAACTTATCTAGACTTTGCCGGCATTGTTAGCCGAATTCGTTTACTACACTCCGTGAAGTAACGGAAGTTAAGCGAATTAAAGACTTGCGGATTCCTGGTTGAGTGACGGTTAGGAACCCCGGGATCTAACGATGTCGAACCCCTTGCCGAAGGGATAAAGGTACTGACTGCGACGTGACGAGACTCGACTAAGATATAGTAATTACTTCCCATTCCTAAGGTTCTAGGGAATGCCTTCAATCCCAACACCGATTAAAGAGACGCGTTGCGTCAACGACGACAGAACAAATTAAAAAAAAAAGATATTTTCAAAACAGCTAAGATTAAGTCGCTCTTCAAAAAAGGCAACAAAAATGAAATTCAAAATTTTAGGTGTTCTACATCCTCCCACTGACACGAGTGGAAGGTTATAGGCCCTAATCATGTCTTTGGTGCTTTCGTAAAAGGTTTTGGGGTATAATTGTAAGTGGTTGGGATCAGATTTGATTGGTGGGTTAATATCGTTAAGTATAATATTATTGTTGGATGAGGAGGCTTTTCTTAGATATTCGATGGTCAGATAATCCCTTCGAATTTGCAGGTTTGGTTCCAAGGCTTCGTTAAATGTTAAGTAAAAAAAACATCCAGTACATATCCTAAGCACTCTATTATGTTCCGGATCCAAGTTTTTGAGTAGGTTGCTTTTGGCTTTGGATTATACACCAATAGTCGATTTTGTTACGGATGATAGCTTTGAAAATGAGGAACAAGGTGAGTTTGTCTGCACCTAGTTGTTATAGTTCACGTATTTTAGTAAATTTGTTCTTCTTTTGACATCAGTGATGAGATTTTTAATATGCTCTTTCCAAACATGCTTACAATCAAAAAGAAGACCGAGAATACTACTCAAAAAGACTCTTCTTATTTATACCTCTCACATTTCTAAACAAAGATCTCCAACTATATTTTGTCTAGATATCAAGATGCATTCGGATTTGTTGGGAGATATTATGAATCCTGAGATTAGCGTCCAGTTATGTATTAAGTTCAACGCACGTTGTGTATTTCTCTGCGTAGAAGAGAGGCTCTTTCCTTTGCTGACGATTATCATGTCACCAGATACTTGCAAATGATCGTAGGTGATTGGATATTCTGACCAACATTCTTAATTGCATTCAAAAATAAAGATACACATAGGGTGGATCCTTGTGGAAGTCCATTCTCAAGCTTGATTATTTCAGGTAACTGGCTGTTAGCACCTACTTGGATACATTGGCCACTAGTAAAATTCATGAATAAACTAATAATGTCACCATTAATGCCAATCTCTTTAAGTAACCGTATTACTCTAGGTATCCAGACTATATCGTACGCCTTTCTGACATATAGGTTGACGGCAATGACATGTTATCTGTTGTGGATGGCTTCAGTGATGTAAGTGTCTATGCTAATGAGATGTAAGTCAAATGCCCAGGTCTAAAGTCAACCTGATTATTTTTAATGATGTTAAAGTGATTGAAAACATCTTAAACGTCTATCAATAGACATAAAATTAAAGATATTTAGGAAGATTTCCTTGCCTTCTACAAGAAGATTCCGTATGAAGATTTTGGAGCCCCCGTCCGGTCCAGGTGTCGAGTTGTTTGGTATATTGATAGCTTTCTTTACTTCCTACATTGTGATTAGAACATTAAATTGGTCAGAACGTTCCGGTGGGGTTTGACAGCAGTTGTTATTGGAGTCTTCGATTACATTTTTAACCTTCAAGAATTCATTTATCATAATTCGCTGAACTAGAATTGGTTTGGAAGGTTTTAGTCGGCATGTTGACAATTGTAGCAGAATCATTTATAATCTTGTTGTGGGATTGTAAAAAAGGAATGTTGTTAATTTTTGTTGGATGACCTTTATTTTCTTGCATGATTCAGACATGTAGATTTTGATTGATGATACGTAATAAGTACATGCTTTTTTCGATTCTTTGATAATCCTTCTGGCATGGGACCTGGTTTTCTTGTAAGCATTCTAGTTCTCTATAGTTCTACTTCTTTTGATTTTATTGAAGGCACGATCAGCTGCTTTAATAGTTTCCCAGTATTCGTTGTTCCACCAAAGAACTCTTCTTGTTATATTTTACCTGATAAGAGTCAATAGCTTGGTGTACAACACCTATGATAATGTTGGTAAAATTTTGGACTACGTAATTGATGTCAGTTCCATTCTCATCTAGGTGAAAACAGATATAGCAGAGCTAATGATTTCTTGATACATGGTTCAGTTCAGCTTGCTGGTGGGAGGGAAAGGCGTGTCAGTAGAGCCGGGTAAGTTAATACCAATAATGATTGGATATTGATCACTGTCGAAGAGTATGCAGGGACTTTACATGAACATTTTGGAGCAATAAGGGCCGATATAATTGTTATACTCGTATAAATGGCGCTGACTTTACCATTATTGGGATTGATGTGCATGGCTTCTCTCGTGTTGATAATTATCAAATCTGAGTCTTCTGCACATGCTTCTATTAATATGCCTCGTCTATCGGTCTTAAAGGAGTCCCATACTAAATGATGACTGTTTAAGTCTCCCAGAATCAATAGGCGTTTTGGTAATTGTTTTAGGATATCGCTGAGCTCCGAGTATTCAAGTTTAAGGCTGTTAAGGATATATAAGTTACATATATTAATACAAATAGGTGCTACAACCTTCACAGCAACTGCCTCCAAGTCAGATTTTATCATAAGGCTATCTGCCAAAATTGAAGCATTCTTACATACGTGCTGTAGATTAATATATTGCGAGAGAGTATATCTAATACAAAAACGGTAGATAAATAATGAACAAAAATATAAATACCATTTTCTCGAAGTTTCGATTGGTTATACCGTGTTTCTCGACATGTGAAATGCTATGCTTCCGAAAGTGAAATTCATGATTTTATCACCTGAGATGGTGGTGTTCTTCCCACTGGATAGTAAGATACAGCTCCGTCCTACACGTCAGCTTGCGGTGTTTTCCCATCTAGGTATCTCCCACTAGCGGGGCTTTTCCCCAGCAGGAACAAACTCTAAGCTCTCATGTACGGTAGTGTAGTGCATATAAATGTGTGTGTAAGGGGTGAGGATAAGACAAGGAAGAAGAAGGAAAGAACGCGCGCGGTCCGTGGCCCGTTTGTTACGGTACTGCTCCGGCATTCGCTTGCGTTGAAACTGAGAAAGAGAGATCAGAGCAGCTGGCTCTAGAATACCCCTCCCAACAGCGGTTGAACTGGACCTACCTATCTAGTTAAGTCATTCTGTCACTGTTGGGGTTCGAAGCCTAAGATCTTCCGGCCAGAGGCAAGCAGTGACATCAGTTGATGCACCACCCTGAGACACGTCAGCCAGTATTAGATTCTGTATATAATATTTTACATACTATTTCATTAAGATAGCACAAACACGACATAAGTGGACAATAAAAAACTAGTGGTGCTAAGACAGCATGTGCTTTCTTCCCCGTATTTTCACGCAAAATTACTTGGAAAATACTCAAATATGCGAAAAATTGTCTTATTCCAAACTCTATTTTTAAGGAACATATTTCATTAAGGGAAAAATACCTATCTTTAATATTTTAGTTGAAGAAAGACGTCGAAAAAATACTGAACTTTTGCAATTTTTGAAAAATCCGAATTTTCAACGAACATGAGATCTGCACCATTCTCTAAACGTCATTTGCACTATCCCACAACAAAAATTAATAAAATACGATGGAGCCATTTTTTAAAAATTTCGAAAATGTTTCAGGGGCCTCATGCAAAGTACCTCGCAAAACTTAAATATCATTTTAATTGTTAAATATCGATTGGGGAATATCAATGTTGGAGGAAATCGGCTAAACGGCTTAGCAATTAGCGTTGTTCACAGACGGACGGACAGTCATTTTTGCCGTCATTTTTCGTTATCAAGGACCCAGAAAACATGGATTCTTCGTACACCACGAGTGAGAGGATTTTTATTAATTTAGCATCTGGATTTATCCACGTTTTCGTTACCAGGGCACTATAATAAGTTTCTCTGCCGAAAATAAAATATTTTCGCGCAGCATTGCATAACTTTCTCTCTACTTCGTAGGGGATTTGTTGTCTCTACTTCGTAGGGAGAAAGTAAAAGATGAATCAAATATGTGACATAAATGCGATAGTTGGCCGTCCAAAGCGCGAGATGGCTCGCTGCCGTCGTTCGCCGTCGCCTAGCGCGTGGCGCCTGGCGTTTGGATTCCAGCGCTCCACGCTGGGCGCCAACCGGTGTTGCCCGTGCGGCCCCGTGTTCTGGGGGGCCGTGGGCCGCTGGCCGTGAGCCGGCGCGCGCACTCACCGTGGAGCAATGCGGACAGGGCAGCGACGCTCGCAGCAGGCGGCAGCAGTGCAGACAGCGGCGGGTCATCGCCTCCGTGGACAGGACCAGGCGTACGGCCGCTCGGCGATCAATACGCTACCTGCACACACGCCGCACACAAACGCTGCTGACATCTCGGCCCCGGGCTGAGCCCGCGGCGCGCGCTTTCCTCCTCAGCCCCCTCGCACTCTCCTCAACCCACACCGCCCCGCCACTCTCAGGCTGTAGCCTAAAGCTGGCCTCACCAACTCCACCCGCGCCGGTTGGGTGCTCCCTGGGAAACCTTGCCATTTCACCCCGCCTGCTCTCTGTCTCTCCCCATCTCTTCTTCGGTATATTTAAGTTTCTTATCCCTCCTCCACATCCCTATGTTACTCAATCTTATTTTTCTCCTTTCCTTCCTTCTCGCGTTTTCTCTGTCAATTTGTTGTCATTCTGTATTGATAATTTCTTGTCCCAGCGGTTTACACTCTTCTCCTCGATGTTCTGTCACGATGATATATTGTTTTCCGTACTAGCTTTCATTTTTAATACGGTGGCATTTATGGACCTGAGCTCTCGAGTTCGATTAACTTTTTTCTATTTTTTCTCTTCCATTATTTGTTTCCCCACTTTTCCTCATTAAATTTCATGATACGATTCATTCCTGGAACAACCTGGAACACTAAGCCTGCTTTTTTGCACACATTTCTTCGTAACACCGATATACTTTTCCGCCCATGATTTCCTGATATCCAATAACTTCCATTTATAATTTTTATTCAGTTTATCCCATCTTCTCCGGTCACCTCCCTTTTCATTTCGTTGTTCTCGGCGTACTCTTTACCTAATCAGTAGCTGTATTAGTTCATTTTCATACCCTGTCTCACCAGCTTCATCATCGTCTCATCCCCGTGTTCTATGTCCCTCTATCCCGTATTCACACACTCATCCACGCTTACCGTCACGTTCCCACTCATGTTTGCGCTCACATATGCATGCCCGCGCGCACGCACTCACGCATGCTCGTACGCAGATCGCGGAGGCGCGGGGGGCGGCATGCAGGCGGCGCCCGCAGCCCGGTCTTGCGCCGCGCAGCGCTTTGCGCCGGCTGCGCATCGCCTCCGTCCACATTCCACCCCGCCCCCGCCCCAGCCACGTCTCCTCATTCCGACTAAGCGAAGCCCTGTAAATTCCAATAAACGGAAACCCCAAATTCCATCAAACGAGCTTACCGAGACCTTCGCAAACGGCGTTTCCGTAAGCTCGCCTCAGTAAGAATCAGAACGTTACTTCATTTGTGTAATCCAGTTTTAGCCATGATCTCTCTGCTTCCACGAGGAGGAAATTTATTTGTTTGGGCGCTCTTGTTTTCTAGTTACGCCGCTCCGCGCAAGCCTTACGTCGATATTTGACTTCTCGGAAGGCGCAATTTCCTTCTTCAGAGAGCACACGCATTTTACGCCCACCTCCGCCGCTTCTATAGCACCGACCCTTCTTCCCAGCGACCTGCCCCTGCGCTCGCCGACGCTCGCACCAGTTAAAAATGAAGTACTTTGGTACTCGACGTTCCCATTTATTCGGTCGAAACACACTCGCGCACCTGCCACCTCTATATAAAGAAGACTTGATCGTGGGTATACGCTGCATAATGAAAGTCGCCCATCAATGAGTAAAATGTTGTTTTAAATACGGGTCTGCTGAAACATGCATGGCGCGCGATTTTACGGTAATTGTCCCAGCGCTGGCCGTCTGCGCAAGGCGCTGCTCCCCTTTAACGGGTCGCGCGGGTTGCCGCCGCCAAGGAGGGAGCCTGCACTCCGCTCATCACAGCCATCCTCGCTTAAAGGAGCGCACCCAGCCCATCAGGGAAGGGTACATCACTGAGTATCTCCGAAGCGTTCAACCGGCTGAGATAGCTCAGGGCAGTAATCCGTGTAAGTGCAGTGTCTCTGACTGGGAGGACGTAGGGTTCGAATCCCGACGATGGCGGATTTTCTACGCGAGCTCAACCGTTGCATGGGCAAGAAATCTAGCGACCGGCTGCACTGAACACTGGGTACCGGCTGCACTGGGTAATACAAGATTGTAAAGGGTCAATAATTCGGACATCAAGAATTCAGACTGTTAGAACAGTCGATATTCCGGGTTCGGTTCTAGAGAAACTAGTATTGCTACAACAGCACATACTTTCTCACATAATTTCTAATTTGCAATTTTCAAAAATTCAGACGAAAATAAGGCCCGTCCCGTTCTTTTAAGCGTCCCTTCTTCCATCCGTGGTAAAGTTTAAAGGAAAAATTTGGAGCGGTTTTGAGAAAATAATTTTCCTAGAAACTGCATAAATTTCATACGCAAATTATGTGAACATTGCTCGCTTTTTCAAAAAATTGTACGAAACCTTTTTTTAACGAGCTGAGTTTTTACAACAGACTTTGTCTGAGACAAAAGTATCAATCTTCAGTTTTGTAGTTTGGAAATATTAAATTTTGGCAATTTTCGGAAATAAAACGGAAATTTCGCTGAAAATGGTTTTTTCCCGCTTATTACATAAGAGCAGAAAATTGAAATAAAAATTTGGAATGGTTTTTGAAAAAACAATTTTTTTTAAATTGCTTATATTTCGCGCAAACTTCTACTACAATTACTCAAATTTTCGAAAAACTGAATGATTTTGATCTTAGTTAAAGATCTGTCTTTAAGATACATATTTCGTTGAGGAAAATATCTTTATTTTCAATACTGTAGTTGTAGGAAGGTGCCCCATAATATAGCACTTTTGCAATTTTCAAAAAATCTCCGAATTCAACGAACAAAAGACCTGCATCATTCTCGTAAGAGCCCTTTACACTATCCGACCACAAAATCTAATCAAACATTTGGACCAATTTTTTTTAAAATTTTGAAAATGTTCTATGGGCATCATGTAAAGTAGGTACACCAAATTTAAAATATGGGTTTCAAATTCAAGGGGCCGCGACATCAGGCGAATCGATTGTGGAATATAAATTTTGGAGAAAGCTGACTGAACGATTTAGGTGCTAGCATTGACCACAGACGGAGGAACAGAGACACGTTTTGCGGTTAATGGATTTTTCAGAATCAAGGACCCACAAAACATGGATTCAAGCAACACAATGTATTATAGGAAGTAATTTACTATACATAGCAACTAAATTTACCTACTTTTTCGATACCAGTGCCCGGTTTTGCAAAACGAATATTTTTTGCATACACTATGCTTGAATTTAATATAATTAAAAAAACACGTTCTCAAAAAACCGCTTCAATTTTTTTGTGAGTGGGTAAGGTTCATTTTAAGCTGCCATTGAACTGATACAATTCGTAACGCGCGAATCAGAGAAAAAATTCACCAACCATATATTATATCAGAAGACTTAGTTATCACTATTCTCAGAGTAAAATTGCAGTTTCTGATTTTTTGTTTCATAGATCGTTATATCTATAATTAAAAGATCGATACTCTTATATTGGAACAAGCGCACTAATCTCTTCCGGTAATTTGATATTCATTGAACATTAAATTAATTTTTAAATAACTGGTGATCCATTTTAAGGAAAAGTTAAGAATTTTTAAAAATGTTCTTGAAAATTTCAATGTTTTTATTAATAAGCGACATACGACTGGAAGTCACCAAAAATTACTTTTGTCTAATAGAGGATATCAACAAAGTTCCTTAACATTATATTGAGCAATTCAAAAATTGTAATCAGACTATCACTATAGCGTTCGACGAATTGTCATCACGTGTCTTTTTCAAATCACAAACCAATTCGTTAAGGGTCAATATATCTTTTTAATTGTACTAGATTGTGGCATTGTCACTAAAGTCTTCCCTCAGGTTTTTGAGATAGATTAAGAAAGCATGGCGTTAAAAATCATCAATCGTTTTACAGATTTTAGCGCAATCACTTCATCGCAAAAGGATATAATTTTAAAATACTTGGGCCTGCTTGCGCTGTTTTGGCAATTCGCTGCGCTGCTGGAACAAAAGTTGTGCAGTGGATTGCTTATCGACAAGTGAATGCTTCAAACGCTCTATATTGGATGGCATTTTAACATTTAAGTTTAAAATAAATTATTTTCAAAAAAAATAATAATCGGCTTTGAAAAATATATTATGATAAGCTTGGTGAAAGCTCTCAAATTTCAGCATTTGCGTTTAGAGAGCAACTCAAAATTTACTGTAAAAACCACTTTGGATAAAAATCGTAAACAAAATAATCATACTTGTAGAATAATTAAATAATGTAATACTGATAGTCTGGTTTACTGTTATTGTAGAACATCGAGTAGCTGATGACCAGTTGTTATGATAAGTTCTTTAAATAATGGGAATTTTGTGAATGATTAATTCAAATCTATGATTTCAAGATAACACATGCGTATAGATGGGGTCACTCATTTATTTTTGCCTGATATCTACGAAGCAGTAAAAAAAATGTGCATGTATTGATTTCCATGCCATCGAAATATTTTGGGCGTATCAACTACTTGCCGTTATTTCCCTGAGGGAACTACATGTTATAGCTGGGAGGTGGCGGTGTTCATTCCTCACACGAACGCCAGATCTGGCGACGATCTAAACGTCGGCTTACGAGATACACTCCTCATAGTATCACCCCCAGTGGAGCACCGCCCCAGTCAGGATGTGCTCTAAATTTACGATTGGGCTCTCTATATATGTGGTAGTGTAGTTCATGTAAGAGTAAGTATGTGTGTAAGAGAAGAGGAGGTGACATGGATGACGAAGGGAAAAACGCACGCGAACAGAGGCCGGCTTGTTAAGTGAAACTTGATATAGATCGGAGTAACCATGAAAAACTACCGATCACAGGAGCCGGTCGCTAGAATTCTCCTCCAGAGAAAAGTTGAATTCAACCTACCTATGTAACTAGCGCAAAAAATTCGCCCACATCGAGATTCGAACCCTAAAACCTTCCGGTCGGATACGCCGCAGTAACCGTCATTGTAGTCCCTTAGTCATTTCAGCCGACCAATCGATATAAATAAAATTCGGTGTATAAACCATTAAAAATATACATTAAAAATATTAGTGCTCTGGAATGATTAGTGTATCGCTATTATCTCTTCTGGCACGCACTTTTCACGAATGTGAACCCTGGCCTTGCAGATATTTGATCGACAATGTAACTGACTGACTCGGCAGCCAACATTATACCGAAGATAGATGATATCCTGTGTGTTTTCGCAGTAATATTAAACTAATTCAGAACGATCTACGAGTGCCCCTGAAGGCATATCACACTGTCGGCACTAGGGCGTTAGAATAAATTAAATAATAAATCTGTTTATTTTTGTTTGCAAAATATTTAATCGTTTTCTAAACTTCTAACCCATATTCAACATTACCCCACTTTCTCGCAACACTCACCTAGTGAGGGTTTTTTTTTCACTTTATTTTCACATGAAGAAATTTTGTGAAATTATTTTTGACTATATATTTATAGTCAAAATCTACCAATCACATAAAGTTAAAGTTTCTGATAGTATGTTTAAACAATATAGGGATGTGGTATTGCCTTAATTGTGTATGGTATTTCATACTATCTGAGGTTCATGTAACGTACTTGGCATTTTAAACTTGGTCTTACTAATATTATGTTATTAAAGTTATTAATAATTTAGCACATGTCATTTGTAATTGATGTTATTGATGATTTAAATATTTAAAATGAAAAAAGTACAAAACAATCATTATCATGACACAAAAATTTAAATGTTTTTAATATTAGAGTTTATAATTACTCGCACATTTTACTAAATAAACAACTATATTTTACTTATCCAATCTTTCAGCAAATACTTTGCCTCAAGAGGTTCCCAATAATGCCATAATGAAGAATGTCTTCACGACCTGCATAATATCAATTTCATATTCAGTAAAAAGTGCATTCATGAACGAAAAGTATACTCATAAACAGTGTACTTTAACAGCGAGGAACTTTTCAGGTTATTTTATCCTGAAGTTACGAATAATCTATCTTCACATGCGAACAAAACCCTAACCGTGAGTATTGTTTTCGCTAATAATATGATACAAAAATGATAACTTGTTCGCGGGAATAATCGCAAATAGCTTCTGTTTTGTTCTTTACTTAAAATTTAAAAAAAGTGATTCGCAAATCTCCTCTCCGGCAGGATTGTTTGCACAATGACGTTGAGAACAGAGGTGTGCGTATCGTGAATAGTGATCTCACAGAGCGGATTTTGCGCTCAAACTGTGCTAAATTATGCGTGGCACGCGCTTGGCAATAGCGCCAAAGAAACAGCCAGAAAATTCCATTAAGGGACTAACGACGCCTTTCTAAGTGCATTATTCTCGGCAATATGACATTCGACGTTAATCGTCGAAATACGGCATCTCGTTTCCCGCGTCTAGGCGACAGCGTCGCGCGCAAAGCGACCTAACGAGAAACAGGGCGTGAAATAGAGTGACAGCGCCATTCAAAGGCGGAAATGACGACGGAAACTGCAATGAGAAAGAACTTGTACAGAAGAGCGACTCGAAAAGTATAAAATAAAATGACAGAGAGAGAAAAGTGATTGAGGTAAAACTACAAAAACAATAAAGAGGATGTGAGAGAAACTGAGAGACTTTTAAACCAGCTTAGAAAGACGGGGGAAATTCTGGAGAGACATGAAAGGAAGTAAGTACTGAAATGTGCAGTTTTATTCTCAAATGACGAGGGAGGAGTTTACGGGAAAGGTTGCGCTGGCAATTGTTGTGTTCTTAAAGATGCCGGCAAAGCACCACAAGAATCAAAGCGGGTGATCAAAAGTGAAAAAAATATGCAGATGGTATCGTTAAAAAAGCGTCACTCACAAACGATTGGGAAAAAGGAGAAACGAAGTGGTAGAAGTCACGAAAGAAAAGAGGGGGAATACTGTACGAGAAATGTTGTTTGACAACTATATTAGGTGGCAAATGAGCGTTGAAAATGTAGAGAAATACAGAGAAGTAATTATAAGTCTATCTTAAGCAGCCTTTAATGGTGCGGGAAAATATTGTTCGTTGCCGATTAATCAAGGTAATTAGGTTATAGAAAAGTGAAATAAGGTCTAATTTTGTTAATTGCAGCAAAATAATATGTGATTTCTGTAAAATTATTTTACTCGCGATGATTTTATTTCATTCGTAATTACCTAAAGTACTACAAAATACAACTTAAACAACGAAATGTTCTTGAATTCTAAAAATTATACAAGTGAGTTCTCGCATGGATTTTTGTAACTTTTCAAAAATAAATACCTTGTAGAGTCGTGTTTTAGCAATTTGGTATCTCTTTTTAGCTGCGTAGGTCTTGAAACTTCCTAAAAGTGTGCTTTTGGTTTTATGCAGAGTGGGTAGAGCAAACGCGTTATTTCATGGAAGCAATTCTTAAAATTCTTCTTATCTGAATCAGAATTTAATCTCTATACCAGATAAGTGAATCCAGATGTCAGCTCTGAATAAGTCAATGCGTCTCGTTACAAGATGATATGGAATCAACATCTCTTACGCTTATTATCCTACAATTGAGAAATTGTTAGAGGTGAACGCTTAACAGAGGTCAATCAAGGAAAAGTGCTGGACATAAGACTAGGTGATTGCATTAAATAAGAAATGTTTACAAAATAGGAATGTGTCTTATGGGAAAATCAGTCGGTTCACGAAAACCACGAAAAAAAAAATGAGCAGAGAGCTTAATTGAGGCGGCTGTGTGAACATGCCTTACAGTAGCTTTAAAGAGAAAGGGATCAACTTTAAGAAGCTAGAGCCGAAAAGACTACGGATACGAAAGAGGGGCGAAGTAAGAATGCAAATAGGGAAGTAGAAAGTGAGTAAAATAAATGAAAGAAAAGTCAAACTAATATTGCAAGCGCTAAGACAGTAAAGAAAGAGTAGTTTGCAAAATATCATGTGAAACACGAACAAATTGTATCAGTGTGATACAGAAGCAAGATATACTAAAAGAGGAGCTACGAATGCAGGAACTGGTCTACTAACGCGAGTAGCGAGAAAGCCAGCCACCAGCAGCTGCTGCAGCAACAGCAGCGGGGGCGGCGGCCGAGCGAACGAAACAACGGAGTGTGCCTCGGCAGGCGCACGGCCACGCAGGAACAGGCAAGTGGAGCGGTACCACGTCGGGGGGAGGGGGGCTACAGGGGCAGCTGCGCCGACGCTGCGTGGGCGGAACGTGGCTGAGATGACCCGCCCACGATGCACCCACGACCCCTCGCCGTGCGTTGATTTCCGGCCAAAGCCAATCCTGCTCGATCGCCCCCTGCCCCTCCGAGCCCCTGGCCAACAGCGTACCTCCCCTGCTCCCATCACTGCCACCCCGTTCGGCCAATTTTTCGACCTGGAACGTAACCCCGCATGATTTCACCTGCTCCTCGCTAGCGTATGCATTGAATGCTTCCCTTTCAACCGTTAAACTGATCGCTTCGGATTTGCATTGTGTTACTGGGTGGAGAGGGCTGATGCTAAACGTTTTCCTATTATGTCGGTCGATTCTCGTCAACGCGACGCAACACCAGGGCGCAGTGCTCGCGACGAGCTTTTTTTAGAGGCGAAGTTGAAGCCAACGGCCGTTACGCGTAGGGCGGAGGTACGGGGAAAAAGCTCTTCTTACACGCGGATAATGGAGAGCTGGAAGTGTGATTATTACCGTTACAAGTTCCTTGAACTTCGTCGCGGGCGGGGTTCGCGTTGGGGGATGGAACGCATTTCCAGAAATTAGAACGTCGCCGAATGAGTTCTTGTACGGAGCGCCCGGTGCAGCATTTATAACGCGTACGGCAGGCGGCTCCTGGTAGCGGTTTAAAAGCGTAATGAATTTCCTTGCAATTCTTGCGGATCCAGTGTTTCACCACCGCTTTCGCCAACCCCAACCCTAGACGCTTTGCTACCCGCGCTGCCTCACCGGTTTTACCGCCCACGCCATCCCCCACCTCTGCTTCTGCGTCCGTTCCTCTCCCTCTGCCCGCGCCAGCCTCGTCATCCCCCTTCCCCCCCCCCCCCCCCCCCCCCCCCCCCCCGCTTCCAACCCCCTTCTCCCTCCCCAACTCTCCCGCCTCTGACCGGGAGGTCCTAGGTTCGAGTCCTGACGGCGGCATTTTTTTTTTTTGACATTAGCTTTTCAGCTAGGTCGAATTCAGTCGCTGTCTGGAGGAGAATTCTAGAGCTTTCCTTCCTCTTCCTTGTCCTATTATCTCCCCCTTATACACACACTTACACTAACATGCACTACACACATGCACTACATATTCCGGGAGACCGGTCGGGAGCTTAGAGTTTGTCCCGACTGGGGCGGTGCCCCGCTGGTGGGAGAGTCCTGGTTAGGGGGAAACCCCACTAGCCGACGGATGGTCGGCGCCGGATCTCGACATCCAGCGGGGGAAGACCACCGCCATCTCCCGAAAAAAACATGCACTAGACTAACGGGACTAATGACCAAAGCAGTTGACGCGCCCGGAAACACGAAAAAAACAAACCAAACCAAACCCCAGATCTCCTTTCCGTGACAAACCCCTTACCGTCCCTCGTCCCACGTCAGAGCCCTGCCTACAACACCTGCACGTTGGCGCACTTCCTTGCCTCCGCTGCCTTCGTGGCCGGGGCCACCGCCTCGCGCTGGGGACTCGCGCCCACGCCACTCTGAGAACTACGGCATCGCCGTTGAAAGATTAAACAGCGCGGACTAAGAAGATTGTGTTCGTGGGAGCCTTCAGCGCGGCCACCGGCAGGTCACGGGGAGTTGCGACCTGTACGCAGCGCACGTGTGTGTGTCACTGCAGCACGTATGCCTCACATGGAATTATATTTTGCAAACAATTGCTGGGTTTTGTGTATTTGATGGTCAATGTGGGAAGCGGGTGCTCATTGTAAACTCGAGATCTACAACAATGTGTGAGTAACGCAGGGACAAAGAATAATTGAATGATATTTCCATTTGTCAAGTTATCATGCATGTGCGTTTGTAAACGAGATTGGCAATGTAAATGTTCAGGTGCGAATAATGTAAATGCGATTCAACTGCACCTAATTCAATAACAATTTGTATTTCAACGTCCCACATTCGTGGTTTCATTTAGAGTCTTTACAATGAAATCATTCTCACAACACCATTTCATTTCGAGACAAAAAATTATTATTTATATTAAATTTCACATTGATACAAATAAGAGTACGTCCAGATTATGATGCGTAAATATTCTAATTGAGTATAGCCAATAGGGTAATGCAAAAAATATCACTTTCGAATGAAAGCGCATTATTTCACAATACTAGATCTTTAAATCTTTCACGTTCATTTTTTGAAAATATTATTACGTTTGCGAAATGTTTAGATATATGTGAGAAGTTACTCAACCTCTCATGCAAGAGCAGCGGTTCAAGTGGAAAGTTGCCCAGAGCGTTCCATTTCGTATCCTAACCCAGGTATTTTCTTTTCTTTATACTTTTAAAAAAGTATGTCACATTCTACCGAATGCAGTCGGTACCGAAAACTTCTGAATTTCCAATAAATAAAAGTTTTATGTATTTTTTACCTCTCGCTTCCTTGGTTAGGTGTACTTGAAATGATTGCTGGTGTTTTAAAAGGATATTCTTATAGTATGTAACCGTTAACTATTTGATGAGAAAGTGTGAGCTGTCGTAGCAACACTAGTTAAATAATTACATAAAAACTCATATAATTCTTTAAAACTCTCGAGCACAGAAAAATATATTTGTGCATTCATATACATTATATCGAATTCACTGATATTATTGAATTTTCATTAAATTTGACTTATAATTCATGACGATATAGAATTATTTATGATTACGTCACTTTCCATTGTTTGCCCAATAAAGCAAACATTTGCTGGTAGGAACTTATAATATGTAGGAATTCTGGAGTTTTACTTCCGCATAAAATTTGGAGAGTTGTAATTATAAAAAACCTGGAAAAATCGATTTTGCATTTTAGACGAAGAATACATATTGGGATGTCTCTGATTCTAAAACGCGATTTTCAAACGATTCTTTGCCCATTCTTTCAATTTTGCACCAAATGTCCCTAGTGGCAGATCAACGTGACAAACTAGAGTCCCTGCGAATTTAAGATATCTAATTTTGGGGGGTTCTTCACATGAAGCTCCTAGGATAATTTGCATTTTCTTTTCAAAAAATTGCGTCACAGTTTTCTTCCACTTTTGCCTTAGAGAAAAATGCTCGAATAAATATAATGTGTAACCGATTTTCATAAAACAAAAAATTTCCCAAATGTTACAACACTAATGTGACGGAGATGACCTCTTTTATTTCTTCATATAAGAACGTCAACAACGCCGAATGAGAATCCCCACTATTCAGGGCATCAAATTATATCACTGCAGAGGCTCTGACTGGAGAAGGTCCTAGCGTTCGAGTACTGAGGGTAGTAGGGTTTTCGACACTAGCAAGACAGCTAGGTCGAATTCAGTCGCTGTCTGGTGGAGACTTCTAGCTGCCGGCTGCTCTCTTCGGTAGTTTGTCGTGGTTTCTCTGATCAACATCAGGCGAATGCCGAAGCAGTACTTAACAAACGGGTGACTTACCGCCCACGATATTTCTTTCCTCTTCCTTGTCCTATCCTCACCCCAGACGTACACACAACTACACTCACATTCACTATACTATCACACTTCTCGTTAGCTTAGAACTTGTTACGACTTGGACAAAGCTCTGATCTTGGGAGGTACCTGGTCGGAAATAATCCCATCATGCTCACGTAGGTCAAATCCGGACCTCGCCAGCCAGCGGGGAAAGACCCTGCTACCACCCAAGATGAAGGCCCAATGATTTTATAGGTTTCAATTGTTTTGCAAACTGAAAATGATTGATATTGTTTACGATATGCTCTTTGTTCAAAATATAATAAAATTTATCCGAAGTGTTTGATATAATTTGAGTTATCACTGCGCCTTTGGTTGTGAATAAAAAGATCGGAATTTGATACTCGAAAACTGAATATTAAGAATACATTTTGACGGGGAGCGGTAGCTCTGTGCATCAACTGATGTCACTACGGCGCATCTGATCGGGAGGTCCTAGGTTCGAGTCTCGACGGCGACAGGATTTTCGACACTAGCTTTTCAGCTAGGTCGAATTCAGTCGCTCTCTGGAGGAGAATTCTAGCGGCCGGCTATTCTGGTCGGTAGCTTTCCGTGGTTCTCCGATGAACGGAAGGCGAATGCCGGAGCAGTACCCTAATAAATGGGCCACGGACCGCTCGCAATCTTTCCTTCTTCTTCCTTGTACTATCCTCACCCTTTACACACACACACACACACACACACACACACACACTTACACTAACATTCACTACACTACCACATATTCCGCAGACCGGTTGGGATCTTAAAGCTTGTCTCGTCTGGGGCTGTGCCCCGCTGGAGGGAGAGTCCTGGTTAGGGGGAAAGCCCGCTAGTCGACGGTAGGTCGGCGCCGGATCTCGCCCTCCAGTGGCGGAAAATCAAAACTATCTCCCAAGGAAAAAACATGCACTACACTTACGAGACTAATGACCGACGTTGTTGACGCTCCCGGAATCACTAATCAACCAACAAAATTGTTGCAAGAAAGCCAATATTTTTTCATTTACAGAACATAAATTGAACAATGTTTTTTGTTTAAATGAATACCCAAGTATGTTATGTTACATTTAGTTATAAATATATTAATTTATCAAAATCGTCAAAAGCATCAATAAAAAATAAATTTAAACGGTCGCCTCTGGAGTTCCTACACATTGGTAAATCACGAGACCTTGGTTTTGTTAGTATTAATTGAAGACTTTGACTATTTAGAGCCACAGTCTTACTGCGTTATATTTTTCAAACAGTAGTAGAAGCGTTATGGTGAGTATTTATTGGAATATCTGGTGTCCAAACAAATTGTTCAAGATGGAAAAAATAATTCATAACAATGCTTGATTTAATAACTGACGCAACTAGACTAAATAAATTATTCCTAGCAATTCTTTTGTTCGTGTGCAAGTTTCAGGACTTGTGCAGTGTGCAGGTTTGTGACACTGGAGACAAAAACTACTTATGTGAAGAGTGTGAAGCAAAGGTTCTAGGAACAAAGCTGAAATAACATATGAAAATACAGGTTCGAATTATATGAGAAAATATTAGAGATAAATTAGCTCCAGTGCTAAGAGAGGTTGACTCATTTTATTCACGCAGGATTTAGATATTTCGTAACAATGCGGCATATTTACATTTATATTTGTAGATTAAATTGTATTTTTATGGGATTTTGTATTATTTCTCTACCTATTCTATCTATTAAAGAACAAAATGGTATATCTTGCTTCAAAAATTTGTCCTCCCCTGAACGTGAATCCAATCTCTCCAAATACAAAAAACTTTTTTAAGTCACTAACTTAATCTGCACTCCACTTGAGATTGTCCTGCTCAAGAATAGCGCGCCTTATGCGTCGGAGTCCTTTTAGGCTTTGGCGACGGGGTGGCAGAGCCTCCGTGAAGGCCAAGGAATCTTTAAAAGCTCGTCTCCCGCCGCGAATATAGTCACTCGCTTGGGCGTGTGAGGCGTGTGTTGACTGCGCCGTCGGCGACGGTGACGGCGAGGGCAGGGGCAGTGCTTGGCCGCCCTCGCGCATGCGCACACGCGACAAGGGCGGCGACGGCGGCGGCGGAAGGGGCGGCGGGGACGGCCACCGGAGGGCGAGGTCTGCGGGAAAAGACGGGCTGCACGTTTTACAAATCCCGTCACGAAACTGCGGCGTAATCTTGCGCTTGCAGACGACCATCCAGCGGCCTCTGAATAAATTGCTTTTAATATGCGAAATTTACATAGGGTGACGTAAATATTTGGCACCCAATTCGTTTTATTGCCTATCAGTTATCTTAACGTGCGTGGCACGTCCCTTACTCTTGCTTTTTCTTTTCGTCTGCAACACTATTGAAGTTTTGAAATATTCCTTTATAAAAAGCGTAATGGTGGCGTCACCGAAGGGACGAAACGTTCCTGCTTTTGCGAAAATAAAAATGACAAAACGTAATATATAGAAGAGAAAAGCAATCGATAAAATGAAAGAAGAGAAAGTAACTGCTATGGAGAAAAAAATGTTGAAAAAGGGCAATTAATTCACGTATTCAATGTTGTGGGTGTTAAGACCTCTGAAATAAAATATTTGGGTTTTACTATCGAGTGTCGTTCACTTTATCTGTTAAAGGAATGGAATCGCTCATCTCTACATTTTGCTGCATATTTTAATAGGTAAAGAGGCCTGGAAGAATTGGGAGTTTTTTTCCAATTCGTGAAAGTATGAAAACTTTTTTGATGAAAAAATTCATATCCTTTTGTATTTCATTACCATCTTGTTTCATTAAAGAATACATTTTGAAGTTGCATACTTATTTGATATCTTTCATATTAATCGATTTTTTTATATTATTTGTAGTACGTATTTCATATTGCATCAAAAGCAATCAAATAATTATGACGAAAGTGCAGTAATGAAAAATATCATTATTTTACTTATATTTAAATGGCAGAACTATCGACTTTCTCGAGTAGAGTTTATTGAATCGAATTAAAACTATTTATAAGAACACCGAAAAGAAATATAAATCCATGCAGATAGCTGGTGACAAATATCTTCATTGTGCTATATTGTTAGACTTCATTTTCTCCGAGGATGTTAATATGATCTCCATTAGACAAACTTTTTTCCTTATTTTTCGTTTTTCTCTTTTTTAACTTAAGCTTTTCTTCAAAAAATTACTGCAACTAACCAGTAATGTTCTCCATTCCTTTTTAGCCGATGTTTAAGATGCCGAAATACGTATATAAACACTTATTAAAACTTCCTACTGGAATTTTATTGATTGATTGATTTTGTAGTGTTTCCGGGCGCGTCAACGGCGTTGGTCATTAGTGTCGTAAGTGTAGTACATGTTTTATATGGAGATATGGCGGTGATCTTCCCCCACTCGATGGCGAGATCGGGCACCGACCTACCGTCGGCTACTGGATTTTCCCCCTAACCAGGACTCTCCCACCAGTGGGGCACCGCCCTAGCCGGGACAAGCTCTAAGCTCCCGACCGGTCTCCCGGAAAATGTGATAGTATACTGCATGCTAGTGTAAAGTGTGTGTGTAAGGGAAGAGGATAGTACAATGAAGAGGAAGGAAAGATAGCGCACGGTCCGTGGCCCGTTTGGTAGGGTACTGCTCCGGCATTCGCCTGGAGTTGATCGGAGAAACCACGGAAAACTACCGATCAGATCAGCCGACTGGAATTTTATTAATCTTCAATTCATAACATAGCAGGATGCCGTAAATCAAAATATAAATTTTAAAAACTGTTTCTTCTCGGCGTAAACATAGCATAATTTATTTTATTGAACACCTTGAAAATAGTTCGGCGAGTGTGTGGATTGGGAGTTTTATTAAAGTAATGGAGGTTCGAAGATGACAAAACTAATATGGACAATTGGGAATTGCAAAGGCCCGTCGGTCACTTGGCGCAAGGGACCTAGGCCGTAGTATAGTGTACTCTTTAGGAAGCGGATGTCATGGAGGTGTAAACTGGACCACGGAAACACGGAGAATCTTCGAGGTCTGGGTGGAGTACGGCGAGCGCGAGCGTTCGAAATAATATGTTTAGACAAATAAGAATGGTGATATCCAGAATTCTCTGTCTGTCTATTCATACGAAGCGACTGAGGTGTATTAAACACAAGGTGAGCTTCAGGGGTGAAACAGCAAGGTGGATATTGGGAATCGTGAACGCGAAGAAGCCGAGGAAGCTAAACGCCGTGGGCAACAGGAAAGGTGGAGGTTGTTTGTGCTCGTGTGGCGAGTGCAACTACAGCAAAAGGCAGGCGGGGGGTGGCGGCCGAGGCGTGTGTTAGTGGTCGGTGGCAGATACGAGGCGAGGCGAGGAGCAGCACCAGCGTCCAGCGGGTGGCGTCTGGGGAACGGCGGGAGGGGCAACGCTGGCTGACGCCAGAAAAACAGGAAGCGTCTTCTCGCGAGCAGCGCCGCGCTGCTCCGAACTCATCCTGTCCCGCCCCGCCCCGCTCCGCCCCGCCCCGTCCCGCCTTCCCCCGTCCTGCCCGCCCCGCCCCTTCCACCCCGCACCGCCCCACCCGCTCCGCCCTCCCGCCCCGTCCCGCCTGGCGCCGCCACGGCCACCACCATCCCCTTCCGCCACACCCCTACCCGTCCCTCCCTCCATCCCTTGCTGCCTAGCCCCGCCCCGCTGCCCCCGATTTGCTCCTCTCCTCTTCGCCCCGCTCTGTCCTTTCCCCGCCCCCCTCGCCGCGCTCCGCCCACGTGCGGCGCTCGGCCACGCTAATGGGGTCTCAGTTGTTCGCTGTCCACCCGCGACAGCGCCCCCGGGTCGGCCAGCTGCGCCCTTCCCGCCCTCTCCGCGCACCCTCTCCCTCTCCCGCGCGCTCGCACTCACCTCAGGCGGAGGTTTTGCCCACTCGTTCCGCGGAATCTATTCCTGGAATTTTTCAAACTGCCGAGACAGTTACGAGATAGTAGATAGTGCTGTCTATTTCGTTATGAAATTTGTGGTTCCCAGGAAGTGTCACGCAGAGAGATGTTTCCTTTAAGCCTTGAACCCGTCTACCTCAACAATTACGTTAACGATGATCCGTTGTTGGACCTGGGCAAACAATTACATTTTCTATTATCGGAAAATTGTGGTTTACGATTAAAATACATGATATGAACTCAGTAAGTAGAAAAAATAATATTCCGAATTTGTGATAATTTCTTTCTGATATTCATATAACAAAATATTATTAATTAAGAATTAATACTTAAACGAATAGTTATGGCAATTGAACCTTCATTATTATTTTCTCACTATAATACGTATATGTAGTAAAGATAAAGTATTGTAATATTGATGCGGAAATCCACGATTTTTCAACAGAAAAACTCGTATTGCCTGACCCTGGTAACGAAAAAGTAGAATACATTTTGTTCCTATATGTAGTAAATAACTTCCTCTAACACGCTGTGTAGTCAGAATCCACTGTTTTCTGGGTCCTTGGTATCGAAAAATTAATTGATGGCCAAATTTCTGTATGCAGTCAACGCTAACACATAAAAAGTTTAGACTATTTCATCCCAAATTGATATTCGACGATGGATGTGAAAGAACTCGAGACCCTGTGGTTTTCAAACGAACATTTTGATTTTAATGGATGCTTTACATGAAACCTTAACCTTTTCAAAATTTTCTGAAAAATGGCTACAGATTTTTGATTAAACGTTGACCTCGGTTATTGTAATGAATGCATTAAAATGACTCGGGTTTCATTTTCTTTTACAAACCTAAATTTTCGAAACTTGCAGAAGTTCAACATTTTTATAACAATTATTTTTTTCAAAAACAGCTCCAAATTTTCTCTCTACGTTTTCTCCTCATATGTATCAAAAGACGGTAAAAAATTGCGTTAGTCCCATTTTCGGTGAATTCTCTGTATTTTAGATATTTTCTGTATTTAAAAAAATTGCAAAAAAATTAACATGCCAACACTAGAATATTGAAGATAGAGATTTCTCACTTAATCCAAATCTGTTCTAAAAATTCATATCTTTAAACAATTTTTTGAAAAATCTCCTATTGCAAGCATAATTTCTGCATGAATTTAATGCAATTTATAAAAAATAAATTTCTCAAAAACCGCTTCAAATTTTTCTTTAAATGTTTTCAGCAGATAGAACAAGGAATGCTTAAAGGAATGACACAAGTCTCATTTTCGTTGGACTGTCTGAATTTTTGAAAATTGCAAAAGTTAGAAATAATGCAGGAAAATATGTGCTGTTATAGCACCATTTGTTTTGGTTGTACCTGCTGTAATGGGAACTTTGCCTGTTGTCTGTAAGTAAATAAATAAATTTGAAAATAAAATAAATAATTTAAAAATAAATATTGCTTGATGATATTCATAAATGCGAGAAAATATGTGCTGTTGCAGCAGCGGGGAGTACTGATTTTACTCATTAGACAAAGATAAGATGTCGGAGTGCCTTTGTTCTCTGGGAATAAGTGGAAATTAACGCTGGAAATCTGCTTTCTTAATCAAAGGTTCATAAAGAGAAGAGATATGCTGAAACAACCTTTGTTACAGAGTCAATCTTGCAACCATTACTACCTTTATAGCGCATATTTTACGCAGAACTACGCAACAACTAGTCATATATTCACAAAGTTGAACGTTATATTTCAATGTGTCTTTGGACGACGGATTTCAGTAAAACATCTCCTACATCTTGTAGTTGAAGGAAGACACCGAAACCATTTTCAACTTATGCAATTTTCGAACAATCTAAGATTGCATCGAAAATGTGACTTCTGCTATTCTTTTACGCGTACTTTTGAGGTCACGCTATTCGAGAACAAAGTTTAATTCAAAATCTTGGAGCCATTTTTGAAAAAAATTAAAATGTTAAGGTATACGTAAAGAAACCCCAAAAATCAAAATATTCGTTCAAACTCAGAGGATTTCAATTTCCTTTAAATCTATCAAGAATATAAATTTTGGAGCGAATCGTCTGAACGTTTTGAGCCTTAGCGTTGACCACAGACAGCCGCACGGATAGGTATTTTGCTGTCAACGGATTTTTAGGTATTAAGCTTCCACAAAAGAAGGATTCTGCCTAAACAAAGAGGATGTAATTTACGAGTACTATAGATTGGAACAAGATTTATCCACTTTTCGTTTCCAGGACCCGGGAATAAGTGTTTTTCTGTAAAAAATCGATGTTTTCCGGTGCACGATTACAATATTTTTTCTATTTACCAAGAGAAGGTGAATACTGTCGTTAATATTTTAGTATTACAATATTATTACTTTTTGCAACTTTCGAAAAATTGGATATGCGCATTTTTTTACGCATCATTGGATCAATTTGAGAAATACAAAATTAAAGAAACAGTACATTTGTTTGCATTATTACTCTTGTTTGTAAATTTGAGAACTTTCGTTTTCTAGAAAATGAAACATGCGCCATTTTTAAGCTTTTAAGCTCTGTCCATGGAAAACATTAAAAGAAAAATTAAAAAAAAAATATGTAGCATTGACTTTAAGCAGAAACTACATTAAAACTACTATACGTTTAAAAAATGTACATGACCTTATTTAACTATATACTTTTAAAAACATATTTTTTAAAGAAAAATCTCTATTTTCAAGTTCAATCTTTGGTCATGCCAATTTTTGCAATTTTCAAAAATGGGTTTAGCTAAAAATGGGACGAGGACCAAATATTTACTGTTCTTTGCTTTACATGAGAAAAATGAATGAAAAAATTGGAGCGGTTTTTGAGAAAATAATTGTTTAAAATTGTCTATATTTCAGGCAAAAATACGTGAAAACTACACATATTTTCGAAAAAAATTGTACTGATCTTATTTAAAGATCTGTTTTTGCACAATAAATTTGTTAAGGAAAAATATTCATATCTTCAATATTGTAGTTTCAGGAAGTCGCCGAAAAAAAGTTTGAACTTTCGCAATTCTATCGCAGGGAATATCAACGAAAATGAGATGTGTCATTTTTTGAAGGGACTTAACTTAAAATAAGACAAAGTTCAATCAAAAAGTTTTGAGAAAATTCCACATTACTAACATTTGCAATTTTTGAAAATTTAGAGTTGAAGGAAAATAACTTTTTGGTGCCAAGGACCGACAAAACATGGATTCTGACTACGCAACGTGTGATAGGAAGTATTTACTTCATGACGGTACCATAAGTATCGGCTATTTCGTTATCTGGGACCCACGAAACGAGTTTTTCTTTAAAAAAATCCCAGTATTTTGTGCAGCATTACAGTATGTTCTTATACTACGTAGCTTGCGAGAAATAGCAATCTACAAACTGAGAATGTGGAAACAGATTAGTCGTAAAACTGACATTTTTTTAATTTAAATATTTTACATTTAATACATTTTACAATTCCATACACTCACGGAAATTCATCCATCATTTGGGAATATTTATTTTCCATTATCGCTTTAATACAACTACTTTTGTTCATTACGCTACCGTACATTGAGTATAATTCGTATAATTTGTGGGCAGTTACTCATGAATTAGTTGATGCAAATGACTTGTTGATATATTTTCGATCATTGAAAGTAGTCATTTTGCTCATACATTAGGTTTATGAAATAGGATTTCTATAGGGGGATACTTATGACTACTTATTTTCAGCTATATTTTATTGTTTAAGGATTGTTTTAATTCTTAAACGTCGACTAAAAATTCCACTAAAGATATGTAATGTTTCATTTATCGGTACAAATATATTTTGAGACTGAGTGCCATTTTGCCCTAAAATATATTTGTACAAATAAACGAAATTGAAAGGTTTTAAGACATTTTTCGTAATGACAAAAACTGTAAAACTTCAGTACGGTACTGAAAAAAACTTATAAATATTCATTATTCATTGTGTGTGAGTGTGTAAGAGAGAAAGAGGGAGAAAGAAAGAGGGAGAAAAAGAGACGGAGAGAGGGACGGAGAGAGAGGGGCGGAGAGAGAGGGGGGGAGAGAGAGGGACGGAGATAGAGACGGAGAGAGAGACGGAGAGAGAGACGGAGAGAGACGGAGAGAGAGACGGAGAGAGACGGAGAGAGAGTCAGGAGAGAGAGAGTCGGCGAGAGAGAGAGTCGGCAGAGAGAGAGTCGGCAGAGAGAGGGGGGAGAGAGAGAGCGGAGAGAGAGACGGAGAGAGAGAGGGAGAGAGAGACGGAGAGAGGAGACGGGAGAGAGAGAGGGAGAGAGAGAGGCGGAGAGAGAGAGTCGGAGAGAGAGAAAGTCGGAGAGAGAGAGTCGGGAGAGAGCGGGGAGAGAGTCGGAGAGAGAGAGTCGAGAGAGAGAGAGTCAGAGAGAGGGAGAGAGAGTCGGAGAGAGAGAGCGGAGAGAGAGTCGGAGAGAGAGTCGGAGAAGAGAGAGTCGAGAGTGAGAGAGTCGGAGGAGAGAGAGTCGGAGAGAGAGAGTCGAGAGAAATGGGGAAGAGTCGGAGAGAGAGAGTCGAGAGAGAAGTCGGAGAGAGAGGAGTCGGGGAGGGGAGAGAGAGTCGGAGAGAGGAGTCGGAGAGAGAGTCGGAGAGAGAGAGTCGGAGGAGAGAGAGAGTCGGAGAGAGAGTCGGAGAGAGAGACGGTGTGTGTGTGTGAGAGAGAGAGAGAGAGAGAGAGAGAGAGGGTAAGTGGGCGAGTCCTTGAATTTTATAGAAAATGTTTTATTGCCTTATTTTGAAAAAAGAAAAAAAAAGTTCGTTCTTTAATCTTAATGTCTTTCATGAAAGCAAGCTTGCTCTTCCTTTTTCTGAAAACAATTTTGGCTCTCAAGAACGATTAAAAACTTGCTTTAGAATAATTCGAAATATTTTTACTTCAATGTTCGTAAATAACTTTCCCTGGTTATGCAACAAAAATCTTCATACGAAGAAGTGGCCTTTGGCTGACTTATACGAACAGAAAATTGTTCGATACATTATCACTGGCATGCATTCATAACCGCTTTTGGCGCGTTGCATGAAAAGACGGAGAGTAAAGGTTTAGTGAGACGTGAGGAAACGGGAAGTCCACTACAGCGCTGATAAAAAACAGCGCCTCGCCCGCCATTTTGAACGAAAGGTTTTAAGCTTTCCGAAAGTGTACAAACTGCAGAAGCGCACGCGATTCCAAAAGGGGCCTGCGCGGGGCCGGGGCCGGGGCCGGGGCGGGGCCGGCCGGGGCCGCGGGCAGCTCCGGAGGGGGGCGTGCCGGTGAACGCAGAATGGCGGGCGGACGCAGGGGCGAGTGGGGTCGGGTGGATCTACTTTATAAATCACTGTAATTATCGGATTATATTTCCTTATCATGTAGATAAAATTAATCTCGTTGGCGATGATAACTTAATTCTTGGAGGCGGGGAAATTTGCAGGCGTCGCTCGGCGCCGCATGGGGTTTAAACCCCTGAGGCGGAGCGGATGCGGCGCCGGAATGGCAGAGACCGCGGGGGCGGAGCGGCGGGCGCGCGCGGAGCGGAGATGCCGGAAGAATGAACCTGGACAGAGACGTGGGGGCGTTGGGGATAATTATGGGGGAACGTGTATTGGTGCAGACTAGAAAGAGCGGAAACGATAGGAAAGCGGGAAATCGGAAAGGTGGAAGGGGTAGCAAGAGAATTGATGACAGCCGGGGCGAGGATGGCCGCTAGTTGCAGCGAACGGAGATTACGATGAGAATGTGTAGGAAGCATGAGTTAAAAACACTGAGTTCACACGGCTCCGTATAATTTTCTAGAGAGAAAGAGTACCAGAGCCACATGTGTGTTTCTGCGCGTTTAGAAGAGAATAAGAATAAGCTCTTGTGAAAAGCGTCTCGAACTAGATGCTGTAAAGAGGTGCTGTGTGGCGGCCGCAAGGGGAGGGATGTGAGAAAAGGAAGAAGCAAAACTGAAGAAAGGGAGAGGTGAAGTATATGGGAAGGAAGAGACGCGCGGAGCCGATGGCGCGTTGAGGGGTGAGGGAGGCCGAATCTCCGCAGGTGGTGAGGAGGGGTTGGGGGCGGGGCGAAAGGCGCGCGGGGAGGCGGCACTGGACGTGGCGGGGGGGAGGGGAGGGGCGGGGCGGGCCGGGTTCTGAGACGGCCCGGAAGGCGGCATGTGCGTGCTACGGAAAGCGCTACAGCTCCCGGCGGTCGAGGCGAAAATATTGAACACATTTGACGGTGGGGAACCCCCTGAATTGACCTCCTCGTGATTTATTGACTACTTCCATCTTTCGATGTGGCTCATTTCTTCATCGATCTCCGGCTGCACACCTAGGCTCCGCCTGGGGTTTTATCTCCGCATTAGAGTACAACGGCGGGGGCTGCCCCATAAATCCACGCTACCGAAACCCGCCCGCCGCATGTGACTTAGAGAACGATTTCAACCGCAAGCCGCGTCCATTTCGGGAGAAATAGGAGAGCTATGGGCCGCGCCGGCCTGGAACGAGGTTCATTCGCTCGCCGTCAGCGGCTGCTCTCGATTAAAACCTCACCGCAACGCGGCACCTGCACGTTGCCGCCAACCGCCATCATTTTCAGCCCGTTCGCTGGAAGGGTGACCTGTGGCGTGGGCTGTTGAATATTAGGCAACTTTATATTAGAGCAGCGGCGCCGAGGGCAATATTTCGATCACAGCACTAGTTGACTGTACATTGGCCCTCTTCCAAGTCAAATGGTGTAAATTAGGTGAACATGTAGACGTGTGTGAAAATTTAGTGCTACCAAGTTATTAAAATTTTCATAAATTGAATTGTTTCCAATTCCACATTGAATTTTTAGAAATAGTTAAAGATGAAATAGAATTTTTGCGAAATATACTATTATTGTTCAATTATTTTATCATGAACCAATTTTATATCACCAAATCTATTACAATCTTTCCCCCTTTTCCCAACTAGCCCCTTGTGTTTCGTTCGCTCTTTCGCTTCTTCGCAACTTTTGCTTCGCAACTTCTGTTAGAATCGCATTTGTATTTGTCTCGCATTCGTATTTTTGAGTTCACTTACACACTTACATTTTTTTAGTACAACAATAGAAGTGTTCTCATCTTGTCTGTTTCTATGTAAACTGTAATAATATTAATAATGGCAACAACAATGATATTATTATTATTTTTTATTATTATTATCTCTTCGCACCTCACCAACCGCTTACGTGTGCTCGCTACGAAATTTTTCTAGAGACTGAATCCTTGGGTCCTTCCTTGATGATTACGATCATCCAACCCCCTCTTCACATTTTCTGCACATAATTTGTTCGGGGCCGTATCCATTTTCAAGGTTCTTGGCTTATTACAATAAACGCAAAAGTAACGAATTAGCAATTGTGACTCTTTACCAAGATTTCACCAAAATGCTAAAAGAAAATATTCATCAAGCAATAAAGATGTTACAACAAATAAAAATTATGCTTAAGAGTATCTGCAAATTATGATATCTTATATCTTTAAACATGTTTTTATAAAATATTTTATAAAAATGTTTTTTTTAGAAATCCACAATTAAATTTTAAAACACATCTTACGTATTAAACAGGGCATATATACAAGCATGTGAAAGTTGACCATGATTAATATTCTTTTATGAAAATAATACTTTTCTGCAGACGCTAAATAAAGAAATGAGCCATACACATACAAAAAACTGTTTACAGGCTGTTTTTAAATGATTAAAAGCAAAACAAAAATTCTGAATATTTTTTTAATAAAATCCATGAGAAACAGTTCCACAGAATCAGAAAATTAAATTGTTGAACATATTTCTAAAAAATATACTGTATAAAACAGTTGATTGGAATCTCAAAAATATTATTTTCTTCCAGTTAGAAAATATATAAACTGAAAATATAATATAAAGAGCTCGGTTCTAGATAGATCTATGCCACATTCTGCACAAAAATAAGATAATCCTACAGACATATCTGACAAATAGATTACTCTGTTTTGTGCAGGAATTATGATGTACTTTGGAGATATTTCTTCTTGATACTGTGACATGGAATGTGAATTTGAAACCTTTATCTTATTATTTCTGAGAATGAAGTCGTTATGACATATTTTTGTAAAGGTATTGCTTCTAGTTCGACACATTTGTTCTTCGAGGAGGAAAAGGTACAGCAATATCGATATGAAATAATTAAGCTTTTTACTTTGACGAAGATTCGTTCGTTTAGAAGCACTAGGTAGTTGGACTTCTTTCAACTGTTCAATATTACAGTCTCTGTGCACTAACGATGAGTGAACGCAGAGGTAGAAATAAATGTTCATATCCAATTATTATTCCTTATCAACTTCTCTCTACCAACACAACTCTGACCTTTTCAACATGCCGGGTCGTCAAACATCTTTCTCGCCTTACTTTGTGCGCGGCCCTTTTCCCCTCATAGGTTTTCTTCCGTCCCATGATTCATGTTGCCCTTTTGTCCGGCACCTCAGCCGCTTCCGCGCTCCTCTCCAGCCCGCGCGCCTCGAGGTGATGTGTTCCCCGGCGCCAGCCATCCATTCGCCCGCCCGCGCCCCCCTCGGCCCGCCCCGGGCGCCCTCCCCGGCGGCGGCCACGCGCGGCGTATCGAGCCGCCCTGCCCTTTGGTGGCAATTAGCCTGCTGCTGTCATTTAGGAAGATCCCGCGCGAAGTGGGCAAGGAGCGCCCCGACCGCAACCTCTGACAGCCCCGCCCCTTCGCCATCCGCACCACCACCACCACCACCACATCACAACCACCACCACCACCATCACAACCACCACCACACCACCACACACCACCACCACACACCACCATCACACCACCACCATCACAACCACCACCACCACCAACATCACAACCACCACCACCACCATCACAACCACCACAACCACCATCACAACCACCACCACCACCACCATCCACCACCACCATCACAACCACCACCACCACCATCACAATCACCACCACCACCATCACAACATCACCACCACCATCATCACAATCACCACCACCACCACCATCACAACCACCATCACCACCACAACCCACCATCACACCACCACCACAATTTTTTTGTATTACCATATATCACGAGTATTATAATCATTTTCAACGCAATCATAACGACACACACGTATTATCATTTCCACCTCAACTCCCTACTCCACCATCGCTTTCCGTGCCCATGACTAACTTCAACTCTGTCCTCATATTCTATCACTATCACCAACATCACCAGATCAATCACCATCAGCAGAGCAGATCAATTACCACTACCATCAGATCATCGCAACCACCACAGTTAATATGTAATACATCATAACGAATATAGTAAGCACTTTCAACGCAATCATAACTACACACACGTACCACCATTACTACCTGAATTCCCCACAGCATCTCTCCATACTCATCAACGCTAATGTCAGTGCCAAACATCAGCTCTTTCCTCATATGCTACCACTACCACCAACATCACCAGATCAACCACCATCAAAAGATTAGCCACCACCACCGAATCATCTCAATCAACACGATTATTACATAAATCCATTCTCACGAGTATCATAAACATTTTCCACCTAGACATAACTGCGCATAACGTGATTTTCACAGTAACCCCACACCACAATTGCTCTTCATGCCCACCAACGCAAATATCAGTGCCTTACTTCAGATATTTCATCACACACTACCACCACCACAAACTTATTAAAGCACCAACATTATCGTATGACCAACAAACATCAAGAGTATCACAAGCATCTCGCCTTCAACTCAACCATAACCACGTGTACCATTTCCTCCGGGAGAACCCACTCCGCCGTCGCCATCTATGCTCACAAATTCTAACATCCAAGCTTGAACCTTAATCAGGCTAACACCCCCCAATTTTTTCCCCACCCCCCCCCCCATCACAACCACTGACACGATTATATAACTATTAACGCGAGTATCACAAGAAATTTCAACGGAAACATAACGACACGTACCACCATTTCTACCGCAACTACTCACACCACCATCGTCTCATGAGCATGAATGCTAATTGACATTAGTACTGGCACTCACGTGCCAAACTTCAGCCATCTCATCATATGCCACCACTGCCGTCACAGATCACTATCGCACCCGATTATAGTTGTGGCCCATCCGCCTGTCACCGTCGTGTGGACGTCCATCGCTCGATTTCCGCCACCGTCGCCCGTGGCGCCCCCAGCCTTGCACTGCCGGCCACCGCCGCCTCCACCGCCGCCGCCACCGTCGCCACCACCGCCACCACCGCCATCGCCATCGCCCCGCCGCCGCCGCCGCCGCCGCCGCCACCGCCACCGCCACCGCCACCGCCACCGCCACCGCCACCGCCACCGCCACCGCCACCGCCACCGCCACCGCCACCGCCACCGCTACCGCCTTGCCCCGAGAGGCCGCCTAAATGGCAGACGGCGGCGCTGCGGATGCATCCACTTATGCATGCGCACTTGATACCCCTTCCATATTGCATGCCCTCGGGTGCGAGTGGTGGCGATGCGGGTGCCCTTGCCTTCCCTCGCCTGCCTGCGCTTCCCGCGCGGTCGCCGCGCCGCGTGCCGCCTGCCACATCGCGTCAGGCGCGCGAGCGAAGCTGCCCCGCGCCTCAGCCTCGGGCGCGCGCCTAACCGCCAATTAGCGCGACCCGCGCCTGTCCGCCCCGCCCCGCGCCCGCCCCGCGCCCGCCCCGCGTCTGCCGCGCTCTTTCCGCTTTTTAGAGGGCGAGCGCAGGTATGCGGCGCGGCGGACCTCCCCCGACAGACACCAGAGGACGCGAGGGCTGCAAGTGGCCGCCGGGCAGATGCGAACGCTAGGAGGAGGTGCGAATGGAAGGGACTAGCACGAGAGCTCGCTTGGCGGGGGGAGATATGGGGAGATGCACAGTCTGTTACGACCTTCTCAATAATAAGAAGACGGGGTTGTGTTTGCCGTAATACAAGTGGTTGTCGAAAAGTAAATATCTGTTTCCAATGCCTGGGGAGTACCTCTGACCGAAAGTACTTAGGGTTCGAGTCCCGACGGTGGTAGGATTTTCTCGACACTAGCTAGATCGACTTCAGCCACTGTCTGGTTGAATTCTAGCGGCTGGGTGCTATGATTGCTAGTTTCCCGTGATTTCTCTGATCAACACCACGCGAATGTTGGAGGAGTACCCTCACAAACGGGCCACGACCGCGCGTGACCTTTTCTTCCTCTTCCTTGCCCTCTCCTCAACCCTTACATACATTCACTTACCGGGAGCGGTAGCTCAGTGCATCAACTGATGTCACTGCAGCGCCTCTGACCGGGAGGTCCTAGGTTCAAGTCCTGACGGTGGCAGGATTTTCGACACTAGCTTTTCAGGTAGGTGAATCGTCGCTGTCTGGAGGAGAATTCTAGCGGCCAGCTGCTCTGACCGGGAGTTTTCCGTGGTTTCTCCGATCAACACCAGGCGAATGCCGGAGCAGTACCCTAACAAACGGGCCACGGACCGCGCGCGATCTTTCCTTCCTCTTCCTTGTCCTGTCCTCTCCTCTCCTCTTACACACACTAACATGCACCACACTCTCACATATTCCGGGAGACCGGTCGGGAGTTAGGAGCTTATCCCGGCTGGGGCGGTGCCCCGCTGGTGGGAGAGTCGTGGTTAGGAGGAAACCCCACTAGCCGACGGTAGGTGGGCGCCGGATCTCGCCATCCAGCGGGGGAAGATCACCGCCATCTCCGGAGAAAAGCATGCACGACACTAACGGGACTAATGACCAAAGCAATTGACGTGCCCGGAAACGCGAATCAATCAATCATTCACTTACACTTACATTCATTTCACTATCACACATGCCAGAATACCGGTCGGGAGCTTAGAGCTTCTCCATCTGTGGTTGTGCTTCGCTGGTTGGAGATGCCTGGTCGAAAAGAAAACCAGTAAGCCAACGTGTGTCGACGCCGGATCTCGCCATTCTACGGGGAAAGATCATCATCACTTCCCACAGTAAAACATCCACTATACTTATGGGACAAATGAACTTAGCCGTTGATGCGCTCGAAGTCACTAATCAATCAGTCCAATGCGCGGAGATCTTGAAAGAAAACTATGCAGTTGCGACTAAGTGAATGGTGCCTTTGGTTTTCTTAGATACAATTAACAAGAAACGCGAAAAAAATCAAAAGAATGAAAAGTTCCGATTTTGATTGAAAATGCAAATATTTGTGTTATTTTTGTAAAACAAGTTTTTGTTCAGCAACATTTTTGCTGCTGCTAGTTTGAGGCTATTGTTCGAATGAAATTTCCAATAATGGCTACACAAATTTCGGTGCAGCAAAAGGCAGGCGCCAGAAGGACAGAAACCATTGAGTGGAATTAAGAGTGAGATCGGAAGTATGTCTTTAGGGGATTATACCAGGGGGTATTTGCTAATAAACTACAACTATGTATAATGTCATGCAGTATGTTACAGGTGGGAAATTACGTGCTTGAAGAACAAAAGAGGGAATAAATACTTTCTTTAGAGAACAAAGGCAGAGCGTAAATTTTGACGTAATGCGTGCAGCAAAAGTGTGTTTATTAATGAATATAAGAAAGGTCGTAGTAAAATGGCGAGAAGTTTAAATGTCGAGAGGGGTTGTGCAGCGAAGGACTAGCCGCGAGTGCCGCAACGCTCGAGGTAGGAATATTGCAGCGTCCCGCCGTTGGAAGTGGCGGTCAGTTCCCAGCCAGTGCTGGTAGGCGCTGCGCAGACCCGGACGATCCGGGCCTGTGGGAACCCACGAGATAGACAGGCCGGGCCGGCGCGCAAATGCCTACCTTGTATGACGCTGGCCGGCAATTTACTAACAGAAGACTTGGCGAGGGCGAAATGAGTTGACAGGCAGGCGGAGCGGAGTGGCGGGGCGGGGAAGTGGAGTGCGGTCTACGGCCGAGGGATCCGGGCAGGTAGGTGGCCTCCAAGGGCCGGGACGATGGAGCGGGCGGGGGAGGGCAGTTGGGGTGGGGGGGGGAGGGGATGGCGCGAATGGGGCAAGCGCGTAACGCGCCTGCCGATACGGCTTACGGTAAGACCCCGCTCGCTTCGCCTCGCCTCACCGCCGCCGAACAAGGAGGGCTGGGCGCCGGACAGAGGGTCATTTCGCTGCCAGTTTTCTGCGCGCGCAATCCTGTCGGCGCAACGGAACGTCATTTATCGCCTTTACTCTGTTGCTGGGTCATGTTGACGACCTCATAGGCACGCGTTTGTATTAGGTAGCTGTAGACTGATGGCTATGAAACGTACAAATTAGTAATGTCATAATTTTATAATTATTGCTCGGTTTAAAGAACATTTCTGGATATAGTAGTACCCCCATTACATCTATATTTTAAATTAGTCATATTATAAAATAACCTAAAGAAAAAGTAGTACTAACACATTGTTTCTTGAATATTTTAGGGGTGTATATTTTCGACATCCGGTATAATTTGCCAAAATATCTGACACGTGGTAAAATTTCAAATTATTCACGTAACAAGTTGTTTTATATACTGGTATATTTATCCGTAACATTCTCCTCAAATCGTCGGGTTTATTTCTGTAAAATATTAAACAGGAAATGTGGCAAAAACTGTTTTCACTGAGAACTAGCACAAGTTGTACAAGTTGTAAAAGCGGAATGCAGTACAGCAAAACTTGCTCAATGCGGAATCTCAAAGGACCAAATTTTTTTCCCCGTATTAGACAAGATTGGATTTATACAAAAGTAGAATTGATGTTTGGTAGGACCGCTATTTAAGTTCACATTAGACATTTTCCTTCACACATTCCGAATTCAGCAATTTTAATGTATTTGCGGCGTTTTGAATACAATAGTAGAACTATCGAAATCCATCACTCTAGTTATTACACAAACCACGAGTTCCCGATTTTGAATAGCGCGAGTAAATAGCTTGGTTTTTAGGCCAGAGGGTGTACAACATGCAATTTATAAATCAGTTTTGAGTACACTCATGCTTGTGTTCTGCCTTTAAAGCTGATTAATCAACTTATTCTAAAACTATTTATTTGCAATGAAGTAGCATGGTTCATTACGTGTAAAGTAATGGAGTAGTTTTTAATAACTGATATTTCATTTGCAGCGTGTCACTATGCCACTGTTACAAAGAAAACTGACGAAACTACCCTGATAGAAAAATTGTGTCAAATTAAAAAGCCGCTGAAAGAATTAAGAGGTGAGTTCCGGAGGATTGAAAAACAAAAACGAAAAAAAGCTTATTGATGATATTATGTAAAAGTCCAACGCGTTTCGAAAGACCGGGAACTCTTTAGAATTACTTTTCCGTGAACGCTTGGATTCCATGTTTCTTAATAAGACGACTCGAGACGTTAAATGGCAAGATTTGCTCTTTCTAGAATCATAATGAAGGTCCATAAAACAGTCGTAAGCATGAGTATTTGGGGTCAATAAAGCAAGAGACCAATTCAACCACATTCACGTTAACACAACGGACATAAACTGGAATTTCCACCCATTAATCTATGACTTTCCCTCAGAAGGTCTAATTTTTCCATTTGAAAAAAGCTACAATTACCTTCACGCAAGGATTCTTAAAGTTCAGTACATTATACAATTCATAAAGAGGCAAAGAGAGGGATAGTAGCCATAATAATTACGGTTTCGTTTATCAGTTCAACGTAACGTGTTCTGCAGGTTACACTTTTACAATTGCCACAATTCCCTTTTCATTCCTGTTTCCTACCCCCTAATTATAGAAGTATCTCGTTCCCAATTCAGAAGTCGCGTAACTTTTCTGTAGAAATGCACTTCTAGTGAGTTTCGTGACATAAATTCAATTGTCACTTTCATTATTTGATTATTAAAGGTTTTGAAGAACAACAGGTAAGGTTCATAAAGTACATTGCATATACAACTTGAGAAAGAAAAAGTATTGAGAATGTAGCTCTGAAAATTGCGACAAATTAGAGAAATTTTTGTTTAAACATGAATTACACAATGATATTACAAAACACTAAATAAATAAAATTGACGGCCGACTTTCTATCAACAGAAAAAACAATAATAGCGTATTCTACCCAAAAAGTAGACTTGTTTCACGAATATGACAATCGGACGCAAATGAAAGTAAATAATATAAAAAATGCGATACGACATTTAAACTAATAGAGCTAGTCAGCACATACTTTTTTGCATTATTTTAACGGTTCCTCAATATTATATTCCTGCATGAACCTGCAGAAGTGATTCCAACCAGCAATTATTTTTCCGCGTCGAGAATCGAACTAATGTCGATCGAGCTAACTCGCCGTACACTTCACAGCTCACCAGACGTTCACACCTCACCACACAGCTCGCCGACGCTTAAAAATCGAATTGTCTCTCCCATTATTTCCAAGAAGCAATTTTAGAAAAGTCAGAGAGTTCAGGGAAAATGAGACCTGCGCCAATTCTTATATGCGTCCCTTGCTTTATCCGTGAGGTAAAAAAATTGGAGCCGTTATTGAGAAAATGTTTTCTTTATAAACTACATTAATATCCAGCATTTATTAGACAAAACCACTGTTTCTACGTTAATTATGGTGACTTTACGTTAGTTACGGTATTTTACGTTACCGTTTTTAAATATCTGAATTTTAGAACAGATTTTGTTGAAGAGAAAAACCTCAAACTTCAATTTTGTGGTGTAGAAATGTTAACTTTAAGTAATTTTCAAAATTTTTATCGAATCGATTTTAATTTTAATCGACAGAGTTCACCGGAAATGAGACTTGCGCCAATTTTTTACCGAACTCATACATATATGAGGGCAAAACTTCAAGAACAAATTGTTTAAAAATTGTCCACGACATGATTTTTGACACTAGCTAGATCGAATTCAGTCACTGTCTGGAGGAGAATTCTAGCGGCTGAGTGCTCTGATCGGTAGTTTTCGGTGGTTTCTACGATGAGTACCAGGCGAATGTCGGAACAGTACTCTGACAAATGGGCGACGGACCGCGCACGATCTTTCCTTTCTCTTCTTTGTTCTATTCTCACCGCTTACTTACACACACACGTACACTACACTATCACACATGCCCGGAGACCATTCGGGAGCTTAGGACTTATCCAGGCTGGGGCGGTGCCCCACTATTGGGGATACCTAATTGGGAAAACCTCGTAAGCTGACGGGTTGGTCGGCGCCGGATTTCGCCATCCAGGAAGGGAAAATAACCACCACATCCCAAGGAAAAATACTGTAACGTATTGTACTGCTACACAGAACGGCCGGCGGTGCACGCCGCGTCATAGGGGATTAGAAGGGGGCATGCAAGATGCCAGAACAAAGAGGCAACTGGCAGAAGCGGAAAACGCGGAGGTATTTTGGAAATTTCTAAGAATCTAGGTAAAGGGATTTTCAAAATGCCGAACAGCGCACATTTGCCGCCTAGTGCCGCGTGCAAATGTCTTAGAATCCATGGAAATGGATGTCCAAAATGCCTGGCAACGCGACAAGAAATCGGCATTAAGGTCGCGTGCAAAACCACGGTCACGTTTCAGGTCACGTGGTTGGGAGCTATATAAGTACGAACGCAGAGCGCGGGGGCGGGTTCCGAGCTGAGTGGGAACGCACAAAACTTGCGCCCAGGGCGGTGCGGAGACGAGCTAGGCTCGTATGGCAACCCATGTGTTGGGACGCCGTGGTGGAAAACTGCTTCCACGGGTGACTGAAGTCGCCGGAGCTGTATGCTGTGTGCGTAGGCTCACTGAAGAGTAGCACGGGTCACTAGTCAGACATTGCGTTATTAAGGATCGCTCCTGCGATCGGGGGAGTAGAAGTCTATCAGAGCTATGACCAACGTTTAATTAATTACTTGTACATATTGTGAATAAACCTATATATATATATATATATATATATATATATATATATATATAATCTTTGAAGCTTGTGTCTGTGATTGCTGTGTATTTCCACGGCGTCACAATACACTAAACTTACGAGACTAATGACTTTTGCAGATGACGCGCCTGGAATCACTAATGAATCAATCAATAAAAAATTGGAGCCAAATTTGGAGTCTGTCAATCAATATTTCGGTTTCAAGGAATTACCATTAAAAACGAGTAGTTTTTGCCCGATTTCCCATAAAGTTAATGTAACTTATAAAAAACATTTTCTCGACAACTTCCACATTTTTTTTCAATTTCGTTTTCAACAGCTAGAACAAGGAACGCTTACAAGAATGGGGGAAGGCTCATTTCCGCTAAATTCTTTGAAGGTTCGAAAATGGCAAATTTAGAATTAATGCGAGAAAGTATGTGCTGTTGAATTACCACTAGTTTAACAACTATACGGAAACCATTTACGAAAATGTAAAACAGTTGCACACATTCTCAGATATTACTATAGATTGGTTGCTTTTTGCACTTGTCAAAGACAGATTTCATTCTATAAACCAGTACTTTCCATTCAGAAGCCATTCTTTCCTTGTGTCAAAAAAATTCTGTCCTCATATGAAAGGATGAAATGTGATAGAGTGGCGTATGTGTTACTGATTGCTAATGCATTCAGTAATAATAAATTCGCAGACGTAGTTATAGAAAGTAATGATATTGTTGATTATAAATCTTGGTGGCATCCCTTATTCAAGAAAACTGTCCTATCGGTTGAATCCCACGGAAGAGGAGAGTCACGAGAACCATGATCGATGTACTCGTATAACTATGTACTCAACTCCTTTTCTTCTGAAAGTCGTGTGCAATTTGTAGATACTCTAATTTTTTTTTAGTTTTTATAGTGGAATAAATTAGTCACACTCATCAATAATTCATGAATATTAACTAGACTTTTTCCTTTTAGAAAGATAAAAATATTATGTATTTTGTTTAAAAAAACATAAGTATCAGAGTTTTAAACTTATCCCTAAAGGCAAATTCAATAAGTAATTAAGGTTTACATATTTACGTGATGCCTTTTCATAAGTAATAAAGCTCAAGGGCAAAACAGTTTACAGAAAGTATCTTGCTTATTCAGTAGAAAGTTTTTCTCTTTTCCCAAACGTTTACACTTCGCTATTTACGGAGTTTCAAAATGTAACATTATATTTATTTATTTATTTATTTATTTATTTATTTATTTATTTATTTATTTATTTATTTATTTATTTTTTTTTATTTATTTATTTATTTATTTATTTATTTATTTATTTATTTATTTATTTATTTATTTATTTATTTATTTATTTATTTATTTATTTATTTATTTATTTATTTATTTATTTATTTATTTATTTATTTATTTATTTATTTATTTGTTTATTTATTGTCAAAAACAGTGTAAATTCTATGGTACCTAAGAAGAAGGGTGAAGTACTTCTACACTTGCGTCACACACAGTTCTTGAAATTGATTTTTAGGTAAATATACAAGTAAATAAATTAAATTACAATCTGCGCACGTTTTCGTGGCTTCCCGAATACTTTTCCCGCTTTTACGAGTTTAATTTTGAATAAATTATCAACCAGCATCGCAGACATTTGAAAACAAGTAACATTCACATCCGTGAAATAGACATTGTAAACGAGCAATGACAAACCTTTCAATATGGTTGATTTAAAAAACGCAAAAATATTTAACGTTATTAAACTTTATCTTCCTATTCCTATTTTGTTCTGTATAAGAAAGACTATAATTACTTTATTCAGTACACTATTTCCAGAGAAAGGATCGTTCAGAACACGAAACATTGTGGCAAATACAAGCAACAGAGATAACAGTATGTAACCGTTTTTACCTTTCGTGACCTGTGGTCACTCGCATGCTCCATTGTTTGAAATGGTCCTTACACAATTCATTATTCCTTCTCACGCACAGACGTTTTTGCTGTTCCTCGCAAAGGCAATATGTTCATTACGTTTCCTTAGGATTTTGTTAGGATAAAGTCAGTTACGCTAGTGAACACGATTTTTGGCCAGGGATGAGGATTAGTGTTTCTAATGAGACTATTCACATCTAATACAAATATTCAGTCAAAATGTTTCTCTATTCTCCAAACTTTCCTCAACCCTGTAAATTTTTATAAACAGTAAATCACGGTATCCTGCATGAAAATCATCTCCCGTATTTTCAGAAATGTTTTGTTTCAATCTCATTTTAATTTTCACCCTGAAGACAAGATAATTCCACACAACCTACCACGTACTGTTTGTCAACCCACGTGGCAGCAATGCGACGCAGAATGACGCAGCCGGTAATCTGCTACCACAGTACATCAAAGACGCTAGCAGACGCATGACAGCATACTAGAAAATAATCTGCCCAATGATCAACCGGGAAGGGGAATAGGACGCCAGTTCCCTAGGTGAAGCAGGAGCTGCATATAGGAACAAGACTTATCCAGGTTTCTGATTTCAGAGCAATACGATACGAACTTTTCTGAGGGAAAAAACGCTTTATTCACTGCAGCACTCCAATACTTTCTCTTTTACGTATATGCCTAGAAGGCGAGAAAGTAAAAATAATGTAGATCAGCTGCTATTCATAGATAACATGCAAATAAGATATTCTTGATTGATTAACGAAAACAAATTTTATTAAGTTTAATTGCATCTCTTCTCTTGTGACCGGGCAGGAAAATAAAACTACGCAAGTAGAAAAATTTTGTTAAATAGAATTCATCATGATAGGTAATACACTTTACAATACGAGATGATTTACATACCGATAATTTGCTGATGTGTCTGCATCTGAGCGTAGAAAATTTAGTTACTTGCGGAAAGAAAACAACATAAAATTTAAATAATTTGTTATGGGAGGCATCGTCCAATCCAAATTTACTCTTGGAAAAATATGTTTTGTAATTAAACACAGTCTGTAACTGCGAGCTTATTTTTGATTGGATTTTTCGTTTCCTTTGATCCAATGAACAATTAGTGCGATGGTTCCTGTCTTTCTTCTGGACGCTAAATGATCGCTTCTCCTCTTCCCAAACGTCACAAACACTTTTTCACTTTAAATAAATAAGTAATTTTATAAATAATATAATAAATAAGTATTTTAGTAATTAATGAAAACTTCTTACCAAGTTTAATTTTTCCAATGAATTTTGCTGCATACGCACATTACACTTTAGGTAGTGCGAACATTTCTGGGATGCTATATACTCACTAGGTTTGGTGTAAAGGAATCATGTCGAAATGTACACGTTTACGGAAGGAGGACTGCATTAAAAACTGTTTCGACGTGTATCTGATGGTTAGTCGTGGAAGCAGTGGGAATAATTCCGGCGTCGTTGCCCTTGCACGTTTTGCGGGTTGTCGTGCCGCTACACAGTGCAGTCTGCGGCCGCAGGAAGCCACGGCGTCGGCGCCGGCTGCCGCCGCCTCGGCTTCTGTTCTCCCGGCACGCTATGCCTCCTCGCGCTGGCTAGCGACTCGCACGCGAGGCGCCTGCTCCCCGCTGCCGGCTCGTCCTCCGCAGCTCGGACCATTCAGTATCGGCTCGGTTAGCTCCGGGCAACAACTGTTGCCGCTGTAGCAATTCTGATCGGGAGGTCCTAGGGTTCGTGGGTCGATATGGGCGGATTTTCCACCCTAGCTAGATAGCTACGTCGAATTCATCCGATGCAATGTTCTGGAGAATTCTAGTCACCAGCTGCTCTGATAGGTTTTTCACTGTTTTCTGTGTTTTTCCTCTCAATTACCTCTCCTCAGAGATTGCGGCAGCAGTACTGTAGCAGCAGGTTGCACAGCAGAGGAGCATTGTCCTGTCTCTTCCCCTTACACTCACACTCACATTTGATGACCACACATGCCGTGATACCAATTGGGAGCTTACAGTTTGTCCCGGCTGGAACGGTACTCCGCTAGCGGAGATAGGAGGAAGGGAGAGATCCCAGAAATCAATGTATAGGTGGGCGCTGGATCTCATGTTCCAGAGGATGGAAACACGCCACCTCCAGCGAAATAACGTCCACTACACTTACGAGAATAATGTTCATAGCAGTTGACGCGCTCGGAAATACCGTTTAATCAACGATTCAGCTCCCCAGAGTAGGCTGATGTGCGACCGCGGTCTGCTAATAAGCGAAAGCCGGTCCATTGGGTAGAAAGTGCTCAGAAAAATTAAAATTTCAGAAAGAAATTCTAAAGTATTTTCATATGTCAATTCAGCTTCATGTATTTGGCCACAAATTTTGACAGACAGCGTATTTCAAACATCTTATTAATTTATATACATATATACAGAGTTTGTTCGCAAAATTCAGAGCAACGTTTTGGGGAACTCATTTTTCCCCATCCTCAGGCTAGACAATTTAAAAGAAACAAAACATACAATATTAACATACAACATAAAACATGCCATTGCTCTAAAAAGTATTAAAAAGTTGATTAACCAGAGGTTAAAAACTATTAACATCCAGGAGTAATAACCATAAATTTAGTGAAGTTAAGTCTGATTAAAGAAATAAATACATTTGTTTGCCCTTTATCCCTCAAATTCAAAAATATTTAAAAGAAGAGTTGAAATTAAAATTTGATATGAAGTTGATGAACTGAATGTGCAATAAGAGGTCTATTGTTGTTAACCTAAAAGGCCGGAGAAATAAATTTGACCTTCAGAATATTATTTATCGGATAAATTGTCAACAATGTCCTAAATCTTACATTGGGCAAACATAGAGGAAGCTGAAAACACGTGTATTTGAGCATATGCGTAATGTTAATAAGTCTCGGATAGGCAAAATTCAATTACTATACACCGGCTGGATAGTGGACATTCCATAGATTTTATAGATGTTAAAGTATTGGAGTCGGAACGTAATCATTTTTGTAGATTGGTGTTGGAAACTCTTCATATAAAACATCAGATTGTCTCAATACAGAGCTTGAATCTAATACTTTCACATGTCTTTATGATTCTGACCTATGGAATTTTTCAAGAAAATAATATTTATGTATGGTTGCTTGCCAAACTTGTAATTTCCTGTGTTTTAAAAAAGTTTGTTGTTTATTATATTAAAAAATTCTTCTTATGTATTTGTTAACCCATTTGTATTTGTAATTTGTGTATTGTATTTCTGGTATTATATTTGGAACCTCCCCTTTTTTCTTGGAACACCTCCTACCCGTCATCTGATAGTTCACATTGGGTTCTAATAATGTGGTAACTGCCATGCTAGACGAGCGTTTGCACTCTCTGTTGCAAGTATTTCGATGTTTTCTTTGTTTTAAATTGATGAGTCTCTATGTTTTACTATATCGAGTGCTTTATGTTTTCCTTTGTAATGTTCTTTTTTATTTGTAGTATTTTCTTATAATATTGTATGTTTTTTTTTGTTTTAAATTCTTTAGTCTGAAGATGGGGAAAAATGAGTTCCCCGAAACGTCGCTCTGAAGTTTCCAAACAAACTCTGTATGTATGAATATAAACTAATAATAAGATATTTGTAATCAGCAGTCTGTCAAAATTTTTTGACCAAATACATGAAGCTGAATTGAAGTGAACCATAGACAATTTTCATATGTCAGAACCATAGTGTATTTTCATATGTTCATAGTTTATCTTAATTTGGTGTCAAACTTACCTGATGGAACAATCGATGATGTGATCGGGGTGTTACACATTGGAAGTGACGCGGATATTACTTTAATGATACTCTCAATATATTGTTCGACTTCATTATATTCTCGAACTTTAAGAATAATTAGCCGTGATTTTTTTCTTAATTTTTGTCAAAAATAAATTCTCGACGTTCATTAAAAGATCATACTTGACCGATATTCATACTTTATCGATGGAATTGTAACATAATATTGAGATGTCCCCGGACTTACACATATTCCCCAAGTTTCGTCTTTTCTCGGATATAAGTTGCAGCCCAATCAGAGTTTAGTTTTCTACGATTGTGCTGAACTTCTTGAAGAGTGTTACCCTGTGGACGCAACCATAACGTGATGAGTCAGTTATTAATATGCACATTTAATTGAAATTCAGTCTATTGCTGATACTATGCTCACTCATATATCTACATTCATGAATTGGAAAATGCTATAATTTACATACTACATATGCACACATACGAACATATTTAAGCGTATTGTATACAACCAGGGTGACTGGGAAGTGAGAAGCAAACAAATACACATGGAGTAGGGGAAATATCATACGGCATAGAGAGATGTGGAGAACCATGATATAATAATGAAGACGGGTGATGTGGGTCATTTTGAAGTGTGATAGCAAATAGTAATGACTGGTGTAGAATGGCCAGGATTATTTAAAGACCCAGGTATCGGTGAAATGTTGCAGAAACTGAATTGGTGATGCAACGAAGAGCTATGGGAGTGTGGGGTGAACGGGCAAGAGGAAAGCGATCATGTTTGTCGGACAGGGTTAACAGCAGGTTGAAGGCGGTAAAAGCATCCGCAACAGGGCCACTCAAATGTTATGTTTTGGCGACCTCTAAAAACGAGACTGATTATTAACGTTTTTTCAGACATTTTTATGTCGTTTAACAAAAAAAGGAAATATGAACTGATTTCATACATTTTAAATAAGTGTTGCATTGGGTTTTGACCCTTTGATTCAATGACTGACAAGCTCTTAAAACATAAAAAGCTCAGAATTGTTCATTTATTTACAATTAGTATTTTGCATACGTTTTGCACATAAAAACAACAAATGTCTTTGCACGAAATTTATGTCACAGCCCAATATTTCTAGTGAAAACTAAAATAACTTAATGAAATGCATACAAATACACCGTTGGTCATGAATATATAAAATTGAGGAAAAAATAATGTCTGGAAATTTTAACTGGATTTCATAATAATGTGATTGTGCACAAGTTTAAATTATTACAAAAAATCTAAACCCGAAAAATTAAGTGTTAATTTGCAGAAATGGAAAATAAAGAAGGAAAGCAATAGTTGAGAAAGTGTTGCACTGATTGACTAGTGTGGAACGGTCCGGAGCCAACAAGGTTCATTCGCGGCCCATGGAGGGCGGGTGTGGCGCGAGAGGGCGTGGTGTGGGGCGCGTAGCGGGCAAGGGGGAGGGCAGGGGGGCCGCAGAGAGCCACTCACCTAGCGCGATGTCCCTGCGGGCGAGCAGGTGGCGACCGCGGCCGCGCGCCCACGCCACGCGCACGGCGTCCGACGCCGCGGGCAGCGCCGCGCTGCGCCCGTAGTCCAGCGGCGGCGGGGCCTCCTCGCCCTTGCTCGCCTCCTGCTCCTGGCGCTGGCCCTGCAACAAGCGCACGCTTGCTCGGTCTGTTTCCGGGCGTGTCAACTGCTTCGGTCATTAGTCCCGTTAGTGTAGGGCATGTTTTTTCCTCGGGGATGGCGGTGATCTTCCCCCGCTGGATGGCGAGATCCGGCGCCGACCTACCGTCGGCTTTGATTGATTGATTTTTTCGTGTTTCCGGGCACGTCAACTGCTTCGGTCATTAGTCCCGTTAGTGTAGTGCATGTTTTTTCTCCGGAGATGGCGGTGATCTTCCCACGCTGGATGGCGAGATCCGGCACCGACCTACCATCGGCTAGTGGGGTTTCCCCCTAACCAGAACTCTCCCACCAGCGGGACGCTCGCTCGGTCGCAAACCGCCACTCACAGGGCTATGGAAAGCGGCGTACTACACTCTTCAGTAAAACATAAAGAGAACTGTTCTAGATTCCATTCTAAATTGTAGACAATCACATTCTTACATTCACATATTATATTTAATTCACATTCCCTGATTATCGCTTCACCCCTCATTATCATCTTATCACCTCATAGTTTATAATTCAAGGCTAACAACCTTGTCTGAACAATGGATACAGCCTCATATCTGTTCCTCATAGCGAGGAAGGACACGTTAATCTCTCGGGGATAAATTTGACAGGACCTCGGAGAGTAAGTTGTACGTGCTCGGAGCTGGCCGATATTCGCATAATAATAATAATAGTAATAATAATAATAATAATAATAATAATAATAATAATAATAATGTTGATACAATATCTGTTACAATATGAATTTAGAGAGGACGAAGTACAAGGTAAAAGAAAATTAAATAATCATTAAAGTAAGTTAATGAACGCTGATGAATTCACCACGAAAGTACTTCAAATATAAAATTATATTAGAACCTATTAAGTATATAAATGGCGCATTTAGACCGCACGTGTATACATTTTGTACAATTCATGGAAGGGAATAAATGGCAATTAATAGTAATACATTTTATAATTACTATTATTATAAAAAATAGTTTAAATATGTATTTCTTAGAGTTGCTAAAGATGGAAACAAATGTTTCTCAACAGGTCGTACATGTAACAGATATGCCCCTACGAGAAATAAATATAATACTAAAAGGTGATTGTCTATAATTTAAAAGGAAGATAGAACAATAATACACCAATTAAACTGAAACAAGACAATGAGTTAAACTCGTTCATACATTAAATAGAACACTGTCACTACTGAAATCCGGAAATTAAAGAAATAGTTCGTTTCATACAGCGATAAAATAGAAAATTTAAGCAGATGTGTTACGCGGTCAGCAATTCTGATTTTCTAAAATAACTAGAAGAGTATTGTTCTATTCATTTAGATCTACGGAGTAATTCCGTTTTTTATTAACTTCGTGTTTGTAACTTTAAAAGTAGTGACCCTGAGTTCACAAACTCATACATCAGTTTTTTAAAACTTACGTCATTTAAGAATAAATGTACATTTTTATATTTAAACACTTTTCTAAAAACATAATTTTCTTGTTTGCGAAAGTTTTGAATTCAATGAACAATACAAAGATGTAGATGTAGACAAACGTCTCTTAATAAATATCTCTTAACAGCCGTATTCTGATACCATACCGGTATACCCGGAAAACATCTATGGGGAAGTGGTGTCAGTGCCGGACCCCAGAATAAATTGCAATATAATTGAAGGAAAATTGTATTGTTTGTAATACAAGTATTTATCAACATATAAAAATAATTTTATGCCAGTAAAATATTTTCATTTTTAGAAGAATTTCAAAAACATATTGGTTTTAAACATTTTTAAACTAACAGTCCTTTCCGCGGAGTCTCAGATGGCAATGTCCATATTATTTTATTTTTATATTATTTTGTTTAGAACTAGTTCAACATTTATGTTCACCCGATTGCGCAAATTATATCTATATTAACTGATACTAACATAAGCTTGCGGGCCTTGGTTGTAAGAGAAAGTTGGTATTTTCGCGAAGCGATTACGCTTGGCGATGGTTTCCATTTTTTTAACATCCAATAATCGTTGAAAGACTATCACTAAGAATTAAAAGATCTAATAAGAAAAATCCTAAATTATGAACCTGTGAGTCCTTACGTAAATAAACAAATAGGAAAAAACTACGCTAGAGTCCATCATTGATCTCCCTCATTAGTAAGCAACTGTTGATAAATATCTCTAAATCTTAATACGAGTAAATAAACGTCTCGCATATCTCCTACAAATACACTAGGTCGGCTCATGCATAAATGGTTCCGCGTTCGCGCGTTTGCTGAAGACCAACGTCCTATTATCACATTTAAATAATTTGTCTTACCACCTTTATTTTTTGTTGAAAAGTTTTTGCAACCTCGTTGAAGCTCTCTGAGTACCAGTTCAGTGACTAGCAGTAACTGCTGCAGAACGGCAATGACGGTTTATGAACTTTTATACTAAACATCAGAAACTAATTTTCCCGTAACTAATACTAAATGCGTCAGATTGTACATTTCCCTATTTTACATGAGAATGCGGTTCATGTCACAACTAAATCCGGTTGCGACTTCCTATTATTTCATTGCACTGATTCTCTAATTTAAATCACAATCCCGATTTACATGTTTTAACATTGCATTCAAATTGATTCATAAATAAATAAACAGAAATGTAACATTATATTAACATTGAATATAATAAATAAAACACTGTTCTTCAAAACAATTTTGGACAGTTACTATTATACGCAGCTCAATCTTACCATGTTTCAAAGAGAATTTATTCTGATACTGATGTTCATTGAAATTCAGAAGCAGGGAAATTTCCGAGTGATTAGGTAGCAAGAAGTACTGAACTGTCGGTTTAAATTCAAAATTTTCCCAACACTGATTTTTTCATACCATAAGAAAAAGAAAATATTTTACCTTACAATATATTCCGTCTTATTCATGAAGTTAACTCAGGCAAGTCACAGACTGAATTTGGCTGGGAGAGAGGGATTTTAAAGATTTCGCTTCCATGAAAAGTGAATCGTCAAATATGTATCAAAGGACGATTTTAAAAGGCATTACTAAGTTATACAAAATGTTCGAACATTGAAAGACCATAGCATTACAATATTTTTTTCTTGTAACGATAAAAGAGAAACATTGAGTACATAAGCTACTTAGCTGTTCGAGTGTAAGTAAACATTGATTTGAACATTTCTCTTAAATTCCATCAGAAATATAGAAGAAAAAAGTAAAAAGGCAAAATATATGAAATAAATAACATTTGCGCAAACAGTTGCGTAAAACAGTGCAAAAGCAATGCACAAGAGATGATGTTGCTTGATTGATTTTTTCGTGTTTCCGGGCACGTCAACTGCTTTGGTCATTAATCCCCTTAGTGTAGTACATGTTTTTTCTCGGGAGATGGTGGTGATCTTCCCCCGCTGGATGGCGAGATCCGGCGCCGACCTACTTTCGGCTAGCGGAGTTTCACCCTAACGAGGAATTTTCCACCAGCGGGGCACCGCCCCAGTCGGGACAAGCTCTAAGCTCCCGATCGGTCTCCCGGAATATGTGATAGTGTGAGTGTATGTGTGTAAGGGTAGAGGATAGGACAAGGGAGAGGAAGGAAGGGTCGCGCACGGTCCGTGGCCTGTTTGTTAGGGTACTGCTTCGGCATTCGCCTGGTGTTGATCGGAGAAACCACGGAAAACTACCGATCAGAGCAGCCGGCCGCTAGAATTCTCCTCCACACAGCGACTGAATTCGACATAGCTGAAACGCTGGCGTCGAAAATCCTGCCACTGTCAGGATTCGAACCCAGGACCTCCCGGTCAGAGGTGCTGCAGTGACATCAGTTGATGCACTGAGTTACCGCTCCCGGTAGATGATGTTGCGAGATAATGTATTTTATTATTGTAGATTGAAAAATGCCTGTTATTGCCTTGAACATAAAGATATTTTAGAGGCATAAAGTTAGCACTTACGTACTTATTCGTTTTTTGTGCTGTATTAGAAGCCGAAATTAACTTATTGGCCGCTTTTTAGTGCCAGCAACGATTTGTTACCGTAGAAATAATGTTGATTTGCCATTTCAAATAAAATCTATATTCAGATGTTCCTTCAACAGATTTTGAGGGTATGTTATCCGAACGCCTGTTTAAGTACGATTTTTAAAGTAACGCATCCTTAAAATCCACTTGCAATTCGGAAAAAAAATTGAAAAAATATATGACAAATTTCATGCATTGTAATGTAGAAGAATTGTCGATCATTTAAATTTACAGTTTTAATATGGACATTTTTAGATAGAGATCTACACTAAGCTATGATAATGCTCCCAATAAACAATACAATTATTTTGCAAATTAAATGAGCACAATGGTCAAAATGGTTCTGTTCGGGTAACTGGCGTCCAGTGTGAGAGTAGAACAAACTTGAAGAAATAGAATTGATTATCGATGGATGAAAATAAAATAATATACATAATGTTTTTTTGAGTTTGCTTAGTTACCTTTTAAAATAAAGCGAAACCACTGCACTTTTTCTTCCCTTTCTGATCGTGAATAGAAAGTCAACCGTCAACCCTTTCAAATTTGAGACTACTGTCAGACAAGCAGGAGTGACATAAAACAACTGAAACGTAATATAGTATAATGAAAACGTCGAGTAAAAATTTAGTGTAGTTCGTGGCTATATCCAGAAAATAAATATTTTATCAACAACACATCCTGTGTGTGTATTGTTGTTATTTTACTAGCCAACTGTATTGTACTATATACATATGAATACAATTTCACTTTTTTATAACATTTTGCTGATAAAGCATGATCACTGTTTTGTATGCATTAAGAATAATTGGCTCACACAACATATTTACTCAAAAGTGAGACCAATTTTGTCAAAATTTAAATTATAGAAGTTAGAAACTTTTATGGAATTGTAATGCATTGAAATTTTAAGGAGATCTTTTAAGAGGGGGTGAAAAAAAAAACTGCTTAAATTTTAAAAAAATATCACAGTTGGACATTAGTAAAAAAACACACGTGCTCATCTACACCTCCTGCCAAGCTCAGCTGGCACAGGTGGCAACTTGGCCACTGTCAGCGCACATTGTTGGCACAATTCGGAATCAGCTGTTCCTTTGAAACACAAAGTGCAGAAACACCTTCCTAGGTGACGCTTCCAAAGCAGTGAGTGCCAGACAGTTTCTTGTCCATTGCACCGGTTTTAAAATTCTGAACTTTTCCTTGACCAACAAATTAAGAATATATCGGAGAGCTAGGTTTCCTGGTGCACGAAGCAAGAGGAATGTGAAATTCATGATCTAATTGGGCTCGTATTTTTTTGCTCTGTCCTTGTCGTAGATACTTTTTTTTATATCTAAACTTTTTGGCTCAACACGTATATAGTATAGTGAAATACACCAAATGACTCTGAAAATAAGATGCAACTATTCAGATGAATCATATAAAAAACACCGTGTTCCTCATTTTAGCAATGAATAATTCATTTACCGTTTAGTTCTCAGAAGCATACATTCCCATAGAACGTTTTTTTTTTGTAATTTTTCTATTTCGTCGCAGACTGTATATCACCTCAACTTTATTGGTATTTCTAAGACTCGAAGCGCTGTTGTAAGCTTGAGGTCATTTGCATCATTTGTAAACAGCGAGTGCACTGGAATTAAAGTGGCCGTCTTGTCGGGTCCGGTTGTGACAGCCTAAAATCGGACGTGATCACAGGGCCGCGCGCAATACAGCACTGTCGTAATTTGCTTCCCAATTCTGACAATACACAAATTTATGTGTTTCTTAATTTGTATCGAAAAAAATGTTTTTTTAGGTAATACTTAGAACGATCCTCAGAGCTTCGACCCTGTATAAGTACAGTATTTTTGTCATTGTATAGGAAAATTTGTCAAGAAATTGTTTTGCAGAAGAAAAACGTTTCTCGAAAAAAAAAAAGACATTAGAAACATTTATTCTTGTAACTGATGAGAAGATGGCATTGAGTTATTGTTTCATCTGAAACGACCCTATGTAAATAATTTAATTATCCTTTAATTCTCAACTAACTTCATTTAAAACTGGCTGTTTTAACATATTACTCGTTCATAATCTTTTTCAAACTCAAAATCATTTACTGGCTATCTCCAATTGGAACTATCATTTAAGCATCTTGTTAAGCTCTATTGCTAAAATTAATTATTTTGTCTTACACCTAACACAAATGTCTACTATTAACTACATATTTTTATAATCAAGAAATAGAGTAGATTTCCTGAAATATAATTCTTCATATTAGTCTTTAAATCGTTGATCAAATTCTTTATTATTTTAGTTATATTTCATTTTAATTGTTTACTTTAAATTTCTTTTACTTACAAGTCGTTAATATGCATAGGTACGCAAACAAAATTCCAAATTGATTCCTTTATCTGCTTGGTGAAATTCGGTTCCCCGGAAATAACATAGAAAGATAACAGTATTTAAATTTCGTCCAACATCGTACCATTTCATGAAATCTCGTTACAGTGCTGCTCCGAGCACAAACACCGGCTAAATAGCCGGGGCGATAAGACTCTATTGTCTAAGAGAAATTATAAATAGCGACTGTTCTTATCGATAATATCCGGATTTCTCCTAAGTGTTCGAAGCGGAAGCTGAGGCAGAATTCTATCCAAGGGCATTTTTATACACTATATTTTATAATTTAACACAATGACAATACATTTTTTATTTAATCATTGTAATTAACTTACTTTTGTTGTTGTGGGTGTTGTGCCTTTGTGGCCGAATACATTAGAATGTGTGTGTGAGAAGGCACAGTTTCTAAATTCGTCTTTGATATTTCAACAACTGTAATTTCGTATTTATTACGATTATAAGAAGTTGAAAAGTTGAATGAAAGCAAAGGAAAATGAAAGTTTTCCTCCTTTGATATCTGTTTCATATTTATTTTTCTTTATTTTATATCTTCCAGTATAAACATATCGCTTTCCCAAGATGAGGATTGTGCAAAGAGGTATAAACATTTACTCCTTAGTATCGGTTTATAAAAAAATTAATTTTTTTGATCGAGATATGGAATTGCATATAGTTACGTGTGAATTCCAATAATTCAACACCCGAACATTAATTTTGACATTCGTCCCCGATAGCTTTCCAGTGCATTGCTATTACCAAGACGCGTTTTCAAGACTTCGGTCCGTCCCTGAGCAGCCGGCTAAGCGCTGCGGTCGTGGTCGCGTCCCGTGCGCGCTCAGGTGTCTCAGGGTATCAGCTGATGACACTGCAGTGCCTCTGACAGCGAGGCTCTAGGGTACGAGACCCAACGGTAGCAGGATTTTCGAGACTAGCAGCATAGCTAGGTCGAACAGCCGCTGTCTGAAGGAGAATTCTAGCGGTCAGCTGCTCTGATCGGTACTTTTATCCAATCAATATCAGGCGAATGTCGGAGCAGTACCCTTCCAAACGGGCCACGGACCTCGCGCGATCTTTCCTTTCACATCCTTGTCCTATCTTACACCCTCTTACACATACATGGTCTACACTACCTCACATGTCGGGAAACCAGTGAAGATCTTAGAACTTTTTCCGACAGGGGCGATGCCCCGCTGGGAATGATACCTGGTTAGGGAAAACCAGGCTGACGTGTAGCATGTAGCATGCAAATATGCACCCCTTCTCCTGATAAAACATACACTAATTTTACGGGACCAAAGGCAATATTAGTTGACGCTCTCAAAAACACGGAATAATCAATTAATCCGGACTCCCGAGGGCTCGAATGCATCACAGAACCGGAGGAAAACGCGTCTGCCTCCTCGCCCGCCTCCGCTCCGTCCCCCCCCCCCCCGCCTACCCCCCCCCCCCGCCTCGCCTTCATCCTCCCCCTGCTCCGTATGCCCCCTGCCCCGTCTCCACCCTTACGCCAGCTCGCTTCCATCATTTCCACAGCCTCGGCCGTCCCACAGCTCACTTCACGGACTCTCCTTTGCCGTCCGATTTTGAGTGCCCGCAGGAAGTGGCCTTGCAGGTCCGCGCTGCTGCTCACACTACTGCCAGAGAGGAAGGATGAAGGTGTAGGCCCAAGGTTGTTACGAAAGACGGCGAAACTTAGAGTTATGGTCAACAGTGTTAGCATTGCGAGGGTACTAGGTAGAAGCAATGGTGCTAGGAGAAGCCCTCTCAGTAATTGAGTGGCGTGAGAAAAGGAAATATGGAAACTACATCCCAGGACCTAATGAGAAAAGGGTAGGCTGAGGAAACCAAAAAATGTCTGAGAAAACTGGAAGTTCAATGACTCATTGGGTAGAAGAATGGACTAGGTACACTGATTTATAGACAGACGCGAGATTGAAGACGATATAGTAAAGACCTTTTCAGATCATCAAAAACCACGACGAAGTCACAAGGGAATTGGGGGAAAGGCGGAAAAGTTCTTAGATCCTCCAAACTTACGAAACCCAAGTGGGTACCGGAACTCAGAGGTGACGGCGATGGCAAGAGATGAGCGAACCGGCCTGCGGAATCAGAGAGAAGGGGGCGGCGTGGAGGGGGGGGGGCCGGCGGAGAGGGTGGGAGGGCTGGCAGAAGAAGCACGGGCGCGAAGGCGCGGAGACAGTGCGGAGGCAGCGCAGGGCGGGCCGGAGGGTACGGGGGGTTAAAAGGTGAGCGGAAGGCGGGAGCGGTGCGAGCAGGAAAGGGAAGGACGCCTCCGGAGCGGGTCGGAAGAGGTTCGTGAAAGGTACGGAGGTGTGAGGCGAGCTGTGACGTCGTGAGGGAGCAGCGGGGCGGGTTCGGGGGTTGGGGTGAGGCGCAGGGCTTCGCGGGGGCAGGCTGAGTAAAAATGGGAGGGTCGGCGGTGACGATGCGGGGCAGCGCGTGGGGGGGGGGCTGTAGGGTGCGGGGACGGTGCGAGGACGAAGGGGGGGGGGCGCCGGGTTTGGAAGGGGGGGGGGGGGGGGGGGGCGGCGCAGGGGCAGCGCGGCGCTACGCCTTGCCGCCGACCGCGTCGCGTTATGTGCCGTGACGGCATGCGCCCCATGGGACGCCGTCGCGCCGCCGCCTTCGGGCCGCGTTGGAATGCTAATTAGAAAACTTGAGTCCGAAACGGGAAGGCTCGACTCTGTTTTGAAAATACGTTATCCGTTAGGTGGGCACCACGAAGGTTGCGAGAAATCTTGGAATTTGTTTGTTCCCTTTTTTGTGGCGCAGAAGTGCGAGTGGCGTGTCCTTGGTCTTGGAAGAACTTTTCACTTAAATGGCTTCTACCTTCGATCTTGCGAAGTACAGTGGAATGAATTGTTTACCTTAATGACTTTGCCGGTGTCCTAATGATCACGCAAGTGCAATGAAATATATACGAGGAACTAATCGCTGTTCGATATTTCTTCCTTTCGCCTGGGAAATGCCCCCGAACAACTTTTACAAGAATACATCAATTTTTAATGTATCATGTCTATTGAAAAAGAAGAAATTCTAAGTGTATTATTTATGAATAAAATCGTGATAAAGTGTGATTTTAGTTTATTCTTATTGTTACGGAACCTTCTCTTATCAGTGGAAGTGCAGAAATAAGGTTTGTGCTGTAACAATTTTTTAGTCACTCTTAACAATTTCTCCAATATCATGTTATTTATAATGGACAATAATATTCTGTTTCTTATACATTTCGGAAAAGGTGTATTAAATGCTATGTAGGTAGAATAGAAAAGTGACCATATTGGGTCAATAAAGAATTTTCTCACAGGGACCGTTATTATATACAACAGTTCAAAATTATAACGCAAACGAAAATGTAAGGTTCATTGGAATTGTACGATGTACACATTCCCACAATTAATCTGAATTAATATTTCTCGCACCGATATTATATGAGCGTATTTTAAGACAACATTGTACTCAAATCTCAGAATATGTAATGATTAATAGCATTTTCCATTTTCCACACTGGAGTGCATTCGGTAGGCATTCAGTACAACAGTCATGTTCCTTTTGACCCGGAGCAGCACTGCTGAGAAGCTCGTTCCATTCAGAGAATAGCATGGAATTGGAGCGCACACTGAGGGGTCGAACCTGCATTGAGAACTAGATCAGTGCAGCCTAGCCGTACCGTTTTGAGAATCGGTGCCAATTGGATAATGGATTGAAAATTACGAATAGTAAATGGAATATACGAGTTACAGTTATGAAGGCAATTGAAGATGTTACAAGTGCGGACCCTTTCGAAGATGAATTTGGTCTTACAAAAAATAAAAATGTCTTAAAATAAAATTGTAATTCTTGTGCTGTTATAATAAAGTAATTTTTTAAATACTTCCGTTTTAAAAAAACTTCAGAATTTTAATTTGGATATTACAATCCACCTTGTTTAATCCGTTTTGCCAGGATTTTTGTCTGGCGGAGCTCATGGTTTTTGAGGTCGGACATTTTAGTCAGAAAATGTTAATATTTGCCGGGGAATATTTCTGAGAGAGCGCATTTGTCGGCGGAAAAGAACACATTATTTTTTTAATTTGAGGGTAGCAACCAAGTGTCCAGGAATGTAGTTCAGCACTTCTATATGTATTCTGTATATCTAAGGTCTTACTGCACATCAGCACACGTACTGACTTAGTTCCCATTCATTTATTCCCTTCTCACACGTGTGGAAGAGTACTATTGTGGCATTACCCTGCACTGAGCTGGGATGCAGTGCAACGAATGGAAAACTGTTAGTCTGTCATCTACTGTTAGAATTGTTCTGATTGGAATCGATTGATTGGTTAGTGATTCCGGACACGTGGACTAAGATCATTAGTCCCGTAAGTGTAGTGCCTGTTTTCTACTCGAGAGGTGGAGTTGATCTATCCCCGCTGGACTGTTAGATCTGGCACCGACCTACCGTCGGCTAGTGGGGTTTTCCCCTACCAGGAATCTCCCACCAGTGGGGCACCGCCCATATCGGGAAAAGCTCTAAGCTCCCGACTGGTCTCCCGGCACGTATGGTAATGTAGTGTGTGTGTAAGTAAGGGGTGGGGATAGGACAGGGAATAGGAAGGAAAGATCGCGCGCGGTCCATGGTCGGTTTGTTAGAGTACTTCTGCGGCATTCGCCGAGTATTGATCGAAGAAACCACGGAAAACTACCGATCAGAGCAGCCGGCAGCTAGAATACTCCTCCAGACATGGACTGAACTCGACCTAGTGTCGAGCTAGTATCTAGCTAGTGTCGAAAATCCTGCCACAGTCGTGACTCGAACTTAGGAAATCCCGGTCAGAGGCACAGTAGTGACATCAGTTGATGCCCTGAGTCACATCTCGCGGTGATTGGAATTGAGATGTGTAGAAGAAAATTAATACTTTTTTAATTGGCTTCATTAAACGACACACTAACATTCATTTGAACATTTCAACATTCATTTGAACTTCTACAAACTGGAAAGCTTGAAGTATGCAGTTCTTTCCAAGTGGAGAGTGACGAATTATCTCGACTCTTCGTGTTTCTAGAAGAGCTGAGAGTAGGGATATTCATTTCCGTCGTGTGGCCATTCGTCCAGCGCCTCTGCTATGCCTCTGCAAACTAATTGAGACCTTTAATAGCGTACGTCAAGAAATGACAAAAAATAAGTACACTCGCGAAGAGATGACACTAACTGGTGAAGAGTTTCCACTTCGTTTTGCCCTTTCTAACTAAACAAATGTCATTTTCTCTTGTCAAGTTCTGTTTACCATCTCATCAGTCTCCCTCAAAACGAGGAGGTATCTCTTATTCGTCGACTCCACGAGAGCGCTCTTCCATTCTTATTTCTGGCGAGAAGTACAAAAGTAGAATTATTAACTGAGCGGCGCAGCCTCAGGCTGTCGGGCAGTCTCCGCCGGCGCTTGCATCCGCCCTTCTCACCTGCGCCCTTCCGTCGTCCGCCTGGCCCGGAGCCGCTGGGGCTAGAATCATCGCGGGCCGGCCCCGTAGCTCTTGCTAATTCATGAAGCAGTGCTCGCCAGTGGGCGGCGCGGAATCTGGGGCTCGGTTTCAGCGCCGCGGGGTCCGGGAGGGGGGCAGCGTGAGCTGTAGGTGGGGGCGACGGTGACCAGGGGGCGTGGGGTCGGGGGAGGGAGGACGGACGGGGCGGGACCGCCCTTGGCCACTGCACGAGGGCCTGCGGCTCGGGGTGGGTCGGCGCAGGGCGGCGCGGGGCGACGCGGTCCGTGGAGGGCAGCGCTAATTGGGGTAATGTTGGCAGAAAGCGGTTACTTGCCCCCTGCTTCCTGCTGCTTGGCAACACGGGCGATTATTACATTAATAAAAAACGAGAGAGGGCTGCAGCGACTTCGTTCCGAATTAAACATGGGGATGAACGCGGGAGGCAGACCGGCGGCGCCGCTGCCGACGCCGTCGGCGGCGCCAACGCCGCCGCCGCCGTCGTGCCGCCAACACCCACGACAGAGCCGGCGTCGCGGCCACCGCCTCTTCTGGCGTCGGCGCCACCGCCATGCCGGCCCATTTGGCAGCCGCGTGCCGCCCCAAGGGCTGTTTTCGGAGGGGCCGCTGCGTAGGTGGAAAATAGATGCCTGCTGCTCGCGCGACGTTTATTAGCCCCGCTAGCCAACTGCGGGATGAACTCACACACTCACGCGCACGGTGTTCGTTCCTGAGCTGGTCTGGGCATTGGCTCTTCTCACGTACTTGGATTCTCTTGAATGACGTGCTCGCGTGACCGGCTGAGACGAGCTCGGAACCAGCATTGCCGGTAACTCTGCAGCGACTCTGGGTTCTGGAGGTTCTAGAGTTCGAGTTCCGACCGTGGCGAGTTTTCGACACGAGCTACCGTCGCAACTACTAGCACAGTCGCAACCGTTGTCTAAGGGGAATTACAATTACGGTTGCTCTGATAGATAGTTTTACGTCGTTTCACCGATCAGTACCAGTGAATGCCGAAGTACTGCCCTTATAAACGAGCCATGGACTGCGCACAATGTTTCCTTCCTCTTCCTTGTCCTATCTTCTCCCCTTATACGCAAACGCACACACTTACATGCACTACACTATATCAGTCGGGAACTTAGAGCTTGCCCCGGTTGGAGCGGTGCCCCTCTGAGGGAGATACCTGGCATGCGAAAGTTTCCGCAAGCTCATGTGTAGGTCGGCGTGGGATCTCACCATCCAGTGGGGGAGGAATATCACCACCTATCGGGATAAATCATTCACTACACTAACGGGACTAATCACTATAGCAGTGTTGACGTGACTGGAAACATATCCATTAATCGTATGGAGGACGTGTTCGAATGTAAGACATTCCCGTGAATTAAAATTAAGCAGTCTGTATTTCGGTTCATCCAGAGATTTCCTCCTCGTGGCAGTACAGCCAATCGCATGTATGTGTTTGAGAAGTTTCCATCTCCGCGATCACTCAGAGCAGATCTCTTGTCCCTTCAGTATGCAATCTAATGAATACAAATATGAATATTGAAACTTTCTGTTTCAAGTAACTGTAATGTGGTGCTGGCAGTGATACACTAGATATTTTTTGAAACGTATAGTACTTCGTCGGAAAAGCATATCACCTGGGTGGATGGAAATAAATAATACCCCTTCAATTTCAAAGATTAGAAGTATTTATAAATGTCATAGTTTTCCTCCACAACAACTTGAATAAATGTGTTAAAATATTGTTCTATATTAAAATCTGGCAAATTCCTGTATCACGATATCGACACCATTGTGTTAATAAATATACGGGGGTTTAAATACCAAGACGACCAAGTCATCCTCCTAAGCAAATAGTCAAAAAAATAAAAACAAACACAGAAAGTTTATATCTGAAAACGAATATACTTTATGAGCGTTTCTGATTATTGAACGTGTGCAGGTAATAATTAAAGTAACTGCTGGCACGCTGTCAATTGATTCTTTACAGTAAAGGTTTTGATTTTACCCAAACTCTTAGCAAAATCCTGTAATTTGGAGAAACTTTAAGTTTTCTAAGGAGAGTCGGAACGAATCGAAAAGTGTATGAATTTGAGATAAATGAAATTCTACGTTCGATTGACTTTTTTTCCTCGCCTTCCTTCGTAGGAAGAGGTTCGTATTATAATCGTAGGATTGTCGGAAATCGGCGATTTTTTTTTCACAGAAAAACTATTTCCGCGTCTGCTAATGAAAAACCAAAAATTTTGTTCCAACGTGTATTAAATTACTTCATCTAACACGATGTGTAGTTGGAATCCAAGTTTTGTGTGTCCTTGAGACAGAAAACTCGATTGACTTCAAAACATCTGTCCGCTCGTTCGTCAAACCGATCGACCGACTGACCACCCGCCCTCTCCCCGCCCGCCCGCACATCTCTGATCAACGCTGGGGTCTAAATCTTTCATACGAATTTTCCAAAGTTGGTATTCTCCTATAGATTTGAACTAATTGGAGGCCCTGCAAGTTTGACGCGGAAATTTTGATTTTGGAGATACTTGGATTTTACTTCTATCCTCAATTACATTTTCAAAATTGTCTAAAAATCAAAATGTTTGATTAAAGTTCTCAAATAGCGAAATGACTAATCGCGCGAGAAGAATGGCGCAAAGCTAGCTTAGATTGAAAACCCTGATTTTGGAAAATTGGAAAATGTAATAATTATTTGGGCATCTTCTTAGAACTAGAATATTGAAGATAGATATTCTTGTACTCAATGAAATCTGTTCTTCAAAGGCTTGAAATAAGATCATATACAATTCTTCGAAAATATAAGTAGTTTTTGCGTAATTTTGCATGAAATATAGTTAAATATTAAACAATTCTTTTCTCTGAAACGGCTCCAATATTTTTCTTTCAACTGTCTCCTCACATGAAATAAAGGACGGTAAAAAATTGGTTCTATCCTCATTTCCGCCAAACTCTGTATTTTCGAAAACTGCAAAACGATTTCATTGCAAAAGTACAACATTGAAGGTACATATTTTTGTCTTAAATTAACTCTGTTCCAAAAAATCGTATCTTTAAAAATGATCACGCAGTTTGTTTTTGAGAAAATGAGTTATTGTATAATTTTCCCTTGAAATTAATTCATTTCCCAAAAAAACTTTTTCTCAAAAACGACACCAACTTTCCCCTAAATTGTATCCCTTATGTATCAAAGAACGGTAAAAAAGTTGTTGCTTGTCCTATTTTTATCAAAGTCTCTGTATTTTCAGAAATTGCCAAAAAATAACATTATGAAACTGCAATATTGAAGATAGCAATTTGTGTCTTAAATTAGTTCTGTTCTACAAAAATAGATCTTTAAAGAAGTCCCTGGGATATTTTTTAATAAACAAGTAGTTTTCGCGTAATTTGTGCTTATGTTAATGCAACTTATATAACACATTTTTTCATAAAAATGTTGCCCACTTTTTCTGGATTTTTTTTCCACAGATAGAGCAAAAAGCTTAAAAAACGTCTCTGGTCTAATTTTTATCAGTTTGACGCTGGTGAAAGTTTTGTGTCGGAAATAATGAGAAAGACCATGATATTTGTAAGCTTCATATGTAAGTCCTGTCCAAAGACTATCCGGTGTAGCGATAAAGCGAATGCTGAGTTAACTAGATGGACGTAAGTGCGAATCTCGGAGCGGAGAAACAAATTTTGTTGATTTGAATCACTTTTGCAGGTTCATATAGTTGGAGGCGCTCAAGTAAATGAACTTCTGCAATTTTTGAAAATTCAGAGAGGTTAGCAAAATTGAGATCCTCCTCATTTTTAAGCATAATTTGATTTATCCGAGAAACGATTAATCAAAACTTGAGAACGGTTTTTATGATATTTGAATTTGAATTAGAATATTCGAATTAGAATTTTGAAAATATTGTTAAAGCTTGATATAAAGTACCTCCAACAATAAAAATATGTTTTTCGTATACACTGGCTCTATTGGCCAGATCAATAGAGAAATATCAGTTTTAGAGAAAAAATGGTCTGAGCTGTATAGGCCCTACCTTTGACCACAGACGGCTGGACGAACAGACGGACGAATCGACGGACGGACTGACTGACAATCGTTTTAGCACAAACCAATTTTTCCGTATCATGGCATAAAACGATGGTTCTGCATACACAGAGTTAAAGGAAATGATTTACTTTATATGAGGATTTATCCACTTTGTTGACACCCACTGATGAAAATCGTAACTTTTGCACCAGCATTTCAATACTTTCTCTTTACTATGTATGTACGTAGTAAGCGAGAAAAATGTGTATTGAAATAACGCCCTGCGCTAGCCGTTGCATCCGCTCGCTCCGTGCGTAGGTGTGACACTGCTACGTACGCAGGGCGCTTGTTCCTGAGATCAAACGTTTCTCGGAACGTGTTGCGCCTATGCAAGTGAAATTGTGGGGTTTTGGCCTCGTTCCCTGTTCTCAAATGGACGGATAGTTTTTATTTCGCCTTTTTTATTTATGCTAGGGAGAAAAGTGTTTAGTCCTTGATGATTTCTAATGTGACTTTTGAGGTATGTTGGTCCTTTATGAAAGCGCACGTGATATTCTTTTCCCATGTGTCAATTCTGATATTTTCCATTTGATCTAAAACAACTAATCAATTATCTAATGAAATGCGTTCGTTTTATTTCGTGATGCAAATGTGAAGCAAAAGCATGAAGTGGCTCCGGGCGAAGAACGCGACAAAACTCGGTTAATCAGCATGTGCCAGCAGTTTGCAAAATGTATTTACATGTGTATTTCATGCTCAACATAGAGTAAATAATTCTCTAATTTCAAAAGAATGCATGCAATTGTAGTTACGGAATAACATAGAAAACAATTGTATTACCATTGTAAACACATAAATTTATGTATTTACAATTATTTACAAATTTATATGATTCAGTCTTCTATAATTTCAATACAAATTAAATATAATACATATTAGGTTATCTTGTTTATTCTCTTTAGCCTCCACCAATAGACTACCACTTTCTATTAGTTGTTTATCCTCCCCACCCATGATCTCTGTAACGTATTCCATGCTTCCATATATTTCCGTTTTCTTTGCAAATTACATGCCAATGCAAATTACATGGAAATTATATTAAATAACATTAAATACAAAAATTATTTAAAATAACGCATGACTTAGAGGTTTTAAAATTGTATGAATTTAATCACAAGGTAAGCTCCATATGAATATATTTAGTAATCTTATGTTGTCCCCTATTTAGATACTATGTTTTTGTAATGAAGTTTTGTACAAATAATTGGTTGAAGTAATTTCATTATTTGACAAATTTCATTATTTAACAATTACTCATTGCAATTTAAATCATTTTCTAGTCTGACGATGAGGAAAAGAGTCCTCGAAACTGTAGCGAAATAAAAAAGTGTGAATTATTTAAATAAATTCAACTCCAATTGTAAATGTCTGTTCTAAAATACAAGGAACAAACCTTAACATAATAAATAAAAACGAACAGACACATAAAGACTTAAAAAAATATAACTGTTCATTTCTGAGTTGTGATAACTGATTTGTATCGGTAAACGTACCTCAGATTTTATAATATTGCTAACAAAATAGCAACCCACTTTAGCTCTACTCCTACCACTACTAACGAAAGTGAATGTGAAAGTGAAAGTGTAACGAATGTGAAACAAGGGACCATCTCAGCATTTGCTTAGGTGTTGACGAGGCAGACCGATAGAGATAATATAACTTTTACACTAATTGGCTTCTTTTTAAGAGTTGCAGATGAAGATATAGCTAACTTTCTTCTCCCTATACCTTATGCACCCACATGAACCTATGCAGAAGCAATCACATACTAATGTGTAGCATGCGATATGTGAAAAATGTTCAACAAATCTTGTTATTAGTAGTTATCACAGATACCACATTTTTATCTTTTTCATATTCATTCTGAAACTTATTTTTCGTAATTCAGTTAGAAATATATATTTTCTAAACTTACTTATATTGCAATAAAAGGAGAGTAGTGATTTTTTGTTGTATTGGTAACTTTTGAATGAGTGAGGTATACTTACCTAAGATAAATCAAACTAAAAATATTATTATTTTACTTTATAGTCCACTTCCTACAAAAAATGTATGTAAAAAATCTACGAAAAGAGTATTTTTACAGAAAGCACATTTTGACCCTAATGTCGAAAAAGTGGAATTTTCTTGTTCATATACGTTGTTCATACAAAATCAACATTTCGGGTTCTTGATACCGAGAAAGATACTTTCAAACCGTCTGCCTACCTATCTACCTCTATCGATTCGATTGATGTAGGAGACTCCTCGAATTTTAAACGAATAATTTCATTTTGGTGGGTACATTATCCCTACCACATTTTCTAAAAAATGGCTCTATTTTTTACTTTTTCGCTCTTACATTGTAAGAAGGGAATGTATTGATATCCTGCGCCGGAAAGCAGTGAATTTTCGGCAGAAAAACTTATTGCTGTGCCAAGGTAACGAATAATCGGATATATCTTGTTCCTACATATCGTCGTTAATGATGGACAACATATGTGACGGAATTGGCGGCTTTTACATTTTGGTATAAATGATTCAGAATTTGCTTGTTCTTTAGTTTGATGCGAAAATTTTCAAAGAAAACGAGAAATGTTGTTCTTAAAATAAGAAAATCCCCATATGTGTCCTTTAGACTTTACTGATAATAAAATATTTCGTACGTAGTAAGAGCCACATGGTAGAATTTTGTAATGTGCTTTCACAAAAATATTACAATAAATAATTATTTCATACGCTTAAATAGAAAATATAGAATGTATAAACTAAGCCAACTGTAAATTATTAATATCAAAAAGTGTTTTTCCTCCTGTAAAATTTTGTTTTTTTGTCCATCATCAACGACAATATCCGTTATCAAAGACGAATATTTTCAAAGGAAATCAAAATGTGAGTTGCTTTTTCGATTTTTTTGTGAATTTTTAAAAATGTAAAAACGAACAGCACATATATATATATATATATATATATATATATATATATATAGAGAGAGAGAGAGAGAGAGAGAACCTAGAGAGAACCTATCACGTTTCGCTGCTCGGATCGTTGCGCATTGGGTTGAGCTGTTTCTTGAAGTGTTGGAACTCTTTATGGGGTGAATACTGGGCCGAACCGGAACCGATTCATTCTCTTGAACATTTTTGTAAGTACAGAGCACGAAGTACTAGATTCAATTGCAGAAATGCAATTTTCAAAAATTAAAGATGTTATATTTTTGGAGTATATTGAGCTTCGATTCATTAAGAGTTATTGAAAACAAAACTAGTTACTAGTATAAAAGTTGGAATGTTATAATACTACGTAACGATTACAATCAATATTTTTAATATGAAAAAGTATATACTGTTATAGCACTATTAGTTCATTTACTGTATACAATTTTGAACTTTTTAGAATTACATTTACTTCCACACGCCAAAATTCATTGACTCCATCCTGAAACACTTTAGTTCACGAGAATTACTACGTATTCAGTCACTTTCAAGTGCGTGGTTCTGCAAAGAGCTTGTTGCCACCAGTGGACTTCGCGGGCTGCACATAAAAGTTTGCTTGGGTGCTCCACTAAAACCGTTAGATGGTCACGTGACCACAGGGTGGCCCTCAACTGTCGCCGGAAAGCGAGAGGGATTTCATTGCAATTCTCCGGCATTCGCTGCCCCCGCTCCCACCTCCGGTCCACCGTTTCCACCCCCCAGCGGCACCACCCCTTCCTCCCCACCGAATGGAATGACGCAATCTGATGAAGTCTGGTCCCTCATATGTATGTTGAACACTTGTTCATACATATTTATCACGACGCATCCGGACGGAGTATGTTAATTCGAAAAACGGTGTCACCCTAATTCGAGTCACCCATGCTGAAAATATTACCATTGAAAACGCGACAGGCTTTCTCGCGGCAGGGTTGCCTCCGTCCGCCGTGCTTTCCACCCCGGGGCGGCCGGCTGCGCCCGGGGCCCGGCGTTCGCCCTGATAAGCGACACCGGAAGTGAGGGTGGCGATCGCACGCGCGGGAGGAAATGAGACGCTTGCCAGTTAGCGACGTCGCTTTTGCAAAGATGGGCGCTGGGCGCTGGGCGAGGGGCGGTTTTCCCCCAGCGCCCCCTCCCTCGCGAGGGAAGGCGCACGTGCCCGGTGAGCGGCGATGGGGAGAGCCACGGGAAGCAGGAAGGGTGCGGGTGACGTCCATGAATCGAAGTCACCCTGCTGTGGCGTCCGTGATTGACTCCGTTGCCGCTTGCCTGTAATGGCATTTTTCGTTTCAAACCGTGAACGCGCGAAACATTCGTTCTGGAATATTCTAACTGACACTAATAACTCATATTTTCGAAGGCACATAAGTAATGTAAAAAATTTCCGAAACTATCAAAATCTTAAATTGACTGTCAGGAGTTGGTAAGTCGGATATTGTAATATGTTCTTTTTCTAATAATTACTTCAGCTTTCATTTCTACTTCCTCGTTTACATAGTATAAAAAAGTGATTTTAACCTGTAAACATTTGAGGCCGTGCATTCCCCAATAACGCTAGTTCCTGTTAAAAAAGTTTTCAAACATGGTGAAATTTTTGTTCGGACGTTTGCCTGTGTTTTTTCTTTCAAGATCGCAAACAATCCATTAAAAGTTCGAAAAAGTGAATATTGGAGACTAACTTTTGAATTGACATCTACAATGCGAATTTTTACTATTAGAAACAAAAGAAACAAATGTTTGGAAATATGTGAAACCAAATTAATGTATATTACGCAAGAATGTATAATGCATGCTTCCTTATTTTTAATTTCTCGCTACGGGGTAGCCAGAATCTATGTTTGTTTGGGTCCTTGGTACCGAAAAATCGAATGACGGCGAAACGCCTGTCTGTTCGTCTGTCCGCCCATCAGTGAATAACGCTAGCGGCTAAACCGTTAAACCGATTTTCTTCAAAAATGTATATTCCTTGATCGATCAGGCTAATGTAGCTATGTGTTGAATTTGAAATCAATATTTTAATTTCGGGGGGTACTTAACATGAAGCCTCTGGGACAATTTCCAAACTTTCAAAAAATCGTTTTTGATTGAATTTTGTTATAAGATAGTGTGAAGAACGATTAAGAGAATTATGCAGGTCTCATTTTTGTTAAAAACTCTAATTTTCTGAAAATTTCAAAAATTCAATTTTTTTTCGGCGTCTTTTTACAATTACAATTATGAAAAAAGAGATTCATACTCAATGAAGTCGGTTTCTTAAAAATAGATTTTGAAATAAGGTCATGTAAATTTTTCGAAAATATCAGAACTTTTTGTGTCATTTTACGTGAAAATACGGGCGAGAAAGTACGTGCTGTTTTAGCACCTCTAGTTCACAAACGTAGATGAGAGAAAATATCACAGTCATTCAACATCAATTTTTTGTAGTGAATAATTGTTGGATGGATCTCTGAAATAGAACGAGTGTTTTACAGAAACAGTTTGATTATTTGTTCTCACGTTCAACTTCGTTTCGATTAATAATATATTCCAAAATTAAGAACTCGCTTCCATTTTCTTCAATTGGTTTGATTGGGTTTGAGTGGAGCAGTTTAATATTAGAATTGATAGCGTGGAGCTCATTCGATATTTTAGAATTAGTCTCAAAATGGGTATTTTGAATTACGAAATACTTCATTGCCAAATACACATAAGAATGCGTTTAAAGTAAAATTGTTAACACATTTTTAAATTTGAAAAGCACAAATTATCATGGAACTCTGGAATGTTAGATACATTTCTCAAAAGTTTTAAAACTTAAGATAAATCTTTGAGATATTAAAAGAAAAATCTTCCTTTGGACTTTCCGGCCACCTCACAACAGCCAAAGCTACAAATTTGGGCACGATAACGACACGCATATGACTTTCACATGATTTAGAAACTCAAGTTCAAACACAGCGCAAATATTTAAAATTTTTATTAACACTATTCATATAATGAGAGAAACCCTCCGTCTTCGTTTAGATAAGTCCCCAATAGGAGAGACGGCCTTGTTGAAACTACGAGGGAAGGGGTTCTCTTCAAATGGGTGATGAAGATTAATGAGAGGAGCGAAATTTCGACACTGGCGTATCGACAGATGTCGTCGCATTCAATAAATACCTTTACAGGCTGCAACTGAACCTATCCGAGCCTCGATAGTACGGAGAGTAATTTGAGGTTATGGAAACAGTAAGAACTGTCTTTATACCTCTGAAAACAATCGTATTGTTATGAAACTTCTGTCAATATTATATGGAATGCAATGTTTGATATACTATGTGCTTGACAATCCAAATTTATTAGCATTCTGATATTTTTTGTACGCAATCCGTATTCACGTTCTGTATTTTCTCCTCCTCGTTATTTAGTTTTGAAAATGCACGTTTTCAAAATTTTCATTGGTTAAGTTCTCAACGTACGTCACTTTATATTAAAAAATATACGTTTTTCGAATTCAACTCCTCTAAAACTTTTGTCTGCAATAAATGCATACTATTACGAAATATTAAAGACATTCGTTTATGCAATTTAAGAGCGATACTTTCCATACGAAAATGAGCTGCTGAACATTAAGCAAACATCAGGCGCGAGCTACTTCCACTTAATCCGAGTCGTCAGCGTTCCATGAAACTTGTACCTGCAAAGACAACGCTGTTGCCGCCTTATTTACAAGGTAAGCAGAAATGATTCATTTCGTCAAGTACAATTTTCGAATGAATATGTCTCTTTGTAATGTGAGTCTTTCATGATTTAAACGTAAGAATTCACGGCACTGCTGATAATCTTACATAATTGCATACATTATGATTTTTAAGCCAAAAATCAATAGTAATGTACTATGAAGAAATAGAGAAAGAAGTGATAATATCAATCCCCTTTAATTGTCAGCCATTAAAGCTCAAAATAAGTGTTTTTTAACCAAACTTAGTTTGGATATAATAAGTACCATGTAATTTATAAATTCTGATGTACTGAGTTCCTCAATTTGACGTAAGCACAGTAATTTTTTTCATGAAATCTGAAAACGTCAACTGGTGAGACATGCAAGTGGTAAAACCCGTCAACGATATTCATTAAAAAGAAATACATTCATGGTTAACAGGTTAACAGGGCTTGGTCAGAAAAAAATTCACTAGTTGTTTGCCAACGTTTCGGAAACTTTTATTTCCATCCTCAGGGCTTGCAACATCAAGAACAACTCAACCCATTCACTGCACCATCCTCCATCTCCGGCACCTCACATGCAATGAGGGACACAACATCACCCTCACCACACAACACACAGCATGACTGATCAGTATCAGTCATGCTGTGCGAAGAAATAGGGCGGAGCTTAAAGCCTTAAACATTGTGGAACCGCAGTCAATGAACGTAATATTATATGGGAAGCCGAGCACAGAGATACCGAGAAATGAACGGCGATTTGAGAAGCAACTAATCAAAACCTATATTGTCCATTGATGGAAAAAAATTGCGTTTGATTGTGTTTTTAATACGCTGTGCTCGGTCCTGCTTTCAGATTTCTTTAAAACGCATTTAATTAAATGTGTTAAAATACGTTTTGGAAAAATCTGAAAGAAGAAGGGTGTAGAAAGTATTGACACACAATTTCATATCAAACTCAATGTTTTCCACCAGTGGACAATATGCGTTTTGATTAGTTGCTCCTCATTTCAAATATACTTTTTATTATTGATAATAAAAATTGAGTAATTGACTATGAATTCAATCGAATAGAACACAGATATAATTATTTTTCCACTACGCCTGCGCCCTTCTAGAAAAAGGTGAGTATCGACTTCTTTGGTGAGTATTACTGTAATTTGTATGCCCATATGTTCTGCATTACTCCTCTCAGCCTGAAAGATCACCCGTACGACTCGATTGAGAGTGTCGTACAGTTGTTGTTATAAGGCAAATTCACAGGGGTAAAGAGGAATTTTTGGACGGAGCCTTAGTGCCAAACTGGGGCTTCTTGGAGCTGCCAGTGTACAATGACGAAATACAGCTGCATTTTACATGTTCTCTGCGTTTCTGCAATGTGTAAGTGCTGTTATCACAGCTGTTCTAAATAATCAAGTTAACAAAAATTAATGACATTGGGTTGAAAAATGTTTCGTTGGTACCCAGTTCGTTGACAATTTCTGCTGTTCCATTCGCGTCTGAAACTTGTTTTTACGACGAATCGACTGTGTCTATTGCTTAATTGCGGCGAAGAGAATGTCTACTTTGCTCCAGTACAAACGAAGACAAATGTAAATTTGTGAATTAAGGAAATTTGGAAGTGAATAACGACAAACTTCTGCGCCTGTTTTTGGATAGGCAACATGATCTCCCGTCTATCAAAGGTATATCGGCTTTCAGAAAAGATAGAATTTTGCAAATACATAGGATGTGAAGGAATTCGAAAATAACGGAAAACTTTCTACGGTTATCCTAGCTTTGGGACAGTAAGGGAATTAATAAATAATTAGAAGTGTAGAACCCTTGTCATATATAGTTAACAGTATCAATTTTGATTTGATTTGATTTTTTAGTGTTTCCGGGCACGTCAACTGCTTTGGTCATTAGTCCCGTTCGTGTAGTGCATGTTTTTTCTCGGGATATGCGCGGTGATCTTTCCCCATCTGGATGGCGAGATCCGGCGCCGACCTACCGTCGGCTAGTGGGGTTTCCCCCTAACCAGGACTCTCCTACCAGCGGGGTACCGCCCCAGCCGGGACAAGCTCTAAGCTCCCGACCGGCCTCCCGGAATATGTGATAGTGTAGTGCATGTGTGTGTGTGTGTGTGTGTAAGGGGAGAGGATAGGACAAGGAAGAAGGACAGATCGCGCGCGGTCCGTGGCCCGTTTGGTAGGGTACTGCTCAGGCATTCGCCAGGTGTTGATCGGAGAAACCACGGAAAACTACCGATCAGAGCAGCCGGCTGCTAGAATTCTCCTCCAGACAGCGACTGAATTCGACCTAGCTGAAAAGCTAATGTCGAAAATCCTGCCGCCTTAACAGTATCAAAAATGTTAGTTTTTATTTAGTGTGTTGTTTGTTGTTGCTATATTTGACTTTTTGAGTGACAAAACCAATTTTCTCTCTATTGAGACTGAGCATAAATTTTACTACAAATACTGCTTCAAGAACTCTAAGTAAAAGCACGTTGGAGTGCTTTTACACCCGAAGTGACTCCCCAGTGTATTTCAAAATTGCGAATCGGCGCGCCTTTCTCATCGTCGGAAGGCCCCTTGTCCGCGTTCTCGACCCCAGACGCTCACGCCCCCATCGCGGCAGGGCTGCTTCCGGGCAGGGCGCTCTCCCTCAGCCACGTGCGCTGCACCGCCCCTGCACCGCCCCCTGCACCGGGCACTGCTCTCGCCCTCGCGTAATGCAGTGCGCCCCGCGCCGGAAGCTGACTCGTGCCCATACAACGTTATCCCTTCAGCGGCGCCAACGCCGTCACGCCCACCAGCCCTCAAGCTCCCCTCGCCCTCTAACCCCCGCGTCCAGCCACGCGGCCCGCGGTCCCTCCGCTTCCCCTAAATAGCCCCTCGTAATTGCGTGCAGATTGCAGGTTTCGCCAGCGTTGGCACCCGAGCCCATCTCTGACCGGTCATTCGTGTGTATCTTTCTCCGTGGAGAGGACGGTGATCGTGATGTGCCGCCTGTAACCTGCTCTCTTCGCGTCTGTTTAGAATGCTTCACGATTGCCTCTGTGAGCATTGCAGAGCATGTCAAAGTATAGTGTGACACTCAGAGAGGCCCTGACTTTTGTGTCCATGTGGCATTCTCCATGGAAAGAGCAAGATTGTCCTATTGAGACAAATGGCACAATCTTAAATGTTCTCTTAAACTAAACTCTTAATATTATTATTTAAAAAATCAATTAGGAGGCAAATGTACTTGATACAGATATTACTTATTTATAATGCAGTCATATATATTTCATTTTGATTACGCGAAAAAAATACATGAATTCTCAAGAGATGGGCTATTTAAAATTTTGTTCGCATGCTTCTGTAAATATAACTTTTAAACAGACATGAATTAACTAATTATTTCATTTACATTTTTTGTTCTAAAGTAGTCAAATGATATACGTGCATGGTCGCGATTTTTCGAAGTTGTTAGTTACTGTTTGAAGATCCATTTAACTTTAAAATAAGTTCCTTTGCAAGTTCTATCATTTTGAAATACGACTATTGAATTGTAGAATTGCGTGTTCCTGTCTGTCGAAAAACGCTCTACCAAATTGTACGTTGAGAATAAAAAGTACATTATGAACGCTCTTTTCGTAACGCTGTTAACAATTCTTAACAATTAAATGTACAAATGAGTACGTCACGCATGATTGTGAAGGAATTCATTCCTCTCTCTCCTTGTCCACAACACAAGATCTGATGACGTTCTTGCACAAACTTCCCTTCGAAGACGTTTAGACCACAGAAAGTTCCCGTGAATGCAATTCGACTTCACCATAAACTTGGTTTATATTGCGTTGGCATCGCCGCTCTGTCGGTCCCGCGCCGTACGTGGATCCACCGCCAGGAGTAGGGGCGGGGCAGAAATCAGTACCCTCCCGCGAATTAATGACACCCGCGTTGTTTGCGCAGCGAGTTGGCTCGGGGGGCTGAGGCGGCGAGCCTCGCGGGAGCAGAGATGGGGCAGAGTTGGTGCGGGAAGCGCGCCAACGCGATGCTGCCTGCGACCACGCCACACACGCGCGCGCACCAACTTCTGACTGGGAGCGGCGTCACCACCACAATAACCGCCGTGGTTCCCCGATCTCCACCCCACCCCCGCCGCCCCCGCCGCCCCCGCCGCCCCCGCCGCCCTTACCGCTTTTGCCGCCACCGTCCCCGCTCCTCTCACCTTCGTCACCACCATCACCATCGCCTCATCTCCTTGCGGTGACTCTCGCCGGGGCCACGCAAGCGAACGCGAAAAAATTTGGCGGGTGGCGCCGTGCGACGTCGCGCCGCGCCTCACCACGCCACGGTGCCGCACAGCACGGGACCCTGCGCCCCCTCCCGGCGCTCGCACCGAGGAGGAGGAGGGGGAGGTAGTTTCCATGAGCAGTTCCTTTCGTTACCGCAGCGGTCGCTGCACGCGTCTCCGCGCGCCTCGCTGTGCGACGGACCAACTTCGAAGACGCCAGGTACGGCGAATTTGAGGCGGAGGAAAAAGTCTGTGGTTGGCTGGAGATTGGAGTGAGACACGACTCTTTGAGGTTGTTCAAACTTGTGCAATCATGCGAAGAGATGTCTCGTAGGTGCCTGGAATTTTCGTGGAGCGCCAGTTCTGGGCACAATTCATTATGAAGTCCATCTTGATTTGCTGCACCTCCTTTTTAAAGTAATTGAGATGTACATATGTAATGAAACAATGCGAAATTTCTTATTATGAAAAAGAAAATACCAAAAAGTAAGATTTGTAAAATTAGTTTCATGAACTATTGTTCATTCAGGTCTTTCTATTGAAAAGACCGTTTAATGTAATGTAATTTTAAAAACAAAATAAAAAGGAGTTTTTAATATCTTAAACATGAATTACAAGTGAAAATATATTAAGTTGTTTTAAAGTATTCTGAATACATATTTGATGACATTCTTCGTACGACGAAAAGTTTCTTAAAAATAATTCTATAATTATCTTTTACCTCTCTCTCTGTCTCTCTCTGTCTCTCTCTCTCTGTCTCTCTCTCTCTCTCTCTCTCTCTCTCTCTCTCTCTCTCTCTCTCTCTCGATAGAGAGCGGTAAAAGATAATTATAGAATTATTAAATGGTAAAAGATGAAAGGTAAAAGGGGGTAAGGATAAGGGGTAAAAGATAATTATAGAGAGACCCAAGCAATTCTTTTAAGCGTCCCTGTTTTAGCCCTGAAAAAAAAACTGAAAAAATTGGAACGTTTTTTCAGAAAGTAATTTTTTTAGAAATTACATTAATTTCAAGTACAATTTAGCGAAAACAACACGTTTTTCAAAAAAATTGCAAATGACCTTTTTTAAAGACCTGATTTTTACAACAAAACAATTTTGTAGTTTGGAAATGTTAACTATTTGCAATTTTTTAAATTGGTAAAATAAATTATATATTTATAAAAAAAAAATAACTCCCATATTTTCGAAAAATTGAAGATAGCCTTATTTCAAGACGTCTTTAAAGATTCAGTTTAATCAAAGAAAAAATATATCTTCAATATTGTATCTGTAGGAAGTGGCCAAAATTTGCAACTTTTGCAACTTTTGGAAAATCAGGAATTTCAACGAACATGATCATTCTCTTAAGCGTAGTCTATGCTATACGAGGACCAATTTAATAACAAAAATTGACAGCCATTTTTGAGAAAATTTTGAAAATGTTTTGAGGCTTTATATAAAGTACCCTCAAAATTAAAATAGCCATTCGCATCTCAGCGAGGCCTCAAGTTCGTTCTGATCGATCGAAGAATATCAATTTTGGAAAAAATCGGCTGAACGGTTTAGGCGCTAGCGTTGACCGGAGACGGGCGGTCAGACGAACGGAGACCGACGTTTGGCCGTTAATCAATTTTTCGATATAAAGGACCCACAAAACATGGATTCTCACTACACAAAGTAATTTAATACAAGTAGAACCGTATGTATTCACTATTTCATTATCAGGTCTCGCCTACAAAGGTTTTCCGTCGAAAATCTTCCGTTTCGCCATACACATCGAGTACAGTCGACAAGTCGTGCGAATTATCAGAGTTAGTACCTTGTATACCCTCCTTTTGCAGCAATGCAGGCTGCAGTTCTCCCATGGAAAAGATCGCAGTGTGACAAATAAAGTCTTGCGGAGTGCTCTGCCTTTCCATTTTTTCTTGGTTCCTCATTCGGAACAGATTTCCTGGCGGACTTGCAGAGTATTCAATATGACTTTTCATCCAGTCCAGATCATGCTCAATGTGGGAAGATCTGGGAATCGTGCTGGCCAGGGTAGTTGACGTACAGCTTGGAGACTACGTTTGGCGGCATGGGCTCCACGCAGACGTTCACGCTCGCTTGTACGACGCCACACACGCATGCGACCGTCATTGGCACCAAGGCAGAAGCGATTCTCATCACTGAGCACAAGTCGTCCATCCATCCAAAGCCAGCCGTCCTTCCACAAGCGCCTATTGTGTCACCACTGGCGGCGGCTGCACGATGCTGGGGCGTGAGGGGAAGACGTCCTAACAGCACGCACGATCGTAGCCCTGCTTCACGGAGACGGTTGCGAATGGTCTTTGCTGACACCCCCGGAGCAACAGTGGTCCTCATTTGTTGCGAAATCGCGGTGCGGTGCGATACAGCATTTCGTAAGATGCGACAGTCTTGGCGTGCATCAGTGAGTCGTAGCGGTCTGGACCCAGGCTGTGGGGACGATCACTTTCTGCTGACCACCGGCGACAACATCGATGCGCTGCGCTATGAAGACCTCTTGCCCCACGTGTGGCGCAATTCTGCGGAATGACCAAGCGTTTTACAAACCCACAATGAGCCATGAGAGCCAATGAGCCAATGAGACGAAGGCCCCTTTGCTACGACGAACTGGCTGCTACTGCCTCTCAACGTGACCCACTGCTGCGAAGATTGCAACATTTCATGGCTGAGGATGCGTTTCTTGGATTGCTGCAAGTTTGATAATCCAATTAACTGCCTTCTCCCGTGCAAATTTGCCATTTTTCATTTATTTTCTTCGGGATGTTCTTTTTTAATTTTCCAGCAGTGTATAAAATTGTATACATAGATAGATGGATGGATGGATAGATTCGGGAATTGTTACTCATCAACTAATCGTTTTCACAATCTTATTCGTCTTTTTTATATAGCTAGGAGAGCCAAAAAATATTCACAAATATATGGTTACAAATGGTGATTATTCAGAAAATTTAAGTAGTTTCGTTTTATTAGTTTATTCATGTAATTGAGCGAATAGCTATAAATAATTTGGCATTGTTTACATATTGATGCTTCTCTGATAAATTTTAGACGAGTGATGAACCATCACATTAACAAACTGTGTAGGGACAGCGCGTAATCTTTCCTTCCTCAGAGATGTTACCTTCGCTTTCCTTACACACACACACACACACACACACACACACACACACACGTACATGCACCAAGTATATCAAGAGCATCAGTACCACCTTAAGTAACCTATTTTTAACTTATTTATTTTATGCTCATTCCACTTAAAACATGTATCAATGTGAACATAACTATAAAAATGTCCCTAAAAATAAACATACCAATGAGAATGTATGTTTTGGAACAATTGAAGAAAGCCAACCTCTTGAAACATTGCAAAGAAAATAACTGTTTCAAATAAACTTTATTTTTATATGGAAAATCTTAATTTGTTTTACTAAACATTAAATTAGATCGTGAATGTAAATAGAAATCAACAGGGTACACCCACTAAACACAGGAGTTGAACATCGGCAATTCTAATTAAATTTAACTTGGTTACTGGGCCAGTGTGATTAGAAAACTTATAGAAAACGGATGCTCATAGGTGTCGCATGTCATTGTGGTGTGTACTATTTATAAATCCAAATTATTTTCGTGTTCATGATAACATAAAACCAACGAGTCTAGATAATATTGAAGTGCGAGCGAGATTCGAAGAATAGTAACAAATGGAAAATGTGCAAATGAATTGGACGGATCGGTTACGGGTGCTCCTGTCAGCTCAACCTGTCGATATCAGGAATGATACCAATGGATAGGAAGATCACGTCGTTTAACTGGTGGTGCTTTTCACTTTTCCAGGAAACGAGACGACCAATAATCCCTGTCTTTCATCACGGTTCCCCTTTCACGTTACAGTACTGTGATAGCATTTTTGTCGAATCGATAAAAAAGATTTGGGACTTTTGGACTCGTTTCCAATGACTCGCAGAAATAACTTGTTCAGGTTCTCATTTTTGTAGTGCAAACAATATGGTTCTTTTAATTCTGGTTGACTTCATGGTTGACGATCAATACTGTCATAAGAGTAATAATTAACTTCTTAATTTCTTCAAATTGTTCATCTTTTCGAAAAAGTGGATGAGCAATGAAGGATTCTGTGTAGTCATCATGATGTTATTCATACAGTAAGATGAATGGAATTTGGAAGCGCGGGTGGATTTTGGTCGCCCAAACAATATTACATTCGGACGGACAATCCATCACCAAGCATGCTTCACCCCTGCTCATCGGCGCTTACGCTTGGGTACGTAATTTTTTGCACAGAGGAGGGTTCTCTTACCCTCCTGAATCAGAGTTTTCCCCTATATCAAGTGCTTTTGATTGCTCTCTCGTAATTAAAATATTAATGGAATCATACTTCTTAAAGTAGACCTATTTGAATGAGTATATAATTTGCCACCATTTCCTCGGAACATAGCTCCGACAAAAACAGAAACGAAAACGAAAAGGGCCACATCTGATTTTCATGGGTTGTCATTTCCAGGATCATATTCCGTGTATATTCATTAAAGTATAAAGTCAAATAAAAAGAAAAAATAACATGAAATGTAAACTGAAAATCGTATAGGGGAAAATGATAAATTGTGATGTAGTAAATTACAAGCAATTAAACATGAAATTAACTAATGGGAGAGGTAAAAATTAAATTAAAAATTGCGATAAGAAAGGAAAATGTAAAAGAAATATGCAAAGAGTGTTCGCGTAGTAGAAATGGTCAGCAATACAATGCAGCTAGAACGATAAATGAAGTTTGAGAGGTATCACAACGGACCTAGTGCGCCGAAAGAGTGAGAATTCTCGTGAGAATTGAGGTAGAGGGATTGATGGTAGAAGCGAAAACGGAGATGACGTTGAGTTTTGTATCGAAATTACGTTCTTTAGTTCACAAGAAATTTTATCTGCTAATTAATCCCGTGATTGAGCCAACGCTCAGTGTATCTAATATGCCCATATTTCTCACGAATATTATGTTTATACTTCTTAATTTGAATTTGACGTTCTTTCGTTTTCTTCTGAGAATTTGCCGAACATGTCGCTCTTACCCCAACCATGGGGGACACCGGTATCTGGCCGGCGAAGTCGATCTGCCGACCCAATAACGCCAAATACATACTATATTTATATATTTATATATATATATATTTATATATATATATAGTATGTATTTGGCTTGGGAACAAGGGCTTGTGAGCGCCGTAAGTCATGGTGAGGTAGATGCGACAGGCCTAGGGTTGCGTGGCGGAGGGGGGGGGAAGGGGAGGGGGCTGGAGCGCGGGACCACTCGTATCATGCGATCGCCGGCGCGCCGTGATTGACAGAGCGGAGACTACAATGCCCGGCCTCCCGACGCGGGGGCGGTCATCGGACACCGGTGCGCGGGGCGCGTCATTCATGGCGGCCGCTCACGGGCCACGTGTCAGTTGGCCCTCTCCACCGCCCCCGCATCCCTGCGCCCCTCGCCCCAGCCATCCTGCGCCGCCCCTGCCCCCACGCTTCCCGCGCCACGTCCTGCGCCCCGCTGCCCTCGCCCCGTCGACCCCACGGTCCCCGCCACCGCAATCCCCCACACCCCGTGCGCCACGCTCCGCACCCCACACCCTGCGACCTACATCCCGCGCCCCCCGCCTCAGTCACCCCTAGCGCCTTCTTGCCCTGCCCCCCGCCCCCGCCCCGCCTCGCCCCCCCCCCCACCCCCCCGTCGACCCCGCCTGCCTCTCCCCCGCCACCGCGCTTCCACGCCCCGCGCCCCACGTCTCAGCCACCCCTAGCACCCCGCCGCCCTCCCCCTCGCCCACGCCCACTGCTACCCCGCCATCGTGCTCCCATGCCCCGCGTCCTGCAGCTGGCACCCCACGCCTCAGCAACCCCCAGCGTCCCGCCGCCCTCTCCCCGGCAACCGAAGCCCCTGTTCCATACCTTCTACCCCTTCCACAACCTCCGCTATCTCACTTCCCACTGCACCATCCACTCCCTCGGCGCAACACCCGCGATATCCATCCCTCTCTTCCTCTCCCAGAGGAATAATAATGTGTCCCCTTCTCTTCCCCCATCCTTTAACGGGCATTTCTATAGCTCTTCGCACTTACATCGATTCCTATTCATTCGACCTCCTTTTTCATCTGTCCCTTTTGATTCATGTCTCGTTGGCCTAATGCTCGGTTACCAATTCTTCCCACACAATTCTTAGACTCACCTCCTGGTTTTCCATTTTGACCTTTAATTATCGGAATTTTTCTCTGATTTGTCATATTCTTTTAATGACTGTCTATATGGGATACTTCTTACAGATACGTTCTACTAACGTATTCATCGTTTTTTCTTTATTTCCTTGTCCTCTACGCTTCCAAAGTTTGTGATTATCAGTTACTGAAATTGCTTCGCTTACCGGGCGATTAAGTTACAGCTGCTCTCTGGTCTCTATGTGAATAACCACAAGCTTCCTGAACAATGCATCACAATTCTGTCTATCGAGTAACAGAATCTGTGCAGAGCACCTCATGCTCTTTGATACAAAAGTAGATTGTAACATAGTATTGTGATAACTCTTCAGCTTGAATCATTGTGAAATTGGCAGAATACATCAGTTTATTGAAAATGTTACAGCTGTAATTGACGCGATTTTCTTGCTGTGGGTATCGATTGTGGGAGCTAAACACCAATAGAATCATTTCACAATCAATATAATTATTTGATGTCAAAATTATTGACAATTGATACGTATAGTACGTACATCTTAGGTCTCTGTTTACAATCTGACAGGTTTTATCACGAGCTCATTCGATAAGCTCTCGTTCAGAAAGAGATTTCATGGGTTCAAGCACATTTCGCACGTATTATCCAGACGAAAATATGTTAACCGTCTTGGGAAGTTGCATGATTACAAGTATTCACCTGTAGCAGCAAAAACTGCACAACTATTGTGCAACATTGTAAAAATTATTATCATACAATTACGTGAATATCTTAAAAGATAGCTTTCTTTAGATAAATTCTATGCAATCAGAGCCAAGGCGATGCTTTGCACATTTGTTGGAAATAGGAATGATAGTGTCGCCATTATCATTACATTGAAGTCCAGAGCTTAAGAAAACGTGTGCAGATTGCATTTTCCCCTCATTCACCACATACATTTTTTACCATTACCTTAAATTAAATAAATGAAGTTTACCAGTTTATGAAAACACTAAGAATTTTCTCGTTTATTTGCTATTTTATTTAGTGTAGAAAATTGTAAAACAATTTTCAATTTTGCTGTAATTTGATTGAAGGATTTCGGGCTACAAGCCTCGATTGCTTAGGAAACATTGAAAAATACTTGGGTAATTTTGCGTGAAATATAAGCAATTTTTCAATAAAAAAATCTCAAAAACTGATGTAATTTTTTTTATATAAATTTTCTCTATGTGTTATCAAGGTACAGTAAAATATTGGTGATAGTTTCATTTCTGACGAACTCTCCGTTTTTTCCGAAATTACAAAAAGTTAACATTTCAAAACTACGAGATTGAAGCCTTATACAAAACTATTTCTAAAAATCAGCTCTTTAAAAATTCTTCTTCGAAACAAAAAAAGGAATAGTATTCAAGTAATTTCTGGTTGTAATTAATGCAACTTGTTAAAGGAACATTGTCTCAAAATCACTCCAATTTCTTTCCACGGATGAAACAAGGTGGAGGTTAAAAAAATGGTAGAGGTGAAACTATCGTTTATCTCCCTTAACATTCGAAAATTGCATGTTAGGAATATTGGTTTGGGCAAATTAGATATTTAAGCTTTGGCCAGAGTTAGTACGTCAGAGTGTAGCGGTAAAGCCCACGGTAAGTTAATTTTGAGGACCTGAGTTTGATTCTTGGTGCGGAAGAAAATTTGTGATAGTTGCACTTTGCAGATTTATATAGCAGTATTAATATTGCGGAGCCGAATGCCATAAAGTATGCACCATTGTAGCAGCACTAGTTTTGTTGCATATTGCGAATGCATTTACGAAGTTCAATTAAATCTTAACTACTCATTTTTAGTAAAAATCTAACTTAATCTCACTTCCAGCTATCGCAACTACTATTGCCGAAGGGACTCGCATAGCGCCTTCATTGACTCATTCTAGGTTGGTGAATAAGTTTAAGAATGCATGGACACAATATATTTTTAATTTCTGGCCTTACAAATTCTTCGTAAGAAGAGAAAGTTACTTGTATGTAATCGTCCGCCAAAAAACCGCGAATTTGCGCCAGAAAAACTCTTATAGCTGGGCTCCGGTGACGAAAAAGTGAATAATTCCTGTTGCTAAATTCGAAAAAAACATTCTCTCACTTGTGGTGTAGTCAAAAACCAATTTTTTATTGCTTCTTAAAACCGAAAAATCGATTGATGGCAAAACGTCCGCCTGTCTATGGTCAACGCTTGCGCCTTAAACCGTTCAGACGATTTTCTTCAAACTTGATATTCCCCAATCGTTCTAGCTGATGTTGCAGCTCCTGGAATTTGAAACCGATATTTTAATTTTGGGATAATTTAATTAATACATAACATGAAGCCCTTAGACATTTTCCTAATTTTCAACAAAAAGCTTAATTTTTTTAATTCGAATTTGGCATTCTGAAAATTACCCAGTGTGCAATTTCTGCTTTGATTGCGAGGGTGTGAAGGTTTGAATAACTGTGGAGGTCTTAATAAAAATAATAGGAGAGATAAGATATATGGTAAGGGATTGGTTTGATGTTCATTTCAGTGTGTAGTTGCTTGTTGGAGATGAACCAGGGATTTGCGTGATAAATCTTCGGAAGTTGTTTTGGATGACTTGAATGATGTGAAGATTATATTTTGCCACATTTGTCGATATTGGTCACACGTAGAGGAGAAAGAGGTCTTGTGGCTGATATATATGATGATGCATTGTTGAATGACAGTTCAATAGTTTTATTTATGAGCGGTTTGAGTAGTAGGATTGACAAAGCTTTTGAGTATTTTTAAAAAAATAATGCCGTTAATGTTATCATGACCTGGTGCTCTTTATATGGCAGAGTTCTGATGATGTTTATGATTTCGTGGCGAGAAATATATTTAATTTTTCGTGGTATATTGTAATTAGGGGAGTTGGCCAAATATTGTATTTGGGAAATATCTGGATGGGAGTGGAGAGAGGTTGGGAGTGAATGTCTCAAGAAAACGATCGGCTAAAACTTCCGTTTTCTCACTTGTAATACATTTCTTATCGTTGGTGGTAAGTATAGAGTGATTATGGTTTCTTCCTTAGTATCGTTTTTGGAAAATTCTCGAGTGATTTGTTATGGATGTTTAAGGATTGTATTACGTTATTATATAGTCTATTTGAAATCAGCTACTTTTTTGTAGATCTTTGTTTATGTTCAGTTCTGTTTCTTAACTGGGGGCTCTAAGTGCCGGCCAGAGTCTTCTCGTTTTATTTTTGATTTGAATTATTTTGATTATGCCTTTTGGCAGTATATTGGGTGTATTTTTACGTACGTAAGTAGCTGTTGAAAATTGTAGACTGTTGAAGACTATTATTGCGTGATCTACTTCAGCAGAAGTAAGAAATGACTGATATTTAATTTTTTTAAATAAATGATAGTACGTTTCATTATCCTTTTTATTTGTGACCAAAAAATGGAGTGAATGTAGCCCGATTTTGACGATACTTTGTCATATGGGCCCCTTAGAAATGTCAAAATACATCAATACATTAAACGAAATAAAATTTAGAATGCTAGTACTTTTTGAATCACATCGTAATAAGGGCTTATCGGGAAGGGTGGTCCGCTTAAAAAAATTGACATCCGATGTGTAAAACGCTTATGTTTCTCTGCATTATGTGCATTCCAATGCCACATCTCCAAACCTCCACAGTATGGTCATGCCATTTGACATTTCTTTTGTAGTTATCTTGGCGACGAACATGCGAATGAATCACAATTGGTAGAGCTGGGTTCCCAATGTGTCCAAAGTAAAATGTACTCAACAATTCAATCCATGATGGTGTGGACAATGGACATGTTTGCAAATCCTGGCATTAGAGCTTTTTTTTTTTCGTGAAATTGTTTCTTCTGACATAAAATCAGCAATATTATATTTTAGACCATTACAAATGAATAAATTATTGAAATCCTCTAATGCGAGATTTCTATATGCAGATATCGTTGAAGTTTGCAAAATGTGTGTGTGCGAAAAGTGAAAAGAATGATCAAAGGAAGTGATGTCATTAGGCTCAATTTCCAAAAACAAAGCTGCGTGGGAAGGAACGCGAGGCGGAGAAAGACGTGTATCCCATATCTCGCAAGGAGGCCGTGCCGTCCATCGCGGCCGAAGGCGGCTCGGAGGGGACCGTAAACTCCACTTAGAGCCTGAGAACAGGCGAAGAGAGCGGTGCGGCGCCGTCTGCGGAGCGGGGCGGGAGCAGAAGGGGCGCCGGCTTGTCCCGGGGATGGGGGGGGGGGGGGGGGGGCGGAGGGGACTCGCGGGGACGGTGGAGCCTTGGGCGTCGGCCGTCAAGCCTGTCACGGGTTCCCGCCCCCGCGCCAGAGGGCGCAGGTGTGCGGCCCAACCCCCCGCGCCGCCCCCCCCCCGCGCCCCCGCCCCTTCCCCGCCGTCTTAGGGCCCTGCTCTTCCTCGGGCGACACGGCCGCGCCGGGCTCTGACCGCCGCCGCCCCGCCCCCGCCCCCGCCCCCGCCCCCGCTGCCGCCATAGCCTTCTCCCCACCGCGCGCTGCTCGCCTCCATTCCGCGCTTTCGTCTTCGCCGCCTCCCTTGAGTCTCCTTTCTGATCCCTTGACTTCGCCGCTGACGGTTTTCCGTCCTCGTTCACCTCTTCCCACTTTTCTTTCCCCGTTTTCTCACAGTTGTGACTTCGTCCCCTTGCCGCGACCTCACCTTCAGCTCCGAGTTCATTTCTGGTTTTGTTTGCCTCTCAAATCCACTTTTCAAGTGTAACGAGATTGAGATAAATGCATTAACGTTAGCTTGTGAAGATATAAATTATAAGCGTATTTTCTGTTTTTTTGTTGAAGTCACTACGTTTCATCGGATAACCGAAGATAAATTTCATTTGTTAATTTTGTTAAAAGGACTTTCTAATTTTTGATATTCTACAATATTTATAATTTTCTCTTTCATGTTATCCTAGTCCTTCTATTATGAAACAGAACGTATATTTACATGCAATGTCAACATTTTCCATTTCGTTGGAATGGTGGCGTAGAGTCGACATTTAATCTTCCCTAACGGACTTTGCCTAGTTAAGTTGAGATGAAATAATTAGTGAGTTTATTAAAATAATTAGTGCGGCTATTAATGATTATTAATTAAAGAATTTATCACGTAGTAATTAGTAAATAATTGGTACCGGAGATGACTGTGTATACGTAATGGAGACAAACAAAATGCATACGTATTAACGCTCAATGATTTGATACTCCAAACAGATATTGAAAATGGAAGAAGTATTGTCAGTTATGTCTGAGTACTTTGATTTATTGTGCTTTATATTCTTCTCTCCTTCATCTCACAAACAAAAATACACCAAAAACCATGAATCAGACTCCCTCATCAAACATTTGACGCACCTGAATCACACTTCACTCAATGATTTATGAGAATAGTTCCTAGACGTAGGATGCGCTCATGAATTGCTTGAGTCCCTCGTATACATATTTATTGCCAGGGTAAAATTCAACAATGCGCAATGTGTTCTCTTATTTAGTGTTCGTTATGTTTCTCTTTCATCTCCGAGAGCTTTCCAAGTAACGCTCCTAGTAATCCTACGCTTGAGCGTGTATGATAATTATAACCACTTACTAATCTGGCACGAATAATTTGTCGACCGCAGTGACTCTAATTTGTGATTAATTAAATGTAATATTTTTCGGAGGCTTTAATTTCAAAATATTCAGCAAAATAATACTCTAGAGATAATTTTTCGATTATTACTATAATTATTACTAATTAATTATTAAGGTACAAAAAGGCTATAACATATTGTTTAGAGTTTTGCACAACTATAAATGTTCTGAGTTGTACAGTCAAATAAAAATATTCTGAGTTGTCTTACATATAAAATGAACTGAATATTCTGATATTTTCACGTTGCTATTTATGATAGTTTGTCTCCTAACTTTTTAATATTCTGAAAACGTCCTTTTAGGTCCGATAAACATGTATAACGTTCAGTATTATGTATTATTACTGCACAGTATTATAGTTTATGATCTTCAAAATCCTCACTCTAGTAAAATGTTTCTAAATGATCACATTCCAACTAACAAGTTGACGTAAGCGATATCTGAGTACTCTTTTCAAAATAACAAGTGACAATCCTTAGGTGCTCAAATGCCTTCTATTATCATGCGCCGGATTGACTTTCGTTGATTCCTTTTCTGACGCGTTCCTCCCCTCGCGAGGCTCCGCTGGCAGGGTAGTTTGTCGGGGTGTAATTTCTTCCCGGATTGAACGCGTTATCAGCGCCCTGCAAATTCCGCTAATACTCCGGGGGGTTCCTCCCTCGCCATCCCCCTCCCCCCTCCGGGAGGTTCCTCCCTCGCCATGCCCCACCCCATCTCGCGGAGCTCATTCGTCCGCCACAACAGGGTGTGATGGACCTCGCGAAAGCCACGCTCGCAGACTGCGTAATTCATTTTCAGAAGACGGACGTCCGTGGACGTTAGGCCCCCAGTTAGGGTGGATGATGTTGAGAAATGCCACCATCAATCAGTGTCCCGTTTAGTTCTGTGCGGTTTCAATACGGCACGTAATTTGCATCCTTACCGGCTTCCGAAGGGAGAGGATGTGAAGCAGGTGTTGTGGGGGTGCAGCCACTCTGTTCCCGGAAAGGCTCATTCTTCTCTTCCTCGGAGCTAATGCCGTGTTCCCGAAACAAGTTCTCTCCGTTGCGCCGTTAGAGTTGTTGTTTTCAGAGAGAGAAAGAGAAAGAGGGCGTGGAGCGAGTGGAAAATCCTGCTTTAACGGGCCACAAGAAAGGTGCTTAGCTGGGACCAGAAATTCTCTTGGCTCCTTTATTTACATATTCACTGCCGTCAGCTTTGCACGCAGTAGTTACCTAGGCTGTAATTGGGTTATGAGAGCAATCGACTTCTAAAAGTCGTCCATATCTTAGAACGGAATTTGATTCGAGAACTCCACAGCCATCAAATTAACTGAAAACATTAGGTTATTACACTGAGTGCAATACGTAAATGTTCAAGTCTTCAAGGTTTCTTGCAAAAATGAATGCAAATGTTACAAGTACGCCAGTGAATATTCACGCTTTAGCAACGTGTAGTGCTAAACGCTGAGCATGCATATGGAATTAACGAGTAATGAGATTATGCATTTTTTCGTGATGTATTTTTTCATTGAAACTGCTTAAAATTTCATTAATAATTCGTTACATTTTCGTGCATCGTTATTTCCAGTATATAAAAAAACACATGTATAAAGCTAGTGTACTGTTTTTCAATGTTTTGTTTGGAATATCTCAATTCATTGGCTCATATGAATGTAAACAGCATGAATAGACGTACAAGTACATATTTAATATATTGTAAAAAACGACGGTAGATTGCCGGAAAGAAAATTCTCAATTAGTGTTGTTATTAAATTGTCGGCTAATTTCGTTTACTATCAATGAGTTCAGATTATTTAAGAGATCCTCTAATAGTGAATTATTTGAAAATGTAACTCGAAAATTCTCATAGGGTAGGTTTCCCCAAACTCATCGGAGTTTATAGCTAATCATAATTAAATAATCATGATTAAAAATAAACATTTTTAAACAATATTAAGTAAACAGCATTTTCCTGCTACTATTGGAAGGTTGGAACTTTTAGCAATGGATGAAGAAAGGTAGCTTTCCATTGTAAATTTTTTGCAAAATATTAGTCATGCCACGTTGATATCAACGTATTAGTCATCCAACGAGGCAACATATATTCATTCTATAAATTATCGTATGTAGCCATAACTACACTATTTTGGGTACGTGGAATGATTTGAAATTATTTAATGATTTTAAATTAATTTAAATAAAATTAAGTAGTTAATCAGGAATGTTACGTTTGCAACACACAACATAGGTGTTAACAAATATCTACAATATTCAATAAAAATGAATATTGTATATTTGTATTTTTTATTCTCTTACGTTGTCTCTACATTGGCGAATGTATATACAAAACATATTTCGGTGCTTCCTGTAATATTCGTATCCGCTTCCGCTTCTTAATCCACTTTCAAGGATCGCAAACCATTTTGAAACTTGCAAAGAAAGCCTTGTCCTTGGTTCTTACCTTGGGCTGGGGCGCGTCCTTGAGCGCGGCGGCGAGGTCGGCGGCGCCGCGGGCCTTGGCGGCCTTGTCGAGGGGCGCGGCGCGCAGCAGCTCCCTCGCAGGCGCAGCGCGGCGAGGGCGTCGGCGGCGTCGGCGGCCGAGGGCGAGGCGGCGGCGGCGGCCTCCCCAGCAGCGCGCCGCGCGCCGCGTCCTGCGCCGCCTCCTCGCCCCGCCCGGCCCGCTGCCACGCGCGCGCCCGCGACACGAACGCACGCGCCAGCACGCGCCCACCCGGCGTGGCCGCGCGCACCGCCCCGCTGCAACACGCCGCGCGCACGCGTGAAAAGTACACATGCCACGTTTAATGTTGTTGGTTGGTTGGTGATTCCAGGCACGTCAACAGCTCAAGTATTTAGTCCCGTAGGTGTAGCGCATGTTTTCATCGGGAAATTGCGGTGATCTTTCCCCGCTGGATGGCGAGATCCAGCGCCGACCTACCGTCGGCTAGCGGGGTTTCCCCCTAATCAGGACTCTCCCACCAGCGGGGTTTGGTTTGGTTTGTTTTTTTCGTGTTCCCGGGCGCGTCAGCTGCTTTGGTCATTAGTCCCGTTGGTGTAGTGCATGTTTTTTTCGGGAGATGGCGGTGATCTTGCCCCGCTGGATGGCGAGATCCGGCGCCGACCTACCGTCGGCTAGTGGTGTTTCCCCCTAACCAGGACTCTCCCACCAGCGGGGCACCGCCACAGCCGGGACAAGCTCTGAGCTCCCGACCGGTCTCCCGGAATATGTGGTAGGGTAGTGCATATTAGTGTGAGTGCGTGTGTAAGAGGTGAGAATAGGACAAGGAAGAGGAAGGAAAGATCGCGCGCGGTCCATGGCTCGTTTGTTAGGGTACTGCTCTGGCATTCACCTGATGTTGATCGGAGAAACCACAAAAAAGCTACCGATCAGAGCAGCCGGTCGCTCGAATTCCAGACGAATTGCAAATGCCGGAGAAGTACCTTAACACGTCAGGGTTCGCCCGAGATCATTTTTTTCTTTTTCCTTGAATAAATGCCTTATTTTACGTGGGGAGACTCAGGCATGAGGACTGCTCTTCCGTCTGACCCTGCAAATTTCGTTACGCTCCTTTCACCAACTAGACGAGAAAGAAGGTATTATTTGGGCCACTAAACAGGCAATTTGAATTTAGCTCAGAGGTTTCATTTAGGCTTGAGGATCTTTTACATGCAGTAAATCTACTAACATGGAACTGTCGGCTTTACTTCCCCTCCGAAGGAAGGCAAATGAAAGGTTTTTTCGCCCTTACAAATCCACATCTTGCATCGGGGTTGAACCCGCGAACTTGGGTATAACAGTCCTATACGCTAACCTCCATCGCCGCGCTTCCTTAACCTATCCACACACTTTCACTTAGAAGTACTACACTACCATACTTGCTGGGAGACTAGCCGGCTGCTAAGAGCTTCTCCCCGGCTGGGGCGGTGTCGCGCTGGTACATGGTTGAGGATAACCCCGCAAGCCGATGTGTGGGACGGCGCCGGATCTCGCTATCCAGCAGGGGGAGATTAACGCTACCGTCCGTGATAACATCCACTACACTAATTACTGATGCGCCCGGAATCACTGATCAATCAATCAACTAATTTAGACACATCTATTATTTAAACATCAATACATTGAAGCCGGTGTTTTTTAATATCAATGTTTTGTGCTCGATGTTTTTACATTGTGCTGAAGGTTTTGTGTACGAAGAATTTCAATAACCAAAACTTTGTGAGAGATAAAAGATGAAATAACAACTGATGATACCTTCGTCGACGATCAGAAGACTGGCCCTTGGAGATGACTGGGCGCACAGGCTCTCAGGCTCAGTTTTGCTCATTGTTATTATTCTTTTGTAACTATGTTTTTAGTTAAATTTTTGACATAATCACTTAAAATGGAATTATATTGAAGTTAATGGTCCACAGGGTACAGAAACTGATTCACTCACAAATATTGTTGTTCTGAATAGTAGTAATTGGCCTTAAAACATGGGATTTCGAAACAGTTGCTTGCGCCGTTCCGTAAAGTGCTACGCTCTACGGCGAATAGCGAAAGCTTCTCATCGATACTGGCGCGCAAATCCAGCATCCTTCGTGTGTGTTGAAGTTTGTGGCTTTGAAACTTTCCTTAAACAAATTAGTTCTCTACATTTAGTTCTATAATTAATATCATGTACATTTTTAGAAACTATGAGTCGTTTACGCATAATTTTGAGCGAAATATGGGGAATATTATAAAGCTTATAAAAATAGGGGGATAACAAGCTTTTCTCAAAATCCAATTTTTTTGTCTAAAATTTTGGAACAAATAGTGATGCATTGAATAGCCTGACATAAAAGTCATTTTGATATATTGTTTTGATTTTTTAATAATTACATCAATGTATTTTTATATATCTCTTAGAAGGTTAATAATAGGAGACTAGAGATCTGGAGAAATGAAAGATTATTTTTACAAAACAGGACCTTTCCTATTTTTCAATATAATCCTCGTCAACATTTCAGCACTTGTCCCAACTGATTATCAGCTTTTTCACACCGGCTGCAAAGAACTGTTTATCTTGGTGTTGGAACCAATTTTTTTCCCATTTTTTCATCCTAGAACTTCTTCCCACGTAATGCCTCTTGTGTGGACCAAACAAATGGAAATCAGGTGGTGGTAAATTGGGCCTGTAAGGGGAATGCGACAATAACCCCCCAACCTTGGTTTCACAGCTTTGTTAAGCAGTGTGAGGACGTGTGTTGTCTTGCTGCAGAATGGCATCTCTTCTCTGAGATCCACGTTTATCTCTTATGGCTAGCTTAACCTTGTTCAAAATTATATTTGAGTAGTATTGGCTATTTATTGTACGCTGTTTATCAAGGTAATCACAAACACACGCACCTACAGCGTCCTCAAACACCGTCAACATGACTTCTCCTGCTGATGCGGCCAGAACGGTGTTCGTCAATCACTGAGTCTCGGCCACGTTTGATTTGTTCTACCCACTTCTAAAAATTCCCGCGGTTCATACAACTTTCACAATACACTTTAGTAATTCTAGTGTATATATTAGATGTTTTTTCACATTCAGCGAGTACAAAACGAATCACAGACCGTTGTTCAACCAATGTGGAATTTTCATGTCGACTCACTATCGTTCAACTTAATTTTGAGGTTATGAACACAACAATGCTGATCATCCAGAAGGTCAGGGCTAATCCCAGTGATGCCAACCTAAAGCCCTAATTTTAGCAAACTTGTTCTACCAACTATTCTTTCTCCAGACCAATGTCTCTTAATTGAATGACCTACGTAACATTACGGGCGTTTTTTTTATACCAGTACATTTTGCATTTGTCTGTACAAGTGCTTAAAAGGGTTTCTTATGAAGTTTCTGGAATCTCGAAAGTTTTCTATAAAAAGAAGCTCAAAATTGCGTCTTTTAAGGCTCAAACGAGATTTTCTCAAAAAAAAAAAAAAAAATTAAATTAAAAAAAATAAAATAAAATAAAAAATAAAAAAATAAAAAATAAAAAAACGATCCAATTATTTTTGGAACTTTTTGTTGGCACTAAATTTGAAAGGAACTTTTTGTAGGTGCTAAATGCACTGAATAACTTGATATGAACGTCAATTTGATGATTTTTTCTTCATTTATTACAAAATATACACATATATTTTTTTAAATATCTCTCACGTCATTATTATTTACGATACTGTTTTTTGTATATATTATTGTTAAAATGTGTTAAAATGATTTCTTATGAATGTTCTTGAAAACTCAAAGGTTTTCTGAGAATACGTGAATTTACTGAAATGCACAAACGACATTTCTCAAAAAACGGCTCAATTTTTTTATTCAATGAAAATTTGCGTGTAGAACCTGATTTTATATTCTATATTATTTGTAGTCATATTTCAATTTCACTACTAGGGGACCGAAAAATTTGAAAAACAATATTTTAGATACCCATAGCAGCTGGGAATAGTGTGGAGCAAATCCGAAAAGTTTGTTCATACTAAAGAGATGAGAAACCTATCTAGTACGAGAAATTTCACGTCATTCAATGGCAATACTAGTTTAATTCTTTTTCCATAACACTGCTCTCTATTTGTATAGCTAGTCGCCAAAATTCATAGCTGGTGTAATATTTGTTAATTTTCGATTAAGTTCTCTTGATAATTGTTTGATAATGACAGTAAACAGTTTTGTAGTGAAGGTTTAGGACGGGTCATAATGATTTGGTTACTTATCGGAAATTCCTGTTTTTGGAATTACAAAGATTAGTTTTGGCAACTGCTCCCCATATGAAGAAAGAAATGTTATATGTCGGCCCATGAATTTGGAAAGGTAAATTCTGTTGTATATAAATAAACTAAATACATAGTTCAGGAAGGAATGGGACCGATACGAACGTTTTGTGACGAAATTTATCCTGTTTGTGATATATTCTGTTTTCAAATACGGTAATCTGTCGAATATGACGTCTAGGTATTTTTCAGGTGATATGAAGAGGTTTTGTGTTTGTGACTTGAGCATTATTCGAAATGGTATGGGTACGTATTTTACGGAAGATAACAGTCTCTGTTTGAGAAATTTCTCGGTTCAATTTTTTGTCACACATCGGCCCAGGAAGACAGTATATTAGTAACGTGCTTTTGGACATTGTCGACTCCCTATTTAACATTTGTTTGACCATTTGATCATTTAATTATTTGTATCATCTGCAAAGAGAACAATTTGCATTTTCTCAACGATAGGATTATCTGTTATGTGTATGCTAAGCAAGATTGGGGCCATAATTGAGTAATGTGAAACACATGCCTTTAGGAAATGTGGTAGTGACGCGGAATTTGGTAGGGGTACTGAAAGGATACTAGTTGAAACAACTGGCTTTGAGGCCCTCTGAACTCTCTCTGTTCCAGTCTCTTCTTTAAAGCCGTGCACCAGGATTAGTTACAATAGACCTACTGACTTGACCAACAAAGTGTAATCCCATTTGTGCACCATGAGGATATACAAGAGTCACTTGGCCGAACACTGCCTACAGACAGAATGCACAAACACGAAGAAAAGAGCGCTAAGTAGAGAGAATGAAGAATACGAAATGGTTCATGAATAAGTGGAAAGGGCGTCTCTCGTAATTACATGTCTCTCTGTCTGAGTCCTCTACCAAAGAACATTTTTCTTCTTTCTTTGAAGGGCGCAGTATTACCACAATTAGTGAGTTGTTAGTGCATGCAGTGATGACACAACTGCCGCCAACGGGAAATGAGAGAGTACACCATTATTACGGCTGTGAAGGAAGAATTGCAGCGAGGTTAGTTGAGGCAGCGAAGGGACTCTGCGTTCGTAACATTCTATACTTGTGGGTTCGCGTGCTATCCCTCCATCTGTAGGAAGGCGAAACGGAATGTAAGTGCCGGAGTGGCTGGAACGTCGCGATGTGCATGCAGGGTTCGCACGGGAGGGATGAATGGACTCCGATAAACATCTTTGTCCCAATGCGTTGCCTGGAAGGTAGTGCCTGCTTACTACGCTCGAGAAGAAGGAAGAGAGGAACATGGCAATAGAGTACCAAATACATATCTCGCATATTCATTTTACTTAGAAAGAAATGATTTTAATGTTGCGGCGGATCTGGATAATTTTTCGATAGAAATACTCGTATTGTCGAACCCTGTAAACGAAAAAGAAGATCAATCTTGTTGCTATATTGAGTACATTACTCCCTCTAATACGTTCTGTTGCCAGAATACAATTTTTATGGGTCATTGATATCGAAAAATCAATTGATGGGATTTAATGGGTCTTTCCGTTTACCATGATCGATTGATGGGGTCTGTCCGTCTACCTACCTGCTATCAACTCTAGCGCCTAAACTTTTCAAAGGATTTTCTCCAAAACTAATACTTCTCGATCGATCTACACGAACTCAGTGCCCTGCAAGTTTGAAAGGGATATTTTGATTTTGGGGGTACATTAGATGAAGTTTCAACGTTATCACAACTTTCTAAGAAATGCCCCCATTTTTTATGCATAAACTGACTTGAAATAGATTGTAAATAACGCTTAAAAATCGCATCATCAACATCTGAATTCTCTAAAATGGAAAAATTGAAAATTGTTTGGCGTCTTCTTACAATGTTGAAGATACTAGATTTCCCCCCGAAAGAATATCGAGTATTCAAAGATAGATCTTGAAACAAGGTCATGAACTGTAACCGCTCAAATAGTCGGCTTGGTCAGGTTGCAAGTTTTTGACATCACGCCTCAGCTTGTACTAATAAATTACAAAATATATGGATCGAGAACAGTATTTTAGGGTAAACGAAGTGAGGCTACACTTCTATGTCTCCGACCAATCACAAATTTCTCGTACGTAAGAGAGAATTTTGGGTCGAACTAGGCGTCGTCCATTTTCCTGTTGTACGTCAAAGTGATAGGTTCACTAGGCAAGTGCTTGCATGCAAGAAGAACATAACACAAGATTTATATTTGCATCCGTAAAAGCTCATCTAGAGATAAATAGTTCTTGAATATAAATTATACTATCATGTTATAACATAACCTGCAAATATTTCGGATGTCACAATAAAATATAAACGAGTTGAAGGACGCCACACACGTCGCCTTGAAAATATCACGTACGGCACGGTGAACTTTATAATGGATTGTCACAAAACTAGTATTCATTCTTTTTCCTTGACAACTTGTATTTTTTTCTTTGCCTCCTCACATCTAAAATCTCAATTGCGTAGTATTGATATTGGAGAATAATCCACTATCATGAACAACAATTTTGTAAGTGGATTGTATTCTGCTAGAGTTCTCACTAGAAACCTCTGCTGAAGCGAGAGAAAAACGTCGTTCCTCTGCAAGAATATTCAGAGAAGAAAAAAATCAGCGCCCACACTGGTTTTCCTCAAAGGAAAACTGAGTGGTGTATCATGAGTCCAGAACGAACTGCATTTGATTCTGTAAGGCTTACGGTATTGTGTTCAGGTTCTCAGGCAGAAAGGGAAGGGAACATACACTCAAGGTCAACTTCCGAACAGAAAAGGACAAATTTGCAATCTCAGTTAGCTGAAGCCAATCGGTTAGGCAATTTTCCTGACCTCGTATTGCATGTGTCTTTAGTACAGGAACTATAGCAACATACTTTCTCGTACTATTTCTAAATTTGCAAATTTTAAAAAATCAACAAAAATTACATCTGTGCCATTTTTTAAAAAATGTATATATCCTTCGAAAAAAAAATTGGAGGGGATTATGAGAAAATATTCAAGCAGAAATTGGGCGAAAACTAGTTTTTTCACAAAATTGTGCATAACCATTTTGAGAGATCTGAGGTTTTAGAACAGATTTTGTTTAAGGCAAAAATCTCTGACTTCAAATTCGTAGTTCTGAAATGTTAACTTTTTGCAATCTTCACAAATATTGAGTTCACTGAAAATGGGACCAGCCCCAATTTATTTGCTGATCTTTGCTACATCTGAGCAAAAATTGAGGGAAAAATTTAAAGCCATTTTCTAGAAAATAATTTGAAAATTGTTTCAAAATTGCATATGTTTATCGCAAAAACTACTTATGCTTTCGTAAAGTTGAACACGACCTTTCAGGATCTGTTTTGGGTGAACCGATCTCATTACCATAAAATCTCTATTTTCAATATTGTAGTTGTAGAAAGTAGCTGAAAAATTGAACCTTTGCAATTAAAAAAAAAAATTATGGATTTCAACAAAATTTATCCCGTTGTCTTTAAGTGTTCTTCTGGTTATCTGAGGACAAAGTGTTGAGGACAAAATATAACTTGGGATTTCTTGGGAGAGCATCTGAAGATGTCTCTAATTAATTTGGCCGTTGGAAAACAAGACTCTTCCTTGAAAATTCGAAAGCCAATTATTTAAGAACTATTAGTTTACCTTAGGCTAAGAATTTTTGAGTATCGAAGAAGTTGTCAGTATTCACTTGTCTAGGCGGAAAGAAAATAGTTTTCTGCCGTAATTCGAACGTGATATAATGTTAGGCAGTGGCTCCACGCCAAAACTGTGCTCACTGTGGGCAGTGAACTAGCCCACTACTAACGTAAAATTCTAACTTTCATTTCTTTCGCTCTTTTCATACGCGCGTCGCGCAACCACTCGGCTTCTCGATCTTCAAACAATGCGATCGCGTCGAGTCGCTAGTAGAAGGAGGCGAGAATTCCTCGTAATTGCGACAATATGAAATGTTATCTTCCTGCTCGTTTCGTGGTGTCCGTCCCGTGGCGCGCCCTGACCCCATTCTTAGAAAATAGTTCAAAATTCAAAGCAGTACAGACGTTTCAAAGATTTTTGTACGAAAAATGTGTTTCTTTTCTCTCTGGAAGCACTCCCGCGGTTTTTACAGAACAAAATTGTTTATATTCAGGGACGTTTAAAATGTATACCCTTTGCTGATAATTAGCGCCAAAGAATTACTATAAATGATTGAATTCCAAGTAGAGCGTCAAATTGCAATTAATTTTAGCTGCCTATCTGCCAACAAACATTTATCCAGTTTTTCGTTACAAGGGACCGGAAACAAAAGCTTTTTTGTAAAAAATTCGCCGTTTTTACAATACTTTCTCTTCTTATGGTGTAAAGGCGAGAAAGTAAAATGTTGAAATATTGTAAACCATAGAGACTTGTTATTCTCATAAATTTAGAACATTATAATTTATAAATTAGGTATTAGTGATGTTAAGTTCTTTGATTGTTAAGTCTGTCAGCAATAATACTTAACACTGGAAAAATGTATACTTAATAACATCATTATTTTTATGAATTTTATTTTCTTGCTTTATTAGTACGTAGTAAAGAGAAAGTAATCGTGCGGCAAAAATCGGCGATATTTGTCCCGTATAAACGAGTTTTGTTTTTACGCCCAAATCTACAAAATGAGAATTTTGTTTTATCTAAGTCTAGTGTTTAAGAGAAAAACACTCCACTCGCCATATTTGCATTTGTGTACGTGAAAATAATAGTAAAAAATCATTTTAACAATAACAACAACAACAACAACAACAACAATAATAATAATAATAATAATAATAATAATAATAATAATAATTTTCGTACCTGTACAATATTAGGATCTACAATTTTCGCTGTGTATTTTTCTACTTAACATAGCATTACACAAAAACAAAGATCTACTGGCATATTTTACTTCTGAAAGACAAGTCTCTGTTGGCGGTTGAGGTCACGAGACCAGTTTACATTGCATTCTTCAGTCAAATGGGCATTGTAGACTATTATAATTGATTTCTGCGAGCAGAAGAAAACCTTTGTGGATACGAAATGTTATACCAAATAAATTTACCAGTAGCGGTAGCTCAGTGCATCAACTGATGTCATTGCAGCGCTTCTGTCCGGGAGGTCCTAGGTTCGAGTCCTGATGGCGGCAGGATTTTCGACACTAGCTTCTCAGCTAGGTCGAATTCAGTCGCTGTCTGGAGGAGAATTCTAGCGGCCGGTTGCTCTGATCGGTAGTTTTCCGTGGTTTCTCCGATCAACACCAGGCGAATGCCGGAGCAGTACCCTACGAAACGGGCCAAGGACCGCGCGCGATCTTTCCTTCCTCTTCCTTGTCCTCTCCTCTCCTCTTACACACACACACACACACTTACACTAACATGCACCACACTACCACATATTCCGGGAGACCGGTCGGGAGCTTAGAGCTTGTCCCGACTGGGGCGGTGCCCCGCTGGTAGGAGACTCCTGGTTAGGGGGAAACCCCACTAGCCGACGGTAGGTCGGTGCCGGATCTCGCCATCTAGCGGGGGAAGATCACCGCCATCTCCCGAGAAAAACATGCACTACACTAGCGGGACTAATGACCGAAGCAGTTGACGCGCCCGGAAACACGAAAAAATCAATCAATCCAAATATTTTTAATGTAATTATATTTTCAAAGATTTTTTCTCAACATACAATTCCAAGCTTGATCGACCCGTGTAAGATTTCACCATTATACAATGGAAAAATAAGAACATGGAAGAACAGAATTCTTTTCTACTTCGGAAAATCAGAGAAATGCGAGCAGTGAAGATCAAGTTAGTTTTACTCGAGCGTTTCGACTTTGTATATTCGATTCTGCCTGCATGAAATTTCTTCCTGAGTTTTTTATTGTGTAATAATTGTAAATACCATTATTAAATTGATTACATATCATTATAGATTTACAAAATAGAGTATATGCTGCAGAGAAGAACGAAGTTTTTGTGAGGATTTTGGCCGCATCATGTAAGTTCTGAACTGTAATTGGGGCGGCGAGTTTTGTTTTCATTTTCAACTAGTATATTATTATATTTTTATTGTCATAAATCTTTGTATTCCATTATAAATTCTACACACTCTTTTCAAATTTCTAGATATTCTGACTGTCACATATGAAAAGCATTAATTCTACATTTATTTTTAAGTTGCCTACAGTGTCACAATATTTTCTCAACTTTTCCTCACTTTTGTCACAAAACTGAGAATTTCTTCCAGAAAAAAATAACCTTCGCAACTCCCTGCATTATTCTTTATGCGAGCATTTACTGCTGAGTGTCTATATAATTAGACCTTTAATGACATGCGACGACGTCCAAAGCAGATCTCGCAACCGGATTAAACACCAACATGGGTGCCATGCATCTTGTCAAGTGTCGATACTGGCTGATCCTAGCAATTTTTTTTATCTAAGTACAATAAATTGGGTATTTATTTCTATATGATATTTATTATCTTAGTACAATAACTTGAAAATTTGTTATTTTTCCAGGGTAACGGTTTTATCCAGCTGAGACAATTATTTCTTGCCCCAAAACAAAGTGTAATCTCGTATATACCGAATGCCCAGCAATCTTTTATGAATTCTTTATTAGTAACAACATGTAAGTTTTTAAAAGGTGTTCCTTCACTTAAATAAAAATAATGACTTTTTAATTGCCATTTTTGCCACAAACAATTTGTGCATTCGACTCCGAACTGGGTTGCGAGATAAATGATACTGATTTTGTACTATAATTACAAAACATTCGTTATCCTCTGTCGATGTAAGAGTGCGTTCAATGATTGATGACTGTATTCTGTTGCACTGTTTCACATGAAAAATTTTACTAAAAAGTCACTGGTGAATTTCATGTATGTAAATTTACAGTGTTCAACTCTCGGAGTATTTTCTCATGTTATATAGAATTCCTACCAATAATGAACGCCTCCAATAATTTCTAAATCGTTCATATCAACATAAATTTTCCGCCTAACAATACTGTATCATGGGGCAAGCAGTATGCCGTAGAAATATTGTTCCTAATCTTTCTTAACGGAATTAAATCATCTTGATGATACAACTGTATAGTTTTTCACCTGCAGTGGGAAAGATGGCAAACATGAACAGAACTCAGGGCGGAGTGGTGTGGGATGGAGCGGAGGGGGCATGGTGGGAACGTAAAGAAAATTACTTAAATTTTAGAGTAGAGATAAGATTAATTCCTTTTCCTGTCTAATAGATGATCGTGATAATTAATACCCGGACAATGCCAGGCTATGTCAGCAAGTTACTAAAGCAGACATTTCTACATTCTGCCAAACTACTCTTATATTCTGCAATTAATATTACTATCAGAACTGCGGGAAAGAAGCTGTTGAATATAATATTTACAATCAATCAAAAATGAATTATGACAGGATTCGTATAATGCAAGTGTTACGGCGTATGTCCGAATCTGGCCATATCCTGAATTAGCTAATGGTGTTCATTTTTTCCAAAACGGTGGGTAACGTCGAAGTGGGAACTGCTTCCAAGCTACGTCGGATTTTAGCAGAATAAAGTTGGTATTAATCAACATGAAGTAGCTACGATAGGTAAAGTGCGATATAGTGACGAGCAAAGCAGATATTTCGTGATTATCAGGGATCTGACTGGGGGTGAGAAGTTTCAGAAGCTAGTGATAGACGATGAGTAGTTTCCAGCTCCACTGTGTCGTACATTTCTATATACACCAAATCTAAACTCAGTATATCGCAATCGACGCTTTCATCTGCTATTCGGAATTGGCCTCGAGACTCCGATTTTCGGTCTCCACAATGTTCATGAAGTTTGCTCACAGCATAATTTCCAACTCACTTTTGTATCAAAATCCATCTTCACACGCACACACGCTCCCAAACACACAAGGTCCCTCACATTTTGACGATTACCTTAATATTTTCAAGATCCTGTGGTCACCAATATTAAACGGATGAAGTCGTAAATGAATTTATTAGTTGGATTAATCAATTATAATCGGATGAAGTTTATCGTCATTCGTAGAGCTTTATCCTCACCTTATGGCTAATGTGCATAATAATTATCCCTATTACCAACATTATCGTTCATATTATAGTATTATTGCCCTTAAGCCATGATATATACAATGAGTATAGGCTACGAGGGTAACAATTCACTCACATACGCATTTTTTCAAGTAACTGTACGATTTAACAATGCGGTTTCAGTGTTTATGGGTTTACTACCTCGAACAGTAGGTCGTGGGCCCAAACCCCTCTGTGCAAATTACTATTCGCACTGGCGAAAAGTTATATTTTGTGCCTTGTGTCTCGGGAGCTTAGTGCTAACCGTATAGGGAAAAAACACCACGGATCACTCGCAACCAATCTCCCTAAATTACTATCGCATCTTTAAATGTATTAAAAATCGTATACATTTGAATTGTACACATGAGATAGTCCACTTAATTCGTGTCTTATTAAACAAATTATTTGTGACTACTGATAAACAAAAAATCTTAAAAGTACATTATATTCTCTAATAATTCGGCTATGAGATTATTTTCATCCTAAAAACATCTCAATAGCTTATTGCCATGCACCCTGGAAGTTGATAACGTTACCCGGGGGTGCGAGTGATCCAACTTCTCATGTATTTGATTACTTTCCACATGTTAACGCGAACCCAAGATGGAGAGAGTATTGATTCCCTGCATATCGCCATTTTTGTCATTAGTCCAGTAAGTGTCGTGCAAATTATGGACCTGAAATTAGCGTAGTTCTTCTCCAACTGCAACATGAGATTCGTCATCGACCTACACGTTGGCTTCTGGGGATTCCTGAATCCAGATATCTCCCTCAGTGAAGCCGCGACAACCTTTGATCTCCCGACATGTGTAGTCCATGTAAGTGTAAGTGTGTATGTGTATGAGGGGAGAGGAGTGATCAAGGATGACAAACTGAAGATCGCGCGTGGTACCTGGCCCTTTTGTTAGGATATTATTGCTCCGACGTACGTCTGGTATTGACAGGAGTCACCATGGAAAATTATCGAACAGAGAGCATCCAACCCCCAGAAGTCTTCTCCACACAGTGGTTGAATTCAACCCATCTATGATCACGTAGCTATTGTTGAAAATCCGCCCCCATTAGGGCTCAAACCCTATGGCATCTCGGTCAAGGACGCTGCAGTCACGCTGGATTCTCTACTCCACTCACTAGACGAGCTTAGGCGGCTCAGGGCATCAACTGATGTCACTGCTGTTCTTCCTGAGCGGATGGTATTGGGATTCGAATCCCGACGGTGACAGGATTTCCGACTCTAGCTACATAGCTTGGCCGAGTTCAGTAGGTATCTGGAGGGGAATTCCAGCGGCCAGCTGCTCTGATCGGTAGTTTTCCATGGTTCCTCGGATCAACAGCAAGCGAATGCCGGAGCAGTAGGAACCACGGACAGCGCGTGGTCTATTCTTCCACATCCTTGTTATATCCTCACTCCTTACTTACACACCCTTACACGTACATGTCGAAAGCCAGTCGGGAGCATAGAGCTCGTCCCGGCTGAGGCGGTGCCCCGCTGGTGGGAAATACTTGGATGGGGAAACTCTGCAATTCGACATGTAGATCAGCGCCGGATCTCACTAACCAGCGGGAACACCTCTTCCTCCCTTAATACAAACACGCACTAAACATACGGAACTAAGTGAGCATAGCAGTTGACGGCCGGGAAACAAAATAATGAATCAATATATCTACTGACCAGTAGTGTGCGAGGACGCGCTCCCCGGAGGCGCCTCCTCCCCCTCCAGCCGCCGCGGCCGCCGCCTCCGCCTGCAAGAGGCGGTCGCCCAGGGCGAGCAGGCGCTTGGCGTCGACGTCGTCCTTGGCGGCGAAGCAGGGCGCGGGCGCCAGGTCCCGCGCGGCGTCCAGGGCGTACACGAAGTCGACGCGCGGCGGTCGGAGGCGAGGCGTCCGAACGCCGGCAGCAGGGCGTCGTCCGCCTGCGCCGCGCCGCGCCCGCTCCAGGAAGGCGTCGAAGGGCGCGGCGTCGCGCACCGCCACGGCGTCGCGCAGCGGCGGCGCCTCGCCCGCGCCCTCGCCCTCGCCCGCGGCGGCGCCGGCGCTCCCCTGCGCACACAGCGTCGCCATCACAACAGCACCGTCAACGATACCGAGCCTTAGTTGGTTGGTTTTTGGTTGTTTTTTTCGCGTCAACTGCTTTGGTCATTAGTCCCGTTAGTGTACTGCATGTTTTTTCTCGGAAGATGGCGGTGATCTTCCCCCGCTGGATTGCGAGATCCGGCGCCGACCTACCGTCGGCTAGTGGGTTTCCCCCTAACCAAGACTCTCCCACCAGCGAGGCACCGCCCCAGCCGGGACAAGCTCTAAGCTCCCGACCAGTCTCCCGGAATATGTGGTAGTGTAGTGCATGTGTAAGTGTGTGTGTGTGTGTGTGTGTGTGTGTGTGTGTGTGTAAGGGGAGAGGATAGGACAAGGAAGAAGGACAGATCGCGCGCGGTCCGTGGCCCGTTTGGTAGGGTACTGCTCCGGCATTCGCCTGGTTTTAATCGGAGAAACCACGGAAAACTACCGATCCGAGCAGCCGGCCGCTAGAATTCTCCTCCAGACAGCAGCTGAATTCGACCTAGCTGAAAAGCTAGTGTCGAAAATCCTGCCGCCGTCAAGACTCGAACCCAGGCCCTCCCGTTTAGAGGCGCTGCAGTGACATCAGTTGATGCACTGAGCTACCGATACCGGTGCCGGGCCTTAGTGCATCAACTGATGTCACTGAAGTGCCTCTGACCGGGAGCTCGTACGTTCGAGTCCCGATAGTAACAAGATTGTCAAGAGTGGCGTGTCAGCTAGGTCGAATTCAGTCGCTGTCTGAAGGAGAATTCTAGAGGACAGCCGATCTGATCGGTAATTTTCCGTGGTTTCTCCGACAAACAACAGGAGAATGCCGGAGCAGTATTCTGACAAACGGGCCACGGACCGCGCGCGATCTTTCCTTCCTTTTCCTACCCGCATACTTACACTAACATGCACTACTCTACCAGATATGCCGGGAGACCGGTCGGGAGGTTAAAGCTTGTCCCGGCTGGGGCGGTGCCCGCCTGGTTGAGGGAAATCCCGCTAGCCGACAGTGGGTTCGCGCCGGATATCGCCACCAAGCGGAGGAAGATCACCGCCACCTCCCGAAGAAAAAAACGTGCACTACACTTCCGGGACTAATGACCTCAGTAGTTGACGTGCCCGGAATCATTAACAACCAACCAACCATCAACTGTCATTTTAGATGACTTAATGCATCACGTACTTGCACATCATCCAAATACATGAAATACAGCGAGCCGGGAAAGTGTCTCCGTAGTGGCACCTTACTGGTGACAGTGCTTGCAACAAAAATTATGTTAGTAGCAGCGTGTAAACGTAAATATCGCACTCACCACAATCATTACAGATATTGGAATGTTGTCCCTTCACATGTATTCCAGCGATCTCTTTGCTACCAACATAAATGCAATTTTTAATAGGAGGCCATGATTGGCTCAGTAGGAAGAGACTTTCCTGGAACATTATATAAGGTAATGCCGTTTCTTGCGGTGCTACAGCAGGACATGCTTTCTCGCAATGTTTGTAACGACTCTGTAATATTATACTACCACATGAACCTGCAAACGTATTTCCAACTCACAAATGCTCTATCTCCAGGCTGGAAGTCGAATAGGTCCATGCAGTTTACACGCAATGCGCTTTACCGCTACATCGTGCAGTCCCCCGGCAGCATTCACTGTTGCCGACGTTGAAAAAGTGAATGTTCTCTCCCATTCTTTATAACCTGCTTTTGTAAAAAATAATCGGAGAGTTTAACGACAATTAGACCATTTTAAGGGTTCTTGGCACTATCCCTGAAAAAATTAAAGAAAAAAAAATTGGAACCAATTGAGTTTTTTTATTAATTGCGTTAACTTCAACAGAAATTACGCAAAAACTACTGATTTTTCGCAAAATGTGCATGTTCATTTTTATAAATCTGATTTCTTAGCACATATTTATTGTAGACAAAAATCACTATTTTTAATTATGTTCTTTTGCAATGCCTTTTTTTGTTATTTTCGAAAATACCGAAAAAATCGCCGAAAATGGAACTAGCACCATGTTTTTACAGTACTTTCATACATAAGAAGAGAAAATTTGAAGAAACAATTTTGAAGTTGTTTTTGAGAAAATAATTGTTTAAATATTGCCTTCATTTCACTCAAAATTACGCGTAAAACTATTCATGTTTTCGAAAAATTGAGCATGACGATATTTCTCGGTCTTTTTTTCCACAGATTTCATTAAGAAAAGAAATCGTAAATGTTCTTATTGTAGGAAGACGCAGAACAAATTTGAAACTTTTGCAATTTTCGAAAAGTCAGAGAACACGTTCGTTTAAACAAATTGAAGGGAAAAGTGCAAATTTTGCCGTAAGTTTCATATTTCAGTGTTCGTTTTATGCTACTATGAGAGAAGTATTAATGTTTTGTCACATTTTAATTTGTATTACTGTTTGCGAATTACTTGCAAGAAATTAAAACACTGAATTTTTCTTTTCTGAATGGAACAAAAACCGAACGTGATACGCAAAATTGGCAAGCATATTTTAATTCAACATACGAAAATGTTTAGACATGTTGTTAAAGCACCGACGTGCTCACGAGTTATATTGGCTCCGAAAAAAGTATCCTGTTATAACGATGAGGATCTACAAGTCACATCGGTGTGAAATTTATGGAGTCTGAGTAAATTAACCAAACGTTTGACCTTAGAGCTTCGTTGCAGCCAAAGGGGGCTGGGGGTCACCCATAGTAACAGGAAACAGGAAAGCATGTAAATAAGAAAAATATGAAATAAGTGTACACTAATATCAATCCACGGGGGTAATTTACTAAGTATTTAACGCCAGTTTATCAAATGAATAATAATTATTATAAAGAATGACAATTGTTTATTACGGAATTCTCTTTCTATTTTATAAACAATCTACCTTTGAATTCTTATTGTGATCTAGTTCATGTTAGGGTAGAAGATTGAGTTATGTAAGAATTGGGAAACATGCTCGAATTAAAACACACAGAAGATCTTTTCTTGAGGAAAAAATTAAAATTTTTCAATTAGACTATAACACGTGATGTTCTTTGTAAGAACGAAAAATAAAAATGTCTTTCTTAAAAATAATAATTATAAAATAAATAAATTAATAAAATAATAATTAGAGATATTATATCAAGGCTTTTGTTGTGCAGCAACACACGACAGCCTTTAGATACCTCACAAGCAGTTAGAGATTCAATTGTGCATTCAGAGACATAATTTCTTTTAGTGTTTTCAAAATATTGTGCTTTTTGGATGCTTAACTTTGCCATCCGTACGACAATTTACTTATGTTGAGGTTCTTATATCGTTTTTTAATATTTTCAGAAAATATTTAATTCACATACTAATTCGCATTTATTGTATTTCAATTCTAATGATAAAATGAAAAATGTATTCGACATTTTTTACTTTCTAATTTTTTACTACATGCTTTTAAAATTTCTTTTGATCGCAACAATTAAAAGTCGTATCTACGAATATTAGAGCACACGTATGCAAATATTGCCGGTAAAGAGCAGAGGAACCTTTCTGGAAATAATTGATTCTTAGTCTCAGAATTTCAATTTCGTTTGAGGAAGGAATCGTAATTTGTTTTTAGAGCTGCAGGGCTCTCTAAATAAGATGTTAGAAGAGACTCGTCCTGCATGAATCTCTCATAAGTCTCAGTCCTTGAAGACGTATTCTTGCTTCTAAAATAATGAGAAAATAATTATATGTTCTGATTACAAATTCATACAAAAATTTTGAATATTCATTGTCACGAGCGTCATCACAAAGGTCGTACCTTGAAGTTCCATCTAAAACATCAAGGAAGTCTTAATATGATAGTTAATTATAAAATTCATAAACACAAATTCAGTTTTTGATATCAGTTTTTGATTTCCAATATTTTCCACTAATAGCTAGGGTAAAAATTGATATATCGTACGTCTAGTCCCTTGTGTCGGCCAGTGGGAGGGTTGTTGAAATAAGAGGTTATTTACTGCTTAGGGGGAGGAAGGCGGTCGCCGCCGACAGAGAAGGGGAAGGGCGCGGGGAGTGGAGGGAGCAGGGATAGGCTCGGCAGAAGGGCGAGAAGGGCCTAGTTGATGGATGCGATGGCGGGGCGTGCATTAATATACATAAGCGCGCAGAGTAAATTTGAGAGTACCGAAGGACAAAAGTGCACCTGCGTAGCCAAAGGGGACGGGCCTATGCATTATTCCAGTCTTAAGTGATTTTTTTCTTTATACAGGATTAATAGGAAAACGAAGCGTTGGCGGGTGAGGGCGAAGGCCAGTCAACATGCGGGTGGTGTAGATCTAACTTTATGAGTAAAATAAATTGAGAAGGGTCCGGGTCGATTGATATGTCGTCATAAAGTTTTCAAGTTTTCCTGAGTAATTTGTGGGACGGATAGCAGGAAACATTGTTTATTCATGAAGAAGAAAGTTTGTTGATAATATATTTCCATTTAATACACGTTTAGAGAAGTGTACTTGACGACTTGCACATTTTAATACATATACAGATTATACTAAATTATGATGTGTTGAATATTCTTAGTCAATTAAACAATCATTCATTTATTCTATTAGTATAAATCAAAAAGTCCACATTCTCTTCGAACAGTTTCAGAAAGATTAATATTGGGAAAACACATCCAGCTACTATTTCCCTCTTACCGTAAAGTACTTTATAGTACTATTACGCATAGTACAACAATACACTAAAGTACATATATGAATGAATGAATAAATAAATATTTCATACAAATATATATTTGAAATGTTAAATTATTCACATATGTATTGATTTATAATTACTTTTGTAATTAACAACAAATATATCACAATGTTGTAACTTATCTTCTTAAAGTCTGTAGATTGGAATGCATCAAGTCACGGCACTTCATTAAATTAAACATTTTATGAAGTGTTATTAGAGATGTAATTTTTTGTTACTCACGTCGGTAAATACGCGCTTACCTCCTTAGCAACCAACCATCTAAACAACGCATTAAGAGCGCGTCCATAGCAACAACCGTTAAAATGCTCGAGATTCCATTAAAAATATTTTAGCAGACTTTCGGGTTTAGATTTTACCAGTGCTCATAAATCTGTGGATAAATAGGTCGTTACCACAAAACAGAATTTATGGGAATAAATGTAAACAGAATTTATTTTTACAATTGTTTTGATAAGGATACTATATTAAAGTTACAATTTTTGAAACTACCAATGTAATGTCATTTGAATCCGTTACATTTATCTTCGTCAGTATTCCAAGAAATCCATTCGGAAATTTTTGCCCCTTTTGCCCATTTGTCCTTTTTGTCCCACTTATATTTTTGAATTCAATGTTTCATTTTGTATCTTTATTTTCCTTTTACATTTTGTCCCTTTATCTCCCTCTTCCACTTTGTCTCCATTGACCCATTTTTTCCAATTATCCCATGTAAGAGTGCTAATGCTGAACTAAAATACTGTTTTTACACGGGCCGCAGCGTAAGCAAGTGGGTCACGATGCTGTATGTGGTCGCATATTTTGAGAGGCATGGAGTGTAATTGTCAACATTCCCTTTCCGGTTTTTTTGTAGGGTTTCTTTTGTACTCTTTGCAAACAAAATCCTCTTGTGTAAAAGTTAACGTAATATTATGAAATACATGAGTGCTACTCCTCAACTGATGTTCATTGTATATTTGTTCCTACTCATGTGAATATATGTTGACACTTATTGACTCGTTCTATAGTGTCATCTGCTCTCCCAAACTCTCCCGAAGCTCTCGCGCTTTCACAGTGGTCTAGCGATTGGGAATGAAGGGTGCACCTATTTTACGGGTAAACTGTATTATGGGGCTTCGAAATTTTATTGAACACTTTATTTTGCCCACACTTTATATTTCATCTTCATTTGGTCCACGAACATTTCGTTCCCTTTACTTGACCCATAAATAATATACAACTTTTAATGTTGTCATCATGATAATTTTCTACAATTATTTGGTCTAAGTTATTATGTTCTCACAATTTTATTAATTTAGTCCATTAACTTTGTTCACCCACAATTGTTTAAAAAAGCAACCACACTATATTGTACACGGAATACAAGACATTTTAATACACTTACCAGAGAAATGTGTAAGTGCCTATTGTAAAACGACCCTAAATTGTATTAAAATTTACATTTACAAAGACAACTTATAATGTTAATACAATATTTTTCTTAATAATATCATAGAAAAATTTTTTACCTTTCCTGTATCTTAAATATATTTTATATTTCTATTATTGTAATACAAAATAATTTCTTCCCTTAAGGAAATGTATTTTTCAAAAGTAGGTCAACAGACGTGCATTTTTTAAATCAATTTTGAGATAAATTCTGAAAATTCTTCACGCACGCCAAAACAAGATTTCTCAATCCCGGCTCCATTTTTTCTCGACGTGTTTATAAAATAGTATAGATCATTAAAATAATTAAATCTTCAAAAACTGCGGCAAAACGACAGTACGAACAATTGTATTTCAACATTGGTGCAACGTCACATGGACAAATGCATTTAACTACAATTGTGGCAATACAGTGTTGAAACCAGTAAGTGCAAAAGTGAATGACAACTAATAGTACTATAAAGTATCAAAAATGTTAGATGACGTCCCCCTAGGTGGACATATCAGCAGATCCATAAAACTACTGAACTATGAAGGATCGTACACGACACGAACATGTACACGAAACGACATGTACACGAAACACGTACACGACACTAATTAATTCACAATTCACACACGAAAATCAAATGGAAAATCTACAGCAGCAATACCAACGTCTCTTTCATCAAAATCACATGCTACAAGAACATCTTCAAAAATTAGACCAACAAAACCAATTACTACAACAACAGCTTCAATAATCATGGTTCGACCCAACAAGCAGCACGGAGGCAGCAGCACAACATGCTCCTCAAACACATTCGGAACTTGCCCAGCCATCAGCCCACAGAAGATAGATCAGTAGAAAGCACCAGTGAACATCATCAAACAAGTTCACATCAACAAATGACAAAAAAGAGGACCTACAAAAGTAAGTGATTATAGTGACGCAAAGCGCAGAATGCTAAACAATAGTGTAATAAAAGACTATAATTTATTAAATAGATATTCAATTTTAGAAACAGTAGAAGAATCAGATGAAAATGTAAACAATATAGAACTACAATCAGAAAATATTACTGAAAAATGTTACCGACTACCGAAAAGCCAGAAAATATTGTGAAAAAAAATGTCCCTTATTATACATACTGTGTACAATCAGAAAAAAACTTATCAGTTGTAATAAAAAAACCCTTCTCATAATATTCACAGAGGAAGTGATTTATAAATCTCTTAATGAATTAGACAGTCTAAATTATCCTATAAAAAAGTAACTAGATTGACTAACAGAAAAAAAATTCTTTAGAGTAGTTGCACTAGAATTAACTAACTCCATTGAAGGAAAAGAAATATTTAAATCAGACCAACTACTGCACTGTATTGTAAAAGTATAATTAAGAAGGAAACCACAAGGTCCACCTCAATGTAAAATATGTTTTATTTATGGCCACACAAAAAATTATTGCATAATGACCCCAAAATGTGGATACTGTGCGGAACAACATTGGACTAAAGACTGAATTATTGCAGACAACAAATCCTCCACCCCCAATTTGTACTCTATGTAAAGATAATTATATGACGACTTCTAAACAATGTAAATACTTTCCAAAAAGAAAGAAAATTCAAGAATCAAACCAACATAACTTTTACGAAACCTCACAAACACAAAACGTATATGAAAATGAATCTCACACACAAATAAACTCACAACAAACAAATATAAATCACAACACTACATAGACAAATGGCATTTAAAAATAAAAACCAAAAAACAAAAATCTAACAAATGCTAATGGATTACTAAATAAAAGAAACACACTCATCTACTTCCTAAAAAATCACGCAATATCGATTGCATGTATCATTGCATGTAACGATTGCACGAGACACACCTTGTAACCGGACAAACACTTAAAATACCTGGATATATCTGCTACAGAGAAGATAGAATATGCCAACATGCAGCAGGAGGAGTAGCTATCCTAATCGAAAAGAAACTGGAGCACTCATTAATTTCTATTACAAAATCGAATGATCTTGAACTGATTGCAGTGAAAATAACATTAAAAATGTATACTTAAATATCATAACAGCATATATACCTCCTAAAAATCAAATATAAATGATTTAAAACAAATATTACACAGTACAGAACCTACCATTATAATGGGAGACCTAAATAGCAAACATATCAATTGGGGCTGCAAAGTGAATACTCCAAACGGGAGCAAATTACTGAAAGCATCAGCAACTCTAAACTTTCAAATCTTAGCACCAACAAATCCTACTCACTACCCCCAAAACCGTAATGCTCAACCAGATATCCTTGATATTGCCATCATTAAAAATTTAACACACACCCTCTATGCTCACCCCTTACCTGAATTAGACTCTGACCACTGTCCCGCAATAATCACTTCAGACATAAACTATATTAAAACAGAATTGCCTTATGGTATAGACACAAAAAACATAGATTGGATAAAATTCCAAAAAAATGTAGAAAACACTCTTCCCACAGACCGGTTCATTAAAAATAAAGAAGAAATTGATTCTGCCGTAAACTCTATCACTAAAATTATACGAAAAGCAGCAAAAGAAGCAAATACCAATCCTAATCATAAACCAAAATTAACACAGCAAACCATACCTATTTGCATTGAAAAATTTATTCAAAAGAAAATTCGACGCCAATGGCAACAAGAGAAAACCAATTAAAAAAATCCCAAATAAACTAACGAATCAAAAATAAATCCAAAAATTGGGGTTACAAAACAAATATTAAAGGAACCAACAATCATACCAGAACTAAAGAAAGTGGATCAAACAGCTGCAACAACAAAAGAAAAATGTGAAATATTGGCTGAACACTTTCAAGAAACTTTTGCCTTAAATACAAATTCAAATAATATCACTACAAATCAAATCAGTAACTGTGAACTAACAGGCCAAACCAATTCAAAAAAAATAAGAAACAATTAACTAATAACCAATATTCAACTCAATATTAAGAATTGGGTACCCCCACAAAATGGAAACACTCGATAGTAATACCAATACCAAAACCAGGTAAAAATCCAGCATTCACAGAAAACTATAGACCTATAAGTCTGATCCCCATCATAGCCAAAGTAATGCAGAAACTAATACTAAAACGACTTCTAAAAAACATAAATGAAATATCATACATGCCACTCTTCCCATTTGGATTCAAAGAAAAACACTCCACAACACACTAACTTTTAAGAATTACAGAACTAATATATATATATATATATATATATATATATATATATATATATATATATATATATATATATATATTTTTTAAGAAAAACAGCACTTTCTAGCAGTATTCTTAAACGTAAGCCAAGCATTTGACAGAGTTTGGCACGAGGGATTGATATTTATCAGGAATCAGGCCTATCTCTTTACCTAGTGAAAATAATACAAAGCTTCTTAAAAGAAAGAGTTTTTTCAGTATGAATAAAGTCAACCTATTCCACACAAAAAGGAATCACAGCATGTGTACCACAAGGCAGCCCGTTATCAGCCACTTTGTTCAACATATTCACAGTGCAATACTAACCTCTAACAAATGTTTAAATACAGCTACAGAAAATCTACAAGAAGAACTAAACAAAGTATCACTATGGGCAGACAAATGGAAGATAAAATTAATCCCCAACAAATGTTTAGCAAAAATATTCACACTATGCCCAATAAACACTACTCCCAAACCTCTAAAGCTATTTAATAAAACACTGGACTGGTTACCAAAAAACAAACCAATTGGAGTATTAATAGATACAAGACTAACATGGACTAATCATATAAATGACAAAATTATACAAGCAAACAGAAGAATACATACATTTTATCCATTAATTAACAGAAAATCCGCTCTCAAAACAGAATGTACTCAAGTCCTAAACAAAGCAATAGTTCTTCCCATTATAATGTATGCATGCCCAATATGGTACAACACCTCTGCTACTAACATAAAGAAAATACAAATCTTCCAAAATAAAATCCTACGGATGGCTGTAAATGCTCCCTGGTTTATTAGAAACACTCAACTACATTCAGAATTAAAAATAGAAAATATCCATCAAGTAACGCTTAAACGTTCACATTCCTTCTTCACAAATCTACATAATATACCTAAAAGTTACCATTACAACCTTGGGTCATCAGCAATAACATCCCGAATCAGAAACAGATTTCCTTATGACAAATATCTAATCCGATTTCCTGACCCCCATAAATCCTATAAATTAGAATAAACAATACAAGAAATAAAATTCAACTTTACTTAGAAACAACATACGATAATGAGGAACCTGTTGGGCTTCCCTTATTTCTATTTATAAAAGACTGAATGTATTTTATGAATGTTACCTGTTTCAGTGCTGAATGAAATTAATTTTTGTTAGTTATTTATTTTTGTAAGTGCTTTGATTTAAGATTTAAATGTAAACAATCTCTGTAAAGCAGTTATGCTGGTCTGTGGAAATAATAATAAAAATTAAAAAATAAATACCCTCCATGTTTTCCTTATTCATTTGACTTAATAAAGTGAGTGACCTCAGATATAAAGTTAGGTCGCCGAACTTACAAGGACACAGGGTACAATAGTCCCCCCTATACGCATTTTTTTATCGTGCCTGGAATGCTGTGAGGCAGTTGAATGGGAAACCCCATGCTCGTAAGTTAACATCTCAGACAGGAAAAGTAGTTTTGCACTCGCTAAGGCGTCTTTTGGATCACTGAGGGGAGCCTCACGTGATGTAACCCATCACTCGCAGCCAAAGCATATACAATCGAATTTAATTCACACGGGCTCAGTCAGTGTAGCGATTGCTTCTGGCTGTCAGAGTGACGCCACGTCAACTGTGACGCGTGTTGACCATCGTGTCAGTGATTGATTGATTGATTGATTATGTCTTGTTTCCAGGAGCATCTGCTATGATCAATAGCCCCGTAAGTGCTTATATAGTGTGTGGTGCTTATATCAAAAGTGGCAGTGTTCTACCAAGCTGGATGACGAGATCCGGCGCCGACCTACACGTCGGCTTACGGTTATTTTTTATCCATCCTCGTATCTCCCCCCTTGAACGGGACACCGCCTCAGCCTGGACAAACTCTCAGCTCCAATTACCAGACTGCTCTCCCGATAGTGTGTTAGTATAGTGCGTGTAAGTGTAAATGTGTATAAGCAAGGGTTGGGTTAGGAGAAAAATGACGAAGAAAAGATCGTGCGCGGCCCGTAGTCCGTTTGTTAGGGTGCTGCTCCGGCATTTTGGTATTGATCGGAGAATACACGGAAAACTATCAATCATAGCAGCCTGCCGCTAGAATTCTTCTTCGGACCACGGCTGAACTCGACCTACCTAACTAGCCAGTATCGAAAATCTGCCGGGTCGTAAACCCTAGGACCTCCCGCAGAGACACCGCAGTTGCATCTATTGATGCCCTATGCCTCCTCATCAGGCTCCATCGTTTCGTGATGTTCCTCTCCGCTGAAGTGCTCTGATGAAGACAGCGGGAAAATGCTCTAAATATTTGGAACACATGCTTTGACGCAGCGATGTCACCCGGACAGCCAAGAGAAATCGTATGGCTCTGTCCGTACTTATAATACGTAATCGCAAGAAATCATATGAGGAAGTGTGTGCTGTTGTTGACTCACAATTATACTTATACACATAAAATTACTCACCCAGAACAAACTTATGTCATGATCTCAATTGAAAAGAACAAAAGAATTGATGCTATAAATTATTTAATTTAGTCAAAATTATTGGTTTTAGAGATACCACGTGCTCAATTTACTCTCACATGCACATTTTAGTTAATTGTTTAAAATAAAATACTGGTCCACGTACATAGTTTACCTTGCATAACGTTGATTTAATGTATTCATATAAAACATTTAAATGGAGTTGAATCGTGTATATAAACTCGGATGGGCGAATAATTAATGCGATATTCTGATTGAATTTGCTAGGAAACAATATCAGATGTTTCAAATTGGTTCCGAAATAACAAATTAATAGTAAACGAAAAGAAAACGGTTTTAATGCAGTTTTCTATTTCAAATAAACAATTCTGTGCTCCATTGAAAATGAACAGTGTACCATTGACTGATGTTAAGGCAACAAAATTTTTAGGTCTCTCAATTCAGTCAAACCTTAAATGGAACGTCCATTTAAATGAATTGAACACAAAATTAAGTTCATTATGCTACGCGTTCAGAATTCTTGCAAATTCAGTCAGCCTTCATACTGCTCGTTGTGTATACTTCGCGAATGTTCATTCCCGCCTGAGATATGGCATAATATTCTGGGGAAATACCTCTTATAGCTCCCAGACTTTTAGATTACAAAAACGAATTGTACGAATAATAACCAAATCCCACCCACGGGATTCATGTAAGCCTCTCTTCATTAATCTAGGAATTTTACCATTACCGTGTCTTTTATTTACGAATCAGTGGTTTTGTAAAAATGACTTGCTCAAGGGCGGAATATATTTTCAAAAATGCCGAAGTCTATTACTATAACACTCGACGTAGAAATCATATTCATCAGGTGACAGTATCAACAGCTCATTACAAAAAATTCACATACAATACATGTACATTATTTTACAACACTTTGCCAGATGACATTAAACGATTAAATTCAATAGAAAAGTTTAAATCCCAAGTGAAATCGTTTCTGCTGCATAACTGTTTCTATACAATTAGAGACTATACTGAGCATCACAAGAAAAGTAACATTAATTTTAACAATGATACATAATGCATTATTTACCATTTGGACTGTATAAATGAGTATAAACAACCTGTAACAACTATTGTACTACAGCTTCCGGGTCAATGACCCCATCTCGATCAGGTTTTTGTCCAGTTTCCTGATCCATTGAGCAAATGCTGAGATGGCCCCTTGTTTTGCTTCTGGACATAAATGTAACTTCATTTCTGTGCACGTCTTCTAGAATTCAGTGGGAAATACATTTATTCAAATTATCGTTTCCATGTTGTCGCGGCAGGAAGTAATAAGAGCCAAAATTTTGCTTATTTTCTTTGAAAATAGATTTTATTACATGGGAGTTTTTTTGTTGTTTTTTTCTCCCTTTCAAAATTCAAAATTATTGCTTATTTATCCTTGAAAATGGATTTTATTACATGGAAATTTAAGTAGTATATGACTTGGTGTAGAGATCGAGAATTTTGAAAATGTCACACAATTCACTTTTCCCCATAGCACGTCATACGCAGTTTTTAACTGTTTTTTTGACGCAAATAAAAAAAAAAAAATAAATGAAACAACCTTTGGGGGGCGCATGATTTGGCTTTATGAACAGTATAAACTCTGATTACAAAATTCACCCTTCGGTTTGCTTGAAACACATATTGTATTGACATTACAATAAATGACAATACAATATGTGAGAATATATTTGCAAGGAATATATTAATGCTTCCCGCCAATTCGTCTAAACTCCACATGCGTGAAATTAAAGGTGATTCAAGTTGAATACAGAACTTTTTTCTGAGATTTCATTTTGTAAATGAAAGAGAGATTATAACATTTGCGTAATGTTTTTGCGAAGTTCGAAATGTGGCATTGCAAATCAGATTTCTGCGTAAACCAAAACAGTAGTACATGCTTTTTGCTTTTATGAAAGATAAATGTACCAAATGACACTGCTAATATTGGGAAAATAAACCGATTCTTAAATGTTCCTTAACAGAAATAATCCCTAGGTGATACAAAAATGGTGTTTGTTACGTGACCATACCATGTGTTTCATAAATGCTATACGAAAAATGAACAACATAGAAGAAAACATGGAGATTTGGAAAGTAGCAAATATTCAAATATCCTGATTACAATATAATGCTACAATATTCAAATTCACCATATGAGGTTAGGGTACTGAATAGCTGCATGTCACAAATCCGATCAGAGGACGTGGGGATTAAGTTTGCATTAGTTGCACTCGTAAATACGCCACAATAGTGAACCCATCACGATCCTCATAATGAGTAGTCGCCCGCCCGATAACAGTTTTTGTACCGATATAAAATGTGTTATCCGGTGTTAAATTCGAACGGCATATCGGATTTAGCCCGACGGTGATGAACGCTCAGGAATGATATGTGAGCGCAGCGGGCGACACCTGACATGAACACGACAGCGCATGCGCGCCAGCGGCGTGTGATGGATGGTCGGCTGCCGCTCGCCCGGCGATTCGCCCGCCCACGCCGCGTTCCAAGGACGCGCCGTCTTCGACTCCCGCGCGGCCGGCGCGACTCCGCCATGGAAGTGCTGACGGGGCACGGAAGCAAAGAAGACCTTCCCACATGTGCGGTTCACTACTTCTGTTAATTGGAAAATTTACGTAGTTGTACCACGCGACAGTGCATTGAAAACGGTAATGAAATTAAAACGTACATTCAACTGTCGGACGTGATTCATCCTGTAGCAATTCAGAGTAATGTTGTAAATGACGGAATATAAAAAAGTGAATTAGTTTTATTGTAGTTTTTGATTTAATAGTGCATAGCGCCCAGGCACAGATATTACTTATTCCAAGTTGTGGGCTGGTACTCAGACGTATATAAAAAAAGACTTCTACAGCCGTTTCTACTAATTATAACAACAACATAAGACATAGAGGTAGATTAGGATAGGGAAGGATTATTATAAAAATTAATGGACAATTTCAAACAATAGTCATGCCAAGGTGCAACTCGAACACACGTCCCTCTCATGTGAGACGGGGTGCTTGGGACTTAGAGACCTTGGTTTTTGACTTGCTATTCTTGTTATCATGATGCAATGATACTAATATATTGGATCAGTACAATGTAGAGTACTAGTAGTACTGAATTAGTATCAGTGGTGGATCTAGGAGGGTGCATGTGGGGGGCCATGACCCACCCACCAAAACGCCTGGAATTTTCGTTTTTTCCCATCCTTTATTTGAAAAAAATTATTTAAATATTTATTTATGTTAGAATCATGTAATTATTTAAAAAAATATTGTATAGTATCATATATACACTCCAAATTAATATACAATATAATAGCAAGTGTATATTATTTTACGAAAATCCATGATGAACCCCTTCAAAATGATCATCTGGATCCGCTCCTAAATGGTATAAAGTTATACAAATAAATTATTTTGATGTTTATTTTTTATTCATTTAAAAAATAGACATTCTTTATTTTCAGCGTGGATTAATGAGGACCCGCACGTAAGACAACACCAGCTTAGCACGATCCTAAGCGGCCTACATGGCCGCTTCAAGGTTTGTGATATTTTCTTCATACTGTTTATTTAAGACAAGCATAAAAAAACCGTAAGAAGATTAGTGGCAAAATCTATATTAGTTCACAAATTACAAGCTATCAGACAGGTTGCGATGCCGGGATGTTTGTTGCGAAATATAATGTATGGATATATGCATGACAGAATATGTCATTGCGATTGTGTGGACGTATTCATGGCGGCGATAACAAATAAAACAACGCTTTTTATTAGACCCTGACCAAAAGTGGATAATAAAATTGAAAATTAATAATGAGATTTCAAAAGATCGACTTATATAGATTCTATTTATTTCCTATTCTTATATTTCCTGCCAAATTATAAGAATTCAACAAATTTTAGAATGTATTACGCAACTTCCAAGCAATGATAAAAGTATTATATTTGTTTGTGATACGTTTCTACAGTGTGTACCGTATCTCAAGCGACCCTCTCACACTTATCAAATTTCACATAATAGAGTAACTTGATGCGTCAAAATATTAAAATAATGTAGTACGTAATGAAAGTGATCTTGAAGCCTGGTGAAAAGTTTCTCATCGATCGATATGCAATAAAGGGGATTGATACAATGCTCACTTTTTACTGAGGAATGAGCAGGTTGTGCACTCTTAAAACTATGTGCAATCACTTATTAACCAATATATATATATATATATATATACATATATATATATATAATAATTAATAAAAATATAGAACATTCAGTAGTACATTTGCTGTAAAAACCTCTGCAATCTGTATTTTAATTTGTGTCTTCATCGATATTATTCTGAAATATGTTACGTAAAGCAAACTCTCTACATAGATTATTTCTGAGTCTGGATTATTTGTTTTGTCACTGAATGTGCGAGTGTCGTCAATAGCACGCACGTATAGGTAAGATATGGAAGGAATATTCAGGTTTGAAAGAGAAAATAAGGATTAAGTTCGTATTGGATTTTGACTGTTAATAAGCTGTAGAGAATTCAAAAGCATTCCTAGCTAGTTTCTAACTAAATTTATGTGTGGGTTCAATTATCGGTTTAATTTGTATCCTTTTACGGTTATCTATTTGACCTACAAATCCATACACAGTTGAAATGAAGGTATGTTATAAGGCCAATTTGTCTCTCGTCATGATTAACTACTGAACTAATAGATGCTTACTGCTAATTAATTGGAGCTATGCGTCATATTCAGGTCCACAACTGAGGCGCTTCACAGTTACAGTTTTGGTCACGGAGAGAACCACTCCGCCTCTAAAGTTACCCTGTGGATATTTGCTCCCGGATACCAATCAACGAATTTTTGATGGTTGACAGCGCCCGCTCCTAAACACGCATATGAGTAGAGGATTCTAAGATCACATTTTAGTTCCATTAGAACTGATTGTACGCATTACCTTGCGAAACACTAAAAAATTACCCTATATTATTGCTCTTGAGGATGAATGCATAATTTAGTACGTTTGTTTTAGATTACATGATGGTTTCCTTTCACATTGTCTCGTAAGGATTGTGACACGAAATTGAAAGACGATATACTAGAAGTTTCGAAATGCATTTTCCCATCTAATAATTGAAAATATCTTTTCGGGCTTTTCTTAGATACTATGTATAAAATATAATTTCACACGTTTGGAATTTGTTAAAGTTATTCTTTTAATATTACACCTTTATTTGAGTTACATCATTTGATAATTTTATATTGTGATATTTATTTCAAAACTTATTATTTTTTAATGTGCACATTTAAACAAACAAGTACCTGAAACAAAGATACACCGTTTAGTATTGAACATAATAAAATTAGAACCGTACTTTGTGGCATTTCGTCTTGTGAGTTCACCGTGTTTCTTTTAGCATTATCATCACTGTGAAACTACTGCCATTATGCCGCATACCAAACTCACCTCATAATGGAAATTCATAAACAACATTTGAAATAAAAGGTTTCGTAACTCACACATCAAAATTGGAGGGTTTTAACTTCAATAAGATTATGCATTCTTCAAAGCTCGTTATATACGGAAAAATGGTTATCAAATTCTTGGTTGCTTTCTTAGCTTTTGTTTAACAAAACTAATGTGAATTGAATTATCTTCTGTTTACATTCGATTTGAAAATACCTCATAGAGGTCATCTTTCTTTTTAGAAGAAAAATGTTGTAATATTGTCAAAAACGAAAGAAAACCTATCATCAGAGTTTCATTGCACTCGTAAATAAATATGGAGAAAAGAAAGTCACTTCAGCAACAATGGATATTTGTTGCAACTTAAAGGAATTACTATACATAGTATGGCTATTACACTAGTCTACAAAAATAAACCTTTCTCTGAAAAAGGCATTTTTCATACTGAATTCAAATATTATTTCAGTTTTTCTGAATCAGGAAAGAGTTCTGTGTGATAATCATTTGATTTTTTTTACAAATTTAATGAAACCAGTAAATCAAATCACTAAACCTAGCTACTATTTGTTCTAACTTGCTATATACTATTTGTTCTCACTTGCCTAGAAGGTGGTTGATAGTAATTTTCGGACAAATTTTGCTTCTGGAACTCGTTTCGGTCCACTGTCGTTAGCCAGCATATCAGAACTGCACTTGCATTGCTATCTGTTTTCTGTTGTAAAAATTTGCTAATGAACATGCTTGCCGTGCTCATCGCTGACACTCCCCAGATTTTCCGGGAAGAAGTTTGAAGTGAGAGTTCAAGAAGTTAATTTTCAAAAACATGTTACATCCAATAGCTATATGAGAATTCAGAAGATCAGTCTCTATGTCACAATAGTTTTGTGATTTCCATGGAAATTGCAACATACATATTTGAAAGACTGCCAGGCTGCTTTTTCCAGTGGATTTAACAGTCCTTCTGAATGTTCATCAGCCATGATGTGGTCCTACAAAAATTCATCCTTTCAATTTAGCATCACTGAATTTTGGAAAATTTTGATTTCAAATGCAAGAATCCATCAGCTTTTGCAACATTTCATTATTCGCAATAAAGGGCCGAGCATGACAAAACATGAATGAACCTACACAGTTTTACCTGTTAGTGCTTCATCAAAATATTACATATAATGTCATCAAATACAGCTTGAAAAATACCACTACATATAAGATAAAGGTTGATATAACAGGTCAGAGAGAACGTTTAAAACGGATTCTAAAAAGTCACCGTCACAAAAAAACTGAGTCTGATGGAAAAATTCTGACTACATATCTGAATTCAGTATGAAAAAATGCACTAGATACATTAATCAGATTTCATTTCAAGAAAACCTTGTCGACCAGTGTTATCATCGTATCGCAAGGATGAAAATAAAATCTCTTATAGATATTACATTAGGTTGACTAATGCCAGGATAAATCCGTTTGCTGGCGTCTTTGAAAATGGTCATTAGCCAAAATCGTGGAAACATATTTTAGTAAACCAGGTAAAAGCCACAGGAAGTAACGAGTTTATACCCATAACCTTATTATCAACCTCATCAAAAATACTAACTGAACCTGTACGAAAATTGCACACATTTGAACTTAATTAGATATGATGTATTGTCCTGCGATGGATTACCTCATTGACCCAACATATTCATCTGTGTGTGTTCTCAGTCCGCAATTTGCACTTGAGCATATGAACTTGAGCGTGTAGGTTTGCGTATTCAATATGGTAGCCACACTACTAACACTACCGATATCAGTTTAGATCTGCAGTGAAAGGCCGCGGAAGCCTACGACTCTACACTTAGATCTGCAGTGTTTGAGTTATTAAATCTTGATTCTGCTAATTGTACTTGAGAATGAGCATGCAGGTATTTTGCTGAAATTTTTATGTTTAACAAATGATCAGAAAATGTACCTGCTTCTAAATCGTGTCTCAGAAGAATGGAGGATAGCAAAGATAATTCCAATTTTTAAAATGGGACACTATAATGACTGTAGCAACTACAGGGGAGTTAGTAAATTCAATACTTGCTATGCTACAAACTATAAATATCTATCCTCACAAACAGATTAAAAGCTTCATCTGAAACGTTGCTCTCGGAAACTTAACATAATTTTAGACAGGGGGATCGTGTTCGACAGTATATTTTTATTAACTCAGCTCCTCCAAACGAGAAGAGAATATCACTTTCCCACATATATAGCTTTCATAGATTTCCAGAAGGCTTTTGATAAAGTTAACAGAAATTTAACATGAAAAATTATGTAAGAGAAAGGATTAATTAAAACAATATCATAATTGAAATGGAAAATTAAAAAGAATCACGATTCGCAATAAATAAATTGTGGAGTAAGACAAGGATGCCCACTGTCGCCAACATTTTTAATACACACGCTTGACAATGGCATACCAAAATGACGAAATAATCTTAAGATTCATTTTACAGTCAATAACTCCGTAATACACACTGCTCATTGCTGATGATCAGATCATTATATTTAATACTGAAGAGAAGACTAAGTGTGCTGTTCACCCTTTAAATCGTATTGAGAGTATAATCCACAAATATCTATTGTTAAAACTAAGATAATGGCATTCCAAGGATTAAACCCATTAAGAGCGAAAACGGTACTCGACAATGTTATCTTAGAACAAGTTAGCAATTTCAACTATCTAGGTAACAATATTTCGTTCAGAAATAATATTAATACAGTTAATAAATTTTATAAAATCAACGGAATGTGTGGGACCACCAAACAAAATCTCAAAGCAAGAATCAAAGAAACACTTACAATTTTATAATGTAATGGGTATACCCACACTTGTCTATGGATCTGAGAACTGGATTTTAACAAAAAACTAAGCCAGCCGAAATGATGCTGCAAAAATGAAATTTCTCAGACATGTTGCATGATACACCCTTCAAGATCGAAAAAGAAATGGCGCTATATGTCAGGAACTAAAAATCACTAATATCCTTGATAAAATCGAAAGATACAGAACAACTTGTTTGGAACATCTTGACAGAGTGGACGATTGACGCATTCCAAAACAACTTGTCAACTGCAGACCTCAAGGAAGAAGGAATGCGGGACACCCAAGGAACCGCAGGAGTGATACATTTTAAATCCAGCATTAAAATACTTGAGACTTCCACAAACCGCTTGATTTAATCCCTGAACTTGATGGTGCGAGTTTTTAAGTTTTCATAGGAGAGATTTCTTTACACATGCGTTTATAATTTTCTGGCAAGAAATAATAGCTCATAAAATAATCTCAGTGTAGAATAACGTGATCGGTTACGCAGCTTCATGGATGCTTTATATACTTCTGGTAAGAAATACTAATTGACACTTCTACTGAAATGGTTATTAATTTACCGCACACTAACAGCTGTAAGGTGTAAGACTATTGTGGTGCGAAGCAGTTGTGATGGTGTAGGGAGGTATGGTGCCAGGCCGGGGTCAGCGGCGGCCAGGCGAGGTGTCGGCGGAATGCGCTCCAGGTTTAGCCCGGGGAACATCTGTCGCGCTCGCTTTGGCAGGGCCTCTCGCGCACCCACGGCCCACGGCCAGCGATCTCGTCCACTCCCCTCCCCGGCGCCAGCCAAGCCCTCGCCTCACCCCCCGCGGCCCAAACAACGCGCTGCCCCGACACCCGGCTAACCGCCATTGTTCCTTCATATTGGAAATCAGTCAATTTGATAGTGATTCCGGGCGCGTCAATGGCTAAGGTCATTTGTCCTGTAAGTGTGGCGCATTTTTTCTCGGGAGGTGGCGGTGATATTTCCTTGTTAGATGACATGTTCCGAATCCGACATACCGGTGGCTAGCGATCTTTTCCCTAACCAGGTATCCCCCACCAGCGTAGCACCGGTCCAACCGGGACAACCTCTAAGCTCGCGACCGGTCTCCTGGTATGTGCGTAAGAGTAGTGCGTGTAAGTGTGTGTGTGTAAGTAAGGGGTGAATGGGAGAGGACAAGAGGAAGAAAGATCGCGTGCAATCCATGCCCCGTTTTTTACGGTACTGCTCGGGAATTCGCCTGGTATTGATGGGAGAAATCACGAGAAAGTACCTGGCGTTGATAGGAGAAAACACGAGAAACAACCGGTCGGTGCAGCGGGCCGCTAGAATTCTTCTACAGACAGAGAATGAATTCGACCTAGCGCTCTAGCTAGTGTCGAATATCTTGCCGCCGTATCTCCAGCGTATCAGGTATCTCTCACCAGCAGGGTACCGTCCCAGCCCAAGCAACGACTGATCTTCCGACATGTGTGGTAGGAAACCCTTCTTTAAGAGAGATGTAATAATTATTCTCGCGGATTGTTGCTGAGCTGTTGATCACTATCCACCATGGATTTTCGTCTTCATAAGATTTACTATACAAAATTAACCAAATTATAATAGTTTTTATACATAATTAAATGTATGTAAACGTAGATACATGTCTGATAATTGTATATCATTAGGAGAGGAAAAAACTCAATCTCTGTGGATCTTTGCGCTACGTTGTCTACAAGATAACAAGTAGCAAGAACAATTGCACAGGCAACTTCATACGTACTACTAAAATATTCATCAGCAGCATCAAACAACACCAACACAACATTAAACTGAATCCTGACAACCTATAATCTCCAAACTCATAATCAATACATGATGCAACATGAATTGGCAAGATATAGTAACTACATTAGATAGAGAATATAACTGTTTAGGAGACTCAATTCAGAAATGCTACACATTCAAAAATATTCCCAAACCATTGATTTGTACCTGAACTCAGAAAAAACGCACGAATATTTACAAAATATTCAGTTTCAACAAGAACCGATGATAATGAGGCTCCAAATATAACTATAAGCTACAGCCCTCCCTTTTATATCTTTCATTTACTTCATTATTCTCTTTCTATTTTCAGTGTTTTTCAATTAATTTCATTTAATTAAAGACACCGTCGTTCTCTACTCTAATTTCATATTGTAATTATTTGCTAGGACAAACTAACCTAACCTTAACCCACTTATCACTATGCACTGTAAAATTATTGAAAGAATATAGCAACCTACTGTAGATCTAACATTCCAATTTTGTACCACAAATTATATAGTTGGTGCCTTGGTCTTTCATATGTTTCAATTGTAAATTACCATGGTAGTATCCATTATCTGATATATCGATGCATAGAATCATATACTCTTTGGTCTACCCGATCGATTAACCAGTAGATGCCAAGAATGATTCTTAATGATTTACTCCACTTCTTTTTAATACTTCACATGTATTGGAAAATATAACACACATCATACTTTAGGCCTGTGAAATATGGCAAAATTAATTTAAACTCTACAACATATGTGGAATTTAATTATAATGTATGTAATAAAGTATAATGTTAGTTTTGTTGACTAATCCTGATAGAGACCACAATCCATGGTCAAACTTTGAACAAAAACCACAATAATAATAATAATAATAATAATAATAATAATAATAATAATAATATTTATCAAAGGTTAAGGTTATTATTAACTGATAGTATCTTTTTAATTTATGGTTTTATTTAATGACGTGGTTATATCTAGTTACCATCTCTAATGTAAATAATACAGACACACAAAAGCAATAAACCAATTTCGACTTGAGGATGGCCATACCCGAAATGTTTTGTGTAATAATGTATGTACAGTTAAATTCTGAAAAGAACTTTGTCGAACCAAAACCAACAAGGAAAAAATAAGTACACCTATTTACGCAAGAAGAAAATTAGGCAATGGATATCAGAACAATGTTAATATTTGATAAATATCGCACACGTGACTGGGCATTGTAACTTTTGATTGTAATACAACTTGTTATTTTTAACTAAAGATTAGTTAGTACAGGCTTTGGGATAAATCATATTAATGTCTAAAACAGTGAAAATCATTTCATTGAAAGCCTAAAATGACATTTGAAAGGCATTGCACTGTAGTTTCAAGGATTGACATAGACTATTCCTTCATTAATATTAATGCCGGCCTAGGTGGAGAGGGTAAGAAGTACCGCTTCAACGCCTCTAACTGCAGGATTAAAAGCTCTCGATGGACTCTTAGATAATAGACCCCAATCGACTTTTGAATATCGCGTGGGTTCTTTGGACCTGGCAAAGTGCCGACTCTGCAGTCGAGAATCCTCCTTGTGTATCAGATGCAAGTGCGTGATCCGAGGAATGTCTTAGTGACTGAAAGAATAGCTGTTATTAGCTGAAAAAAAATGATATAAAATTCGAATTGAAAAGAAAACCTTAATAGGGTTAACTGGTTGGTAGGACACCTGTAAATTAAGCGCCTCTGACCGGGAGGTCCCAGGTTCGAGTCCTAACGGCGGCAGGATTTTCGACACTAGCTTTTCAGCTAGATCGAATTCAGTCGCTGCCTGGAGAAGAATTTTAGCGGCCGGCTGCACTGATCGGTAGTTTACCGTGGTTTCTCCGATCAACACCAGGCGAATGCCAGAGCAGTACCCTACGAAACGGGCCACGGACCGCGCGCGATCTTTCCTTCCTCTTCCTTGTCCTGTCCTCTCCCCCTTACACACACACTTACACTAACACGCACTACACTACCACATATTCCGGGAGACCAGTCGGGGGCTTAGAGCTTGTCCCGGCTGGGGCGGTGCCTCGCTGGTGGGAAAGTCCTGGTTAGGGGGAAACCCCACTGGCCAATGGTAGGTCGGCGCCGGATCTCGCTATCCAGCAGGGGAAGATCACCGCCATCTCCCAAGAAAAAAACATGCACTACACTTACGGGACTAATCACCAAAGCAGTTGACGCACCTGGAAACACGAAAAAAAAACAAACCAAACCAAACACCTGTAAACGAAAACCGGGAAGAACGAGAAGAGTATACACTTCATTAAAAAAGAATGAGCTATTTAACTAAGACAAATTTCCACAAAGGTAGTCCCAACTCTCGATATCTTCAATGTATGTATCAATTCCTTCTCTGGCTCTCCCACCGACCCCTCTCTATTACCAACTCCCCACAACCATTTCCCTTGAAAATGCCCATCTACCGCAGTGTTCCTTTCTTCACCCCTCCCTCTTTCGCCGCAACAGCCCAGGACCGCCCGAGCCACGATGCGCGGCCCAGATAATAAATTAATCTCCTTTCACGTTGTGTTGTTGAATATTCCTTGCATAATTACTTTAATTTGAAGTTAAATATTTCGTTTCAGAAGTTCTACTATCTCTTTTCGAACTCTTCAGCTCGGAAGTTCCTGGCAATAAACTGCGTCCGTCGAGCATGAGAAAGCACAATCACTCCTCTTGATTTTTCAATAAAGAAATCTAATGATATGTAAATTTAGCGAAGCCATCCTCGAGTTCTTAATGAAAACATTGAACAAATTGAAGGAAGTGTTCCAAAACGCCTCCCTCTTATATTAAAATCTTTCCGGAGTGCAGCGCCTTCTCTGCCCCCACCCCCGCCGCGCTCTCTTCCCGTCGCGCCGCTTCGTCACTCCCTCCTGGCACAGGCTCCCACTCCCCCCCTCCGCGGGGACCGATGGGAGAGCCGGCGGATGCAAGGGCCAGTCTGGAGAGGCTGGTGCGGAGGAGGAGGCGGAAGCGGAGGCGAAGGCGGAGGCGACGAGAGCGGGCGAGGCGGAGAGCGCGAATGTGTTGGAGAAGTTGGTGGCGATTGGGTGGGAGGCGAGAGGCAGAGGCGAAGCAGAGTGCGAGTCGAAACGGGGACGCCGGCGCTTCAACGAGTGAGAGGAAGATATGCAAAGAATGAAGAGAAAGAGCGGAACGGACGCTCGCCTCCTGGCGGAGACGCAGATTTGCCACCTACACCATTGTAGTTTATAGATCTTAGTTGTGCGGTTCATTTTCGGGGATTTATTGTGAGGGCAAAGGCCGCGTTCAATGATTTTCTCAAAGAAGATGAAGCTGTTGGCTTTGTATTGTAGATTAAATGTTCTTTAGGGCAACTTTAGTTTTGTTTGCCAATTGGCATAATAAACTTTTCACTCTGTACTGTGATAGTCAATATCTACGCTTTCCTTTGGACTTGTTTTAATCGTTCCATTAGAAACTTCCATTAGAATAAGTTATATCCGTTAGAAATAGTTTGATTGATTGATTGATTTTTTCGTGTTTCCAGGCGCGTCATCTGCTTTGGTAATTAGTCCCGTTAGTGTCGTGCATGTTTTTTCTCGAGAGATGGTGGTGATCTTCCCCCGCTGGATGGCGAGATCCGGCGCCGACCTACCGTCGGCTAGCGGGGTTGCCCCCTAACCAGGACTCTCCCAAACCGGGACAAGCTCTAAGATCCCGACCGGTCTCCCGGAATATGTGGTAGTGTAGTGCATATTAATGTAAGAGTGTGTGTGTAAGGGGAGAGGATAGGACAAGGAAGTGGAAGGAAAGATCGCGCGCGGACCGTGGCCCGTTTGGTAGGGTACTGCTCCGGCATTCGGCTGGTATTGATCGGAGAAACCACGGAAACCTACCGATCAGAGCAGCCGGCCGCTAGAATTCTCCTCCAGACAGCGATTGAATTCGACCTAGCTGAAAAGCTAATATCGAAAATCCTACCGTCGTCAGGACTCGAATAGAAATAGTTATTTCCGTTAAAATTAGTCGATATAATAACGAGTGTGGGTGATATGTAGAAAAAATAGTAATGGAGAAGGTGTGTTGGAAAGGGGAGATGTTTAAAACTGACAACCCCAGGTAAACGGGAGATCGGGACGTACATTTTCTAATGTCTACAAAAATGTTGTATTTAGTTCATAAATAGTTTTGTAGCCATTTGCTTTGAATTATTGTGAGTCTGAATAACACAGTTGTTGGGTTGCGATAGGAACGTAGCCTCAGTTCTACAGAGTGTTCCCTTTAAATTCTAGAAATGTAGATCACTGTACAAAGTCAGTGCCCAAAGAAGTTGAAAGATATATAATCAAATTAGAATATGGGTTTATTGGTGAGGTATAATTGGCATTTATATAAGGAAACTAATACATATATGGTACAGTTTTTACCAACATTTTTATTTTCAGTATTAATGGTTTTCAATGGCTTCGCTATCCCATCTGAAGATGCCGTCGTTAAGCCAATATATGACACTAAAATATTGGGTAAGACAAACCTTGTGTTTGAATCTGAATAATATCCAATTGTAGACCTTTCGCATGGTGGCTGCCGCCGGGAATGCCTGTGGTTGAAGGCATGGTTATTTAAATCTTGGCAGGCGCGCTTTTCTCTCGAGCACTCTCACCATACGTTCGATAAGCCAGAGTCAACAAAATCCAGACATGTACCTACGTCTGTGCTTATGAAGGAAAGCCGAAACTGCAATTAATAACACCTTTAAACTGAGAAGTAGAAAACAAGAAATGGTTATTAACTGGTTTTATTGAAGATGTAATGGCGTATAATTTACTAGGCAATGTTCACGTAAATTCAATTGTAATTTTTCATTAGATCCTTAATATAATAACGTTGAAACGACTGACAAATTGACATTTGTGCTCAACAAATTGCCAATATATGTCTTGACAAACAGGAAAATTGTTTTCAAAGAAATAAAATTTATGAAAATTAATCAACAATTGTTTTACTGTAAATATATACCCAATATTATTGTTTATTAATCAATAATTTTGACTGAACTCTTTAGATTTCGTTAACTTTTTCTGGATCACCTTCGAATAAACTGATTGTGGACATGGGTCTAGAGTACTCATTAGAGGATTATGAATATTTTCTAGATTGTGTGGATTTCCTGGGTCAATTAGGAAAGGTTTTTGTGCGTGGCCACGCATGTGCGGAAGTACGGTTGAACGCAACCCTCTGTTCGGGCTGCCAAGTTGCCGCAGTTTCAGTGCCAACATTCCTATAGTGACTGCATCCAAAATATTTGCAGGTATTTGGAGCTGAGGGGACTAGACTGTTTGGAAAAGAAATGTGACATACTTCAGATATTGACGTGGAATTAAACTGGTATTGACTTTTCGTTTCCGAATTTTCTCGAATTCGAGTTACAGTCCAACATTTTATAGCATTTTTCACCATGTTAGGAGTAGGGGACACTGGAACAAATTGGCACAAGGGACTGGGTGGCACTGTTTTCTACAACGGCCACATAACTTCCATAAGCCCTGGCACTGTGTCACGACTTCTCAGTATGATCAGCGAAATGATGTGATTCCAAATGTTCTTGAAAGCTTGAAGAGTAATGCTTTCGCAGTTCATTGATTTTACTAATATTGGGAAGGAAAGATTTTGCATCTCTCTCTTTTTCAGATGAAATCTTCAACCAAGCTCTTGATTTTTGTGTATCAGTTTTTTTTTCTTCTTTTACGTTTTCGTCCCCACTTCGTAAGAAGAGAAAGTATTGTAATCGTGGGCCGAGAAACGGCGAATTTTCGACAAAAGCTCTTATTGCCGGACCCTTGTAACGAAAAAGTGGATAAATAGGGTTCATATTCAGGATGTCCCAATAACTATGGGCCACCCTCATAACTTCTAAACTGTTCACGATATTGAAATGCAGTTTTCACTCAAAAATGCAGAATCGCGGGACAAGTAATAATAGAGATATCGTTTGAAATATTTTTAGTTTTCGAGAAATTTCATTTTTCATTTTTTGAATGAAAATAAATATTTCTATGTCCGGCAATGGTGAGTTTAAAGCAAATCGGGGCTCTCTGAGTTTAAAATGGATATTTTGATTTTTGGAGGTACTTTACTTTGAACTTTAAATATGTTCTCAAAACTTTCTAAAAAGTGGTTTTTAAATTATTTTATTAACCGTTGTCCTCGGATAGTGTTAAAGACCCTTTTAGCGTCTTAAAAGGATTGTGTACATCTACTGATATCCCGGAGTTTTTGAAAAATACAAATGTTCAATTTTTTCGGCTTTCCTACAACTACAATATTGAAGATAATGATCTTTTCCTGAAGATATCTGTTCTCTAAAGATATATCTTTAAATAAAGTCATAGTTTTTGCGACAGTTTGCATGAAATATTGGTAATTTTTAAACACTTACTTTTTCAAAAACGCGGCACCAAATTCTTTCTTTATATTCTTCTCATATGTATCAGATTATGATTAACAGATCCTACCAAATCATATCAAGTGACTGCTTTAATGTTTACTCAGGAGCTATCTCTGATTTTCAAGAAAGGGATTGTAAGGGCTTGATATTAATATTCATGTGTCAGAGAATGGTACAAAAAGTGGTGCTTGTCATTTTTCGGCCAATTCTCTGTACTTTCAAAAATTGAAAAAATTAACATTACAAAACTACATTTAAGTCAACATAACATATGTCTGAATGAAACAAAATCTGTTTTAAAAAATTAGCTCTTTAAAAAGTTCATGTCCTTTTTTTTTAAAAACTAGTATCTTTTGCGTAATTTCTGCTGAAAGTTAAAGCAAATTATGAAAACATTTTCTCAAAAACCGCTCCAAATCTTTGCCATGGATAAAACAAGGGACGCTGGAAAGAATGGCACAGGACTAATTTTCGTTCAATTTTGAATTTTCGAAAATCGCAAACTAATACAGGAAAGTATTCTCTGTTGTCGCAGCTTTCGTCTTGTTACTTGCTTATCTATGTTATCTTTTGTTTCTATGATCTTTTGTTACTTGGTCATTTATACACCTAGCCCTAGAGAGGGGCCAACTGGCAATCGCCCCTGGGGCCAAAGAACTTCAGCTACAAGAACATTCCTTACGAACCCATTTCTTGACTTTATCCTTCCGTATCAAAAATTGTTGTGTCGTCATCATTATCATCATCATCATTATCATTATCATCATTTCCATCATCCGTTCATCAAAACCATTAGTATCAGATATGACAGAAAATATTTAGGGATCCAGAATCACAATAAAATATTATTTAACGAAATTAAGTTTTAACAAGGATTTTCTATTTGTATAAGAGTCTCAAATTAATTTAAAATAGCTTAACTATAATTATTGAATAATTCTTAGAAAATGTATGTCTTATAAAATGTCGATCCGAAATTGAGAATGCATATTTTATTCGAATTTTGGAAGGCTGCATTCAATGAAAAATTGTGTTATATATTATATTTAATGCTCAAAATGTTAAATTCTTAAGAGTTGCAAACAGGTATTGGTCAAACCGGCCGATATATACAACTTCAGAGTAATAGAATTTTTGAATATAAGAATACCTGAGAGAGATAAAACGTTAGAAGGTTATATAATATTTTGCATTTTCGAATGTGGTCAGGAGATCGAAATGTAGCGCACAGAACACTCAGGAACTCTGAAAAGCAACATTGTTTGAAAAGAAAAATATCCCTCGAATAAAGAATATGTAGATTCATCATATGAAATGCCACGGTATCATGTATAATATTTAGAAGACGGTGGAAGATCAAAGTGAAGTACATGCGTTTTTGATATTTTTAATAGCGTAATCATAAAGTTATCTGATTATCCTTTATACAAAATAATTGAAGAGTGGAACAGTAAACGTACTTCCTCGCATAATTTGTAACGGTTACTAATACGGTATAACATTTCTGGAAGCCGCACATTGTTTCCAATCCGCAAAAAGATTTGCCCACGTTGAGATCCGGTCTCAGTGTTTAGGTTTCGCAACCCACTACACCAATTTCGCATTTAAGCGTTTCTGACAGCGTCCCAAGCGTCCTCGAAAATGTATAGTGAGCGACAATTACTCTATTCGAGTACAAAATTTGGAAAATATGTTCAGTTAATTTTTTAAAATTGTCACTATTTTGCTCGGAATAACGCCGAAAATACTGAAATTTTCAAAAACGTTGCCGATTTAGAGATCTACTTTTGAAGGACAGATTTCATAACGAAAAATCTCTATCTTTAATATTGAAATGGTAGAGAGTACAATCTGCAATTCTGTGAAGAAACAACCGCCCGCAATTGACTTAGCAGTGTTCGCTCAAGCGCTTTCCGCAACCAGTTACCCCCCTCGAGGGCTGACAACCATTGGCGCGGGCGACCGTTCACACTCACTCCCTTATTTATTTATTTATTTATTTATTTATTTATTTATTTATTTATTTATATTTATTTATTTATTTATTTATTTATTTATTTATTTATTTATTTATTTATTTATTTATTTATTTATTTATTTATTTATTTATTTATTTATTTATTTATTTATTTATTTATTTATTTATTTATTTATTTATTTATTTATTTATTTATTTATTTATTTATTTATTTATTTATTTATTTATTTATTTATTTATTTATTTATTTATTTAACGTCAAAAACCAGTTAAAACTGTCTATGACGTGCTATCGGGAGAAGTGAATTCTGTGCACGTTTTCAAAATTCTGTGATCCCTACACTAAGGCATATACTACTTGAATTTTGAATGAAAAAAAAAACGCTCCGATGTAATAAAATCTATTTTCAAGTATAAATAAGCAATAAATTTTGGGCTCTCATACATGATGTCCTTCGTAAATGAATAACACTTCCTGCCATAACATTATTAAAACGATAATTTGAATAACTATATTTCCCAGTGAATTCTAGAAGTCGTGCTTAGATAATGACGTTATTTTTATGTCCAGAAGCAAAACAAGGGGCCATCTCAGCATTTGCTCAATGGATCAGGGAAACTGTACGAGAAACCTGATCGAGATGGTGGTCATTGACCCAGATGCTGCGATACAATACTTGTTATATATTGTTTAGAATCATACAGTCCAAATGGTAAATATAACATTAAATATCACTGTTAAAATTAATGTTGCTTTCCTTGTGATGCTCAGTATAGTCTCTAATTGTATAGAAACAGTTATGCAGTAGAAACGATTTTACTTTGAATTTTCACTTTTCTAAGGAAATTGTAAAATAATGTGCATGTAGTGTATGTGAATTTTATGTAATGAACAGTTGATACTGTCACCTGATGAGTATGATTTCTACGTCGAGTGTGATAGTAATAGACATCGGCGTTTACGGAAAATATATTCCCTCCCTTAAGCAAGTCATTTTTGACAAAAACCACTGATTCGTAAATCAACAGACAAGGTAATCGTAAAACTTCTAGATTAATGAAGAGAGACGTACAAGAATCACGTGAGTGGGATTTGGTTATTTTTTATTCGTACAATTCTTTTTTGTAATCTAAAAGTCTGGGAGCTATGAGATGTATTTCCTCAGAATATTATGCCATATCTCAGGCGGGAATGAGCATTCGCGAAATATACACAACGAGCACTATGAAGGCTGACTGATTTTGCAAGAATTCTGAACACGTAGCATAATGAAATTAATTTTGTGTTCAATTCATTTTAATGGACATTCCATTTACTGAATTGAAGACCTAAAGACATTGTTGCCTTAACATCTGTCAATAGTACACCGTCTATTTTCAATGAAGCACATAATTGTTTATTTGAAATGGAAAACTGCATTAAAACCGTTTTCTTTTCATTTACTATTAATTTATTTTTTCGGAACGTATTTGAAACATCGAATATTGTACTATTTACGGTTTCTATATAGCAAAGAATTTTCGTATCATCCGCAAAGAGAACTCTTCTTCCATTTCGAATCGTCGAGGGCATGTCGTTTACGTAAAGTAGAAACAGAATAGGGCCTAAAATCGATGCTTGAGGAACTCTACGTGCAATTGTCAGAGTAGGAAAGGTGTGTACAAAATGTTCCATCATTCCAGTAAGGTATTTCCACCCTCTGGGATCGTTGTTTAAGGTACGAACATAACCAATCTAGAGCAATACCACGGATTCCATATGAAGGTAATTTTGAAAGTGAAATGTCATGATCAATGACATCAAAAGCTTTTTAGAGATCTAAAAATAATCCAAAAGGTGCTTCGTTTTGATCCAATGATGAGGCGACATCTTTAAGAAAGAAAATATTATTATGCGCGCTCAATATCATTATGCGCTCTATCATTATGCCCTTCATTGTGCGCGCTCCAGCCACCGATATCGCCTTCGGCTTCTTGCCATTGTTTATGAAATATACATACTGAAAATAAATTACATTTCCCTTCTCTGTGAATTCCTGCGACTATCCTTCACTGGCTTCTCTGTGATAAGTAGAAGAATTACTATACTGAATAGTACGTAATATAATTTCCTCAATCATCATTTTAGTTCATTAACGAACATTTTAAATAAATGTAACTACGCGAAAAGTCATCAATAACTAATTTTCCTAAATAGTATACCACGCCTTATGTAGTTTTTAGCTTTTACGTATACATTTTCATTTATAATGGCAAAATAAATCAAATTTTTTATAACAAAACCTTGTAATAAATACCTTATTGTTCTTATTGTTTATTCAGAGAGGTCCACTAAGTTCACAAGCTACCTTCCTGTCCATTACGATTCCCTATTTTTGTAGCTGAACGGTTGCAAAGTTAGTTTGCACTTCTAATTTTATTACATGCTTACTTAATAAATGAGAATGGAGATGATGATTTTGGAAAAAGTACTTAAGTGGTTCCAAAGAGAGGGATTGGCAGAGTCCATTGACAGCGCTACAAGGGAGCGACCTGGCGCAGCATCGGATTCTACGCGACCGATGGCAACCGACGTCGTCGCACAGGGAGGTAAGAAAGGGAAAAGTTGGCAAAAAGTTCTAAAAGCGTTTTTCGGAATGTTTAGGTATAAAACACATCGTATAATTAAATAACGACATATTTCATTGTTTAACCTTCAAATATTTATTTACATAACTTCAAAATCAGAACTTTTATTACGTGACTCTTCAAGAAGTGAATTTGTACTTGAAGACTAACTTTGGTGTAACTTGTAGGTCCAAAGTCTTTGTGATATTTTTCTCTATTCCATTTGTGAAATCAGTGGGTTAGAAGCTATTAACAGCCTGCGAAGCAATTCCTTTTTTCTTCCAAGTTGCACTTTTTCTCATTTCTTTTCCTTTTCGGTGTATTTAATAACACCATACATATCCCTCCTTGTTAATGGAGAGCTTTCAGTACCAGATCATCAAGGAAAAATAAAACAAATGAATGATGTAGGTAGAAAGGCTAACAAAAGTAAATGTGCATAATCATAAAGTACATTAACGCATAATGGGCAAACATGGGCAAACTTTGATTAATGTTTTGAAAACTAGATGAATTCCAGAATCAGATTCAGTTAATATCATAGCCCGGAAATGCCTAGAAGGGAACTAAAAGACAATATGAAAAACTGGATTTAAAAATTTCATTCCATTCCGACACCTAAATTTTCTACTTGAAATTACAGATTTATTATTCAAGGAATATTTTGTTTGAAAAACAGATTGAAAGTACATGTATCCAGGTATCGTATCCATAGCACGTACGATTTTTCTAGTCGAGAGACCAAAAATATTTGCATCAAAAATCACACCTCTCTCCTTTCAGCGAGAGCGAAGAAGTGGGCTGCGCGTCACTTGTGCAAGTTCAAACTTGCACAGAAAGGAGTAGCGTGATTCCCCTTTCCTTTCCTGATCGTGACACGATGACGGAGACATTTTTCTATCCCTTTCATGTAAAATGGAGCTTATGGCGCATATTTTGATTTTCGACATTTTGCCCACTTCCCCTCTTCTGGCCCCACTGTGCGCCGCTCGTCAGTGGTTACCGAGTCACAAGAGGGCGTGCGCAGCAACCGCCCACCCGATCTTCCAGGAGCGCTCTCCAGGAATGACCCCGGCGGGCGGGCGGTGGTTTACGTTGGATGCACAACAATGCAATTTTCAAACATTCTGGGATTTGCACGAATATCGGACCACCATTTCAATAAATGTACCTGGCTCTATTCGAAGGAAAAACATTTGGAGCAATTTTTGCGAACATTTTGAAAATGGCGTTGAAATAATGTAAAGTAATGCAAAGAAGTAATGTAAAGAACTTACAACTCTGAAGATTCCGACTACATGGTGTATTAAAAAAATAAATTCACTACGTACACAGTGGCAATAAAACCCCACTTTTTCGGTGTCAGAGACCCGTGTTCGAATTATGAATTCACTGTGGTAGTATTAAATTAACTCACATAGAGAAACAAATTTCTATTTTTATAAATATTCTTAGTATATTTTTAAAGATGATACTTATGCAAATTTGTAACTATAAATCCTACCAATTTACAAATTAAACAAAAAAAACTCTGAAAAATTGTTAGTATTCCCTAAAAATTGAAAATTCTCGGATACACGGGATCATTGTTTCGGTCTATCTTAATACGCCCCGGTAAAACCTAACTGATAAATTAGAGGAAATGATGTGGTAGTTCTTTGCATAAAGGGTAAAAAGACGGTAAAAAGTTATCCTAAATCAAATGAAGTATGCGTGGTTACATTATAATTCTAACGTAAAAATAAAATATTTGAAAGGTGCAAAATTAAATCAATTTTCAATTTACATACAATTATTATTTACAAAAGACAGAATTTTCGCAGAGTTCGGATTGTATATTCTTATTTATACGTATATATAAATACTTAGATAAGGAACAGCCAACTTTTTCTCTAGTTTGAAACATCTACAGATGTGACAGCGTAGGCTTCTGCTGCCGTCAGCAACTACTTAGCTGTCCGGAAGATGCCGCGTCCTAGGCAGAGTTGCCGACGTTTCAGACGCCATTCCGTGACCTTACTCCTGGAGGAAGGCTGCAAGTGCCTAGAACGCAGCGTCTACCGGACAGTCAAGTTCTTAACTACAAAAATCTTGATTTTTTAAAACTATGGCACAGCAATTAAAAAAAGTGAAAAATTCACAGTATTCAAAGATGACGTTTTAAGATTTTTCGTGCCTGGGACGGTGATCCAAGACAGTAAACAGACCTGGCAAATCCGAGTTCAACCTGTTCCCCATCTTTTCCCACATGTCCCCTACTTATCTTTGTGATTGAATTATTTTTGTACAAACCGCCAAAACTATAATATTTCCTTAGCGTATGGTATACTTACGCAAAGGAATAGAAATATTAAAAACTGATAATTTGTTACTAAATACCAAAACCAATATATTACTGGGAGCTACAACAATGTCAACAAATGTATAATAAATACTAAAATAAATGCACAGAACTGTGGCAGTCATTTTCATAGTATATTTAAGGTCATGGTAATTTAAAGGCGGGAAAATGTTTTTTTTTATTTTTTTAACTGCAGCCCAGTGGTCGAAAATATCTGAAAATAATTCACAATAATTTGTGTTTTAAGAGGAACGTTTCAGAGTTTTTGGAGCCAGTTCCATGATTCCAAGACACTAAAAACTATTTTTTGTTTTTTGTTTTTCAAAAATATTTTTTCTTTGAATTTCGGTCTAAGAAAATATCAAAAAATATTTTTCTAAGAATGTAAATTGTTTTATTATTTATCATAGTGTTTCAGTCAGATAACATAGTGTTAAGTTGCCGAAAAAAATTAAAATTAAAAAACACGCTTTTGGCTGTAGATGGGTGTGAGAGGTGGGACGGGGGATAAGAAACCTTTCAAAAAGTTTATTTTTATGTTAGAATTATAATGTAAATTTAACCAGTCGTACGTCATTTGGTTTAGGGGAACATTTTACCATGTTATCCGGATGTATCCTTTGGAAAATCTTTTCCAAAAATTCTCTTCCAAAAGTCAAAAAATTATGAAATGTGAATTTTGAGGCAAAAAGAACTTCGTTGATGCGCTTCAAAAGCCATTGAAGAGTTTCTTAAAATAAGCCACATATATTTCTTAGTAATACGTTAATTAAATTATGCAATCACTAATCTAGACTAATCAAAATTATATTTCATAAATTAATTTAACTCCAGTTTTGCAGCGTACTAGCTTTCTTAGTGCGATCTCGGGGTTCGTTCCCCATCAGGGTTAAAAGAGAATTGTAGCTTTCCTTTAAAGCGTCTCAGTTTCTGGAGCTGTGTGATGAAGAAAACCCCAGGAAGGTGGAGTTTGTTAGTTGCGGTGAAGGGAATACGTCATGTTTGCCACACGTCTCTCTTAGGTCTCATTCACAATGCAAACTTAAACGTAACATAATGCTGTAAACTTTGCCGTAAAATTTACACGTAAAAACAAGCATTCACAATGACTCGGACGTAAGTTTCGCCTGAACCAATCAGAATTCAACGTACTGAAACTTGATCGATTATTTTCTCCCATGGTGGAAAAATCTTTCCACCATAGTTTCTAGCTTCTTCTTCGACATTCCTATCGATTTGTCTTACATGCGAGTAGCTGTTGTAGTAGTGCTCGTATTTCCTTCGTGTTATAAACAAGGATTCTTTTGAACCAAATTCACGAGTAATTCGTTGGACAATCAGTTTATTCGCCATGTCTAGTTAAAGTCACAATAAAAATTGCCCAAATTCTTTCTTTGAATTCACTACACGCATCAAAACCGTACGCAAACTAGTTATCTACATTACAACAAGAAAATGACATAACCACAAACTACCTGAACACAATCTGAAATCTACCTTCCACGCTGCCCGCTGATTGGTCTTCGGTAGAATTCGGACGTAAATTTAACATGAAAAGCTTAGAGCTTATCAACTCTTAAGTTTACGGACTAACGTCTACGGTTATGTCAAGGCATTGTGGATGGTCTCGCTTAATAACTCATTCATAGGTTTTCGTTACGTTTACGTTTAAGTTTACATTGTGAATGAGGCCTTACTACCCAAGAGTGGGAATTAACTAGGCTCAGGCATGCAGAACACCATTAGCTGGCCGGCAAATTTAGATAAACGATCCAAAATGCTAAATACATACACGCAATTCTAGATTTGGTTTATATTTATCTGAACACGACATAGTACAAAACAATTTTCAGAATCAACAATAAAAATGTTTAGTCGACACAGATTGTATTGCACAGATAACTGTGTAGTGCATCATGCATGTGTACAAATATTGTGGGGGAAGTTAAATGATGTGTGTTAATGTGAAAAAGAGGTAGTACAAGGAAACAGGATTTTTAAAAGCTTCTCTCTTTCATATCATAAATGAAAATGCGTTGTTTAGCGTGATCGGGTGTATTACTAACGCACGTATACCCATAACCAATACACATTAATTAAATCCAACTGGTGATATTTATGTTATGATAATTGTATGTTGTCATACTGTTAATATTTCAGTTCTATGTGACAGTATTCAAACGCTATTAATTGTTAATATAATCACTTCATACACAATGCAGATCCCTTGGCATGAATCACTCATTCATTAATCTTTATGCAGACAGTTAAAGCGTTCAGTCACCGCGACTCGCGTTTGTGAATCGCGTGCAGCATAAAAACTTACGCGCTGTCTTTTGGTTCACAATGAAGTTGAATGAATCATACGCTTGTGTTGTTCCTTCACCACTTGGAAGGGCTCACTTTGAGCAAGGTCATGGTCGGAGACGCGGCGCGTGGCGGGGATGGTCCGTGTGGGGAGGGGCGTGAAGGGCGCGAGGAGCGGGGCGCGGGGCGGGGAGGCGCGTGTGAGGATGCTGGCAAGGGGCGTGGCTCGGAGTGGCCGTGACTGCCGCCGCCAGCCAGCCGGTGCTAATTTAGGAGGCAGGCGCTTGTGCCTCCACTACCGCCGCCGCGCCACGCCGCGCCTCGCCACGTAGCGCCGTGCCACGCCGCGCCACGCCACGCAGCGCCACGACCCACCACGCCGCGCCACGCCCCGCCACGCCTCGCGACCCCCCGCCCCGGCACGCCGCGGCGTTGAGACTTCCGTCACGGCTGCCTTCACTCGCCGTCGCTCCTCTTCCGTCATCGTTTTCGCAGCCTCCGTCACTCCTGTTTCATTTACGTCCTCGGATTCTTAACTCACGTGTCTTACCTTCGTTTTACTCTTAACTTTCCTCTCCCACTCCCTCACAGAGCCTGTGCACACGAAAAGTGAAACATCAAATAAATTGTCATTTTGCATAATAACGATTTAAATCCGAGTGCAGCCGAGCATTCTGCGGCCGAAGGTAAAATCTATGTGCCGACTCCCCTGTGAACTCCGTAAGAAACTTCTACTTTTAAAAATAGTTTTTTTCAACATATTTCTTTTCGTAACATAAAGATAACTATTTTTCCGTTGTGTCCCTTTTCCTTTCCCTCTTCTACCGCCACTGCCCCCGAGGCTGTCTGCATTTCCTCCGCCGCAACTGCCACTGCCGTTACCATTCGTTAATCGTCGCCTCTGACGGCGTCGTCGATGTCATTGTTAAGAATAGGTAAAAAGACAGGAATACATCTATACTGCCGAGGGCTTACTGAGGAGCAGTTGCAGGAGGTCTCGTGAACGTATTTAGACGAGGGATACGTATCGCATTACGTGGATGCTGTAGTCGCTTTAGATGCACAGTAACTGCGCACACGTTAGATACAGTGACGTACAATAAATAATTGTATTCTCTTTAACGGAAGATTAATCTTCACCATCATGGCCAATAGAAAAAATCAATTTAAGAGCAGGTGAACATTCAAAATGAAATGAATGTTTGAAGAAAATAACACTTTTTTGCCTATGAAATTCTAATTTATGTTACAACGTCCCAGTTGTTGCACAGTAATGCATGGCTTTGTCAGCAGTTCATTGAGATGTAACAACTAAAATCTCAATCTCAATCTGAAACTGAATTTACACATACATTTCGTTATAATATATAATATATATATGTATATATATATATATAATATATATATATATATATATATATATATATATATATTATATATATATACATATATATATATGTATATATATACATATATATATATATATATATATATATATATATATGTTAAAAATAATGTCAGTAGAAATGCAACTTTTGCCCACAAATCAATCAGAAAATTACAAACATCTATAAAAAATAGTTCAGAGGTTGTCGTGAATTCGGATGTGCACACAATGATAAACTGACTTCAGTATATTTACATTTATGAAAAAAAAAGATTGATACTGTGGATGTTAATTAATTATTTCGTTAGGAAAAGGGAACGTTCCTGGCGCCATTTCATGAACAAGAATGAACAAAAGTAACGATTTTGTGGGTTGCGCTTTGCGTCGCCGCGATCTTGAGACCGCCGCTTTAACAGCAGCGTCTGCTTCGGTGGCAGGAAGTAGGGATGTGGGTGGGGGAGTGGGAGGTACGCGGTGCGCGGAGATGGGTGGTGGGCGAAAGCGGGTGATGGGCGGTGAGCAGTGGGTGGAGGTGGTGGATGGAGGTGCGCAATGGGCAGTAGGCAGTGGGTGGTGGCAGGTGAGTGGAAATGGGCTATGGTGGGAAGAAGTGGGCAGAGAGCGGAGGTGGGTGATGGGGAGGGCGATGTGGAAGGTGGTGGGCAGTGGGCGGTGGCAATTCGCGGAGGTGGGCAATGAGAGGAAGTGGGTGATGGGCAGGGGAAGGTGAACTGCGATGGCAGTGCGCGGTGGGCAGTGGGCAGTGAGCAGAAGTGGGCAGTGGGTGGAGGTGGGTGATGGGCAGGGGAAGGTGGCGTGGCGTGGAGTGGGCAGATGGGGGGGGGCAGTGAGCGGAAACGGCGATGGTGTGCGGAAGTGTGTGGTGGGCGGTGGGCGGAGGTGGGCGTGGGTGGCGGTGGAAGCCCTGCCGGAGCTCGCGCCGCGCGGCCAGAGGTGCGGCGGCGGATGTTTTAGTGCCGCCACTAATCCCGCGCCTCACGTGCACGTCAGCCTCCGGAGCGCCGCTGATCCTCGTTCTATGCGGAGCTTGCCCGCGTGATATGGGTTGCGCGCCGGACGAGATAGGATGCCCCGGCCTCAGCTCTAGATCCACAATGGCTGCGAGAGCGGTGAAGTCAAAGAAACTATGATGGAAAGCAAGAAATTATTTGAATGGTTTGTGTTGATGTTATTGGGAATTGCTTATGGCTTTGCAGTTATGTTTTTATTAAACAGCAACTCAGAGAAGGAGTTTTTCTAATATTCTGTTATTTTTTTCTTAGAGTTATGAACTGTGAGTGTGAAAGGAAACCAATAAAAACGTCTGATTAAATTGACGAATTCTCTGATCTACAGGTAAAAATATTTGAGTGAGTTAACGTCTGTTATCTTCTTTATTTGTAAAAACATTCTGTTATTTTTGTAAACTCGGACACTGAAATATTATTTTTTCAAATAAATAATTTTGAATTATCTTTCGGCCTTCAATGGAATATTTTCAAATAATTTCACATCCAAAATTGTTAGATAGGCTAAACAAAATTGTTGATAATATAAAAACCACAGGTCTATAGATACAAACTGTTTAACATGACCTGACAACTGATGATGATATGCTGTCAACTGTTAAATTTAGAATGAAATATAAATAGAATGAAAACCTACCGTCCGACAAGACCTGCGGATTAATGGATTAAAATTTTTCCAGGTAGAAGGGAGAATGTTTTAAAAATGTATGTCCGAGAACCTAGACGCGTGCATTTTTAACATTCATCTTGCATTCGCAAAAACGGAAACAACCAGAAAACAAATGAAATTCAGTGAAATAGGAATCATGTTTGCACCACACTAGAAACGTCTGTGTTGCTCGCTCGGCACAATTTTCACGTCGCGAACTCTTCTCTGAAAGCTGCTTTTGCGAAAACTCGGCCCCGGGAGCTGATGCGAAGTGCCCAACCAACGGGCAGCGGCTCACTAAATCCCCAACGCGCACTTTCAGCCGTGCACCATGCCGGCCGCTTCAATTCTATCCCCGCAGGCGGCCGCTGGACGCAGATGAAAACCGGTACATTTCAAAGGAACAAACAGGAAGCACTATTCTCTGTCGGGGGTGTTGGAAGAACCTATTAGCAGCCGATTAGCAATCTATTGTTAGCATATGTACGTTTATGATCCTGAATATTAAATAAGTAATAGTTGGAGGACATTCAATGTGAGAATGAAGGTTTGGTCAGCAATAAATATTTTCAGAAATGTGTATGTTAAATATTGTGTGATATTTTGTTGTTGCATATTAAGGTTATTTCACGAAATGAATCCATTGATATGATCGGATTATTGATATGACGACTGCGATAGGCCGAAAGATTTTGAGCCAGTGTTCTTGTTTTCGGCAGTTAAATGGCTGGGTCGAAATGGATCCAGGGCATCAACTGATGTCACCGCGGTGCCGCTGACTGGAAGGTCCTAAGAGCCGAATCCCGACTGTGGCAGGATTTTCGACCCTAGCTAGATAACTATGACGAATTCAGACGCCGCCTGGAGGAGTCTAGCGACCAACTGCTCTAAAAGTAGTTTTCTGTGGGTTCTTCAATCAACACTAGGTGAATATCGGAGCTGTATCCTATCGAACAGGATAATGACCGCGCGCGGCCTTTCCTTCCTCTGCCTTGTCGTATCCACATCCCTTGCTTACACACGTTTAGACCGATAGACCATGCAGTACACTACCACACAAGCCGGGAGACCAGTCGAGAGCTTTAAGTTTGACTCAGCAGGAGCAGTTCCTCGCTGGGAAAGATACCCAGATGAGGAAAATCCCGTGGAAACTGACATCATTCAGCGGGGAAAGAACACCACCACATTCCGTAATAATACATTCACTACACGTAGTGTACTAATGACCATGCAGTTGACGCGCACGGAAACTCGAAATAATTAACCAATAGAAGTCGACCACCATCTTGCTGAGAATTCTAAAGACCGTCTGCTCCGTTTTCGTGGGCTTCTCCGATTAGTTGCAGGTGGTTGCCTGGCCAATAGCTTAAACACCAGCGACTGATTGGGCGTGACCGGCCCTTCCCCATTTTAGACGCACTCTTTTTCTGAATGTCCAGCGACGGGCTGATTTCCCAACCATATATGGCCCATCCCTCAATGACTTAGAAAATCATCAAGCCTGAGAGATCCAGGGTGCAGCCTGCAATCTGCAAGATTCCCGAGATGTGGTGTGTGTAGTAATGAAATATTCGAAATAAAAATAAATATGATTTCATTGTATTGTAAAATGAAAATCGCAATATTCTGCGGTACGTTTTCTTTTGTAACAACTGCATATTTTGAATCATAATATATTTTTGTATTATGCTTTAAGTTTTTGAAGAGATGTTTCTTAGGGTCTTGTTTTAGTTTAAGTTTTAGATTCGAAATTTTTTACAGTCCTATTTCCTGAACTCCTAATACAGATTTAATCTAAAGGACTAGAGAAAGACATTAAACTTGTTAATGGTTAGATCGTTAGATAATTTAAGATTATGAGCATTTACAACTTTCAGAAATTTTAAAATTTAAAAAATTTTGAAAAGTTGAAAAAGTTGAAAGTTTTCTGGTATCACTGCCCCAAACGTTATTTGTAGTAGAATACAATCTTAGGAAAGAGTTTTAAAAATTAAATTAAATTATGAAACAACAATTCTGCTTGCCATCTGTTAAAACAAAACTTCAATTAACCGCTAAAAATTCTGAGCTATTAAAATTTATGTGAATGAAATAGGAATAGAAAGATATTGATGAGTTAAATATAATATTTTCAAGCTTATTATGTTGTAGTTTACATTTTGCTACTTCCCTTATTAAAGATACGATTCAATAATGGGTTTATTTCCTTTAATCCATGGAGAAAGTACGAAAAACGTCGTTCCTTCTGGTAGTTCTGTTTTATGTCTGTGTATTTCATTTTATAAAATATATACTACTTATGTTTCTGTAAAAAAAGGCGTACGCATTATGTAAACTGACTTAACCTAACAATTGTTGGTTTTAGTGAATATTGTATTTCCTCGCAGTGGTAGGTCTAATAGTGTAGTAGTTGTTCTATTCACGGCAACAGGGAGGGCAGGGCAAAACGGGAGGAGTCCCTAGCGCCTTGTTAATATTTAGTGTGCTGTGGAAATATTCATAATACATTATGAATACTTAATTTCTGTTCCTCATTATTATGAACTACTAGAACAACTTTTCCAAAATGTAGATACATAATTCAATTGATGTATTTATAACAGATATTACCCCTAATGAGAGGTATGAGGTAAGCAAATACAAATTATGAAACATCCGATTGTCCAGTTTCATAACTCGTACTAATGTTTACAGCTGCTTTAACTGAAATTTTGTTTTATGAAAATATGAGATAATTAGTAATATTTAGTACAAATACTATAAATTCTCTGCACAGATTCTGCAGTTCATTGCAGAGATAGCCTTTCTAAAGCCTCGCCGGAGTCAATATGATAGTTGTGTACGACGACAGTGTTTTAATTGTTACCGTTTTCCACGAATTCTAAGCAAAATAATTCAAATTTTTAATTAATTAAATTTTTTCCTCTCGTAATTTCGTGTTGCCTATTGGCGTATACCAGAAATAACACTGAAGATTAAAATAATAAACAGAAATAGGTGAAGTTCAGTCACAATCTACCATCAAATGGAACAACTATATCCCAGAGTATACAACTGTAAATCTTCTTCTTAGAAGATCATTTTTCATGATACATATTGAGTTCAATGATATTTCTATAAAGGTCGCAGAATTTGCAGATACTAGGCACCCAGGTGGATCTTTATCATAATTGTCAGCTGCTGTTAAACATATTGGTATTGCAGTGAATTGTCGTTGACATTTACACAACTGAAATTATTTAAGGCATTGTCATTGCCAACAATATTGTTTACTACAATAAGAGCAGTTTTTCAAGATGAGATTTCAAACAGACCTTCTTCCTTTCAAATCATCCACTTTTCAAATATATCACATATTGGCACCGTTACGTAGACGACAGCCTTGTTCTCTGGGCCGGTAAGCCTAGACAAATTGACCACTTTACTGATTTCCTCAACAACACACATCCTATTATAAAATTCATTATAGAACGAAGACAAATCTATCAATTTACTAGACCTAAATATCGGCATATCTGAAAACAAACATGCATTCAATATTTTCAGAAAACCGACGTACACAGACACAGTCATCCACAACTCTTCACAACACCCTATTCAACACAACACGCTCCATTCCACTACATGGCACACAGATTACTAAGCCTGCCTCTCACTAAATCTCATTTTCTGGAAAAACTGAACACTATTCAACACGTTACTATGGCAAACGGTTGCCTCACAGCTCTCGTCAATAACATATTACGCCGCAAAATACACGAACGGAAACTGAAAATGTACACTACACTCTCTAAAGTAACACTAACACCAGACAAGTACACTTGCTTACCATATTTTGGAAAACTTTCAGAAAAAATAGCACACAATATACATAAAGCCGGTATCAAAGTTTCATTCAAAACACACAATTCTCTCAGAAAAATCCTAGAAAACACAGATCTAGAAAAAAAGCGGCGTCTACGCACTACATTGCCACGACTGCGAAACAAAATATATTGGCAAACCGACAGAACTTTCAGTGCAAGAATAAAAAACATATACACGCTTGGAAACACACCTGTAAATCTCACTTTGCCAATCATTTACTTCAGACAGGCCACACATTCAATCCACACACAGACATTCACATACTGGAAATAGAAAATCAATATCATACCAGATTAACATCGGAAAACTTCCACATCCATCTAAATAGTAACCTACTGAATGTAAACATAAACTATAACCCCTCCCCTCTGCTAAAATTATTTGGCACTACCCTCACACCACACTCTTCGGGGACGGCACAGCCCCCCGCACCCAGGCCATTAACCCTCCTCCTCCTCCACCCCACAGCCGGTTCTTAAGCTGCTGGGCCCAAACCCACGGTACTCGTTTTTGTGGCTTCCAGACAGCAGGTAAGACAGCTCAACTTACTTTTCGTATTTTGCTATTACAAATTTTTCATGTTTATTTCACTTTCTTGCTTAGATTTACAAATTACTGTGTCATTAAACGATCTAACTCTACGCCCCCTTCTTCCTTTCTTTTCTTTAATTCTTCTTTTCTTTTCATTTTTTAAGAGGTTTTAAAATTAAAATTATTTAATATATAACCATTTACTTTTCTTACTCTGTTAATTCTAATGTTTTGTTTATATTTTCTTGTATCAGAAAACTGATGATGATGGCTAAGCCATCGAAAGCTGCTCTAACAATAAACAATATTGTTGGCAATGAATTATTGAATTATGTCAATGCCGTTAAACAGTTTGTAACTGAAATGATTAATTTACTTGTTTTTACAAACTAAAAAAAGTTTCATCTGATGTGACTACTACTTGTTTCAAGTATCTGGTAAGTTCATATTTTGTTACACTTATCTACAGTAATGTAATCTGCCTGTCGGAGATTTTTAAGTAATATTTGGTTTTTGTTCACATATCACCATAACAAAAACTCGTAAGATTGATTTACAACATTAGGCCACTTTTTTTTGCTACATCTAATTTTTTGCTACATTTATTGGTTAATTTGTTGTTGTTTTTTAAACACTATCTATGAAGAACGAAAGACTGTAGAACATTATTTATTACTTCGAGTGTGCGTCGGAAGGGATTTCTGCCGAGAGTACATGGAATTATGATGAGAGTAATGTAACAGATGATCCAGAGGCGGCTAAAGTTATCGTGAGAAGAGGTTGCAAACTCCCAGAAATAATTAAGAATGCTACAAGACATTAACATTAATAATGATGTGTAGGAACGTGGTTGGCAAATTAAGCTTCCGTGTATGCAACCTACGAAGCTCACGCTCGCATTCACTCTGAGACCATATAACCCTCCTACTCCACTTACATTAAATTAGGAATTAATTAACTTGCACCCGCGTAATAAACCCATCAAATATCTACGATGATTATTGTATACACAATTAACCTGGAAACAGCACATAAATAATAAAATATTATAGGCGAAAACAAAACTCAAGTCCAATAATAAACTGGTCAAACATACGTTCATGTAACACAGCTCTAACTAAATTTAAAACCATAATTAGACCGCTGCTATGATATTGTTGTCATGTTCGGATAAATGCCGCGAGATAAAGCACAAATAAACTACGGATCGTTCAAAATCAGTTTCTCGGAACAATTACAAATGCTCCGTGGATTATTTCCAACCGAAATAGTAAAAAAAACCGGTAGGAAACCACATCACGTATCTCTCCACACAGTTTTATTGCAGCTTACCTCAACTCACCAGAATAAGTCCCCTTCAGTTAGGTAGAAATCCCACTCATGATACCCGTATTAAAAATAGATTCCCCTTCTTCCTTACAAAGTTTTCCGAAACGTAACTTCCCTGAGAGGATAACAGATAAAGGATTCCTCTCCTAAAAACGTAATTTTTAGAATTACGTTATTAGCATTAAGTATAAATTAAGCCAATAATACATATGTGCAGTGTAAACTGAACTTTGTAAAACCTGAAAATGTTTATAGTAAAAAAACGAAGCTCAAAATGCTTATTCCGAATGGGAGAAAAGTGTTCATATTAATTTTCGAGTGTTGTTGTTATTATATAAGTTATTCTATGTGGTAATGTTGACGTGTACGCTTGTTTTAATAAGTGAAATTTATGTTTGAAACTTTTTAACAGAAGGGTCTTTAATCGAAATCACGCTGCAAACGGTCTACAAGCGAGTGGTTTGATCCCCATACATTAGAGATTTGGTTTGAATTCCTAATGTTACCTATCAAGAAACAGAAACAACCATTTGAGTAGTTACCCTTATTCACACATTGGCATTGCATTGGCATTGCTTTGGAAGAGGGTGGTCTTCAAACGAACTTAATAATTTCCTGAAAGCAAAACCAATGCCTGCATAATGGAATCCCAACTTAAGAGAGATATTTTAGAAAAAACTAAAAACGTACTCCATAGTTGTACCATTCGATGATACTTCACTCAAATCACAATTCAATACATAAAGTTGATTTTTACAGATTTTTTTACTTCATATGGAAATGTTTGATAACCACCTTCTAATGTGTCAACTGCTCCGTTTGGATATGGCTTCAATCTCATCGAAAAAAATTCATAGATTGTTGTTGTTGCCACTGACTGATGTATTGTTCATTTCATCATTAGCATCTTAGCATCATTAGCAACTGATGTATTGTTCATTTCATCTGTAGCCTCAGTGTATTCGCCCTTCGTCTGCTCTGTGGATCCTCGAAATCCACTTCTACCTTTGATTAATTCTATCAAGAAATATTGTTCTAAACTTAAAAATAAGTTCACCATGAAGCCCATTTAAGCTCGTCTTGAAACATTCGTAAATTGAGTTACATAATTTTCGCAGTTCGCGTTAAAATGGATATACATTGGGAAATAACGTACGATCCTGCCAACATTTACATAACGCTTTCCTTCGCCGCTTTCCATTTTCTCTCTTTGCATTCTTCATTAAGCGTAGTAGAGGGGAGCAGGGCCGGAAGGTCGGAGGTAAAGAAGAACGTTTATTTTTTCTACAGAGCGTAAGTGATGTTATCGTGATGCAGCCTCCATTGGCGGACCTTATGTTCGAGCTAACTACCTTTTTTAAAGTGGATCGACCATGGTATTTTTAATTAAATTTGTTGAGAAGTTTAACCATTCTTTTTGCGAGGTCTTTGGCGTTGCAATTTTTGTAGGCATCCCTAGTTTGCTGCACGGCGCCGTGCGCCACTGCCTTCCACTTACCTTGGCTGCCCGGTGCTACTACACGGGGAACAGCCGGGAAGCACGGATTGCACTCCTTCGGTGCACAGGTTTTTTAATGAAAAGTGGAAGCTCATTTGCTGAAACTCTTATGTCTGGGGCATGCCATCTGTTTCATGGGTACAAGAATGGAACGTCCCTTTTCAGGGACGAAATTAGAGCATCTCTTCTTTGCTACAGCGGAGGAACTTCGTTTTGTTATAGTACTGCGTCACGCAGCTTTCGCCGGTAAGAAAACAGCTGAGACAGGGACGCGGCTTCCTCTGAAGGGGAGGGGAAAGGAAAAGCGATGGAGGGGATGGCGCGGAAGGCGGGAAGGGGGAGGGTGGGGTGAGAACAGGGCTGTAGCGGCGTCGCGTCGACTGCTTGAAAATGCGCAATCAAAATCTGGTTTAATCTCGTCGTGTTTGTCTTCTTCACTTGTGTCTGGCGACGAGGGTCCTTTCCAATTTCTGAGGAAATTTCTTTCGTGAAGATGAAATTGAGTAATTGTCTCTTTAATAAAAGATGTCGAGAAATTTTATTGAGAAAATCAAGAGGTGATGTTCATTTCTGGAATGGGTTTGGAACACCTACCGACTACCTTTCCGATTTTGTTTTTCTACTGGAGAAAATAACATTATTAAGGACTATAGAATAATTTCCAGAAGTTGTAAGTCTTCCGTTTGCAAAATCCAAGCTTATCTCTTCATAATAATAAGTAAGCTCTCAAATGTCTAAATGACAGTAATACTTCTTTTGATATTTGGGTGGTAACGGTGTTGATAGCTAATTATAAACTGTTTGTGTATTATTATCATAATTGATTAAACAATTATACCTACATACATACTAGTAGATTCTTTATGCTTTGAAGTGCAGTTGTCAGAACATTTTTTATAAATTCCAATGTAGATCACTACTACGAAAAGTCCTTTGAAACTATAATTATTACACACTTTTCACCTCACATTGCAAAACTCAAATTATTTAAGACAAGTGACACATTTAATTTAACCTCCTTCCTTTTTACTTTCTCGCCTTACTATGTACTTACAATGAAAAGAGAAATTATTGTAATGTTACGCCACAAATCTATGATTGTTTGAAAGAATAACTCGTATAGTTGCCCATGGTGCCGAAAATTGCGTAAGTCTTGTTCATGCATGTGGTAAATGACTTCCTCTATCACATTTTATAAGAAGAATTAACGTTTTGTGGGTCCAAGACTCCAAAAAATTGGTTCATTGCAAAACCGTCTGTCCGTCCGTCCATCTGTTTGTCTTTGTCTGTGATGAATGATAGCGCCTAAATCATTCCGATGATTTTCTCTCAAATAGATATTTCCCGACCGATCTGAACGAATTCGAGATAATGTGAGTTTGAAAAGGATATTTTGATTTTTCGGGGCTACTTTGCGTTACGCGTTATCATTTTCAACATTTTCTAAAAAAATGCCTCAACATACTTTTGTTACACGGTTTCCTCGAATAGCACAAAGCCGGCTTAAGTATAGTGGTTTCATTTTCGTTGAATTCTTTGAATTTTCAAAACTGCAAAAGTGAAAATATTTTCTATGTCTTTTCAAAGCTTAAAAAATTGATGATTCTTTTAATGAAAGTACATCTAGAAAGACAGATTTTTAAATGTACTATGTTTTAAAATTGTGATTAATTTCCGCGTAATTTTGTGTGAAATATCAATAATTTTTAATCAATCGTTTTTTCAAAAACCGCTCCAATTTTTTTCTGTAATTTTTTTCTCGGATGGAGCATTAGACGCTTAAAAATGGCACAGTTCCCAATTTCGACAATCGGTCTTTTCAAAAATTGCAAAAATTAAAAAATGCAAAATTACAACGGAATATCGCTTAATGAAATATGTTTTTTTTAATTAGACCTTAAAATAATTTTAATGAAATTGCATTTGCAAATGTGCAACTTCTTTTGAAAGTGTCTCGGGGCGTTGGAAGGGGATTAAGTTTAGCTGTGAGCCTGATTGAGTAGGGGTAACCTGAATGGAGAGCAAAATCTAAGAACTTGATTTCGAACCCCAACTCAACGAAACATTTCATCTAATTTAGCGCTTTTTGCAGGTTCCAGTACTATAAAATAGCGCAGTCATTATAAATAATGCGATGAAATATGTACTGTTGTAGCTCCGTTACTTACTTCCTAGTATATTATTTAAACTATGAAAAAATGTAATGCTTCACGAGAAATGCTGCAGAAATGTTTTGACAGAAAAATACGCCTTGTCCATGACACTGTAGATGAAGGGAAGGTGAATTGTTCTTGGTCGCTATGTTTAGCAAATTTCTCCTGCGTGGTGTAGTCAGTATTAACATTTTGTTTCCCCTTGACACCAAAACGTTTTTTTTTCTCTCAAAATTTATCTCTATTCATTTGTCTATGAACGAAGTGCCGACTGTCGCCGAGGAACAGCAGAGATGTGCCGACGTGCTGACAATAGTTTTTGGATGCACAAGGACCCCAGCAAGTTTACGGTATTTCTACTGCTAAAATTCCAAGAAAATCTCACCATTCATCCAATGTGTAATGACAATTCTGCCCTTTAAAGTGTTACTCATAGAGCCTACTGTTTTAACTGTCTCTCGCGCTATCTCTAGGTGAAGAGAGCATTGGCAAACTGCTCGCTTATTCCATTTGCCTGGTGCGGCTCATTGGTGCAACTTCTAGGGAGCAAAAAGATCCCAACCGGGAGATCTGTTCTCTTTACAGAGAGACTTTAGTACATGTTAGCTTAATGTAGGAAAATATGAACCAAAGCGGAATTTATTTTTCAGGAAGAAAGGTAACAGACACCTTAATTCGATCCAAATATTGAAATTTCCGTTGCGTTATTTTGGTTGTATTGATGTTTCTCAGATATTTTTACTAATTTAATTTAAAAAAAGTATATATTAATCAATTATCCGATTTGTCTCAAATACTTAATATGCATCATTATTCTGATTGTGCTTCGTGATCGTCGCATCTATCGAATTCCGAGCTCCATACCTGTTCTGATACACTCGTGTATCATTAAACGTCACTCATTCGACATGAAGTGCTGGCATTATAATTTAAAATTTGTTTGCAAAACATTGCGAATCAATCATGTAAGAAATTCCTACGGAATTATTTGCCTCTGTGTTCTTAGCGTTTAACAATTGAACAGTATAAAACAGAACAGAATTATACAGACTCCAAGTTAGCGCTGTACGCAGATGATGTCGCCCTCTTCGCAACGCACAGCGACATTGCCGTAGCCAAGGACTATATTCAAAATACATTAAACGAGTATGTTAGCTGGACTCAGAAATGGAGAATAAAAATAAACCCGTTAAAATGTCAAGCAAAAATCTTCACGTTACGGCGCCCAAAAAATCCTACTGAATTATGCCTTCACAATACATTTATTCCGTGGACCTCCTCACCGATAAAAAAACTTAGGAGTGTTGCTTGACAAAAGATTGACATGGAAACCACACATAAATGCAATAGCAAACAAAGCATCTGCCAAAATTTCAAAACTCTTCCCTCTAATCAATGCACATTCTTCATTGAAAGTCGAATGCCGATTGCTACTATTTAAGTCCCTAATTCTACCAACCATGACTTATGCATGTCCAGTTTGGGGTTGTGCAGCGACAAGCAATCTCCAAAAATTATCAGCCATTCAGAATGTATTTTTAAGAAGAACTTTAAATGCCCCCTGGTTCATTCCGAACATCCAGATTCGCAGAGAATTGAAAATGCCGTCATTAATCGATCACATAACTCAAATAGCTCAAAACTTTTACCAAAACCTTCACACTTCCCCATGCTCCTTAACCTTCAGCCTAGGTCGCAATGCTGCATACTCACGTATTAAATCCAGGTATCCCAAAGACCGATTCAAACCACCGTAATCCCCCATAACTGTCAATAGATCAAACTGGAACAGTCTTCTACCTCGCTTCATTTACTTTAGCCCAATATTTATGTTATTCCGAGTAATATAAACCACTACTTATGGATGGCCATTCCCAAAAAGTAACAAACTGTGTATTTCATAATTTAACCTCCTCGAAAGACATGTATGTCGAACGAGAAGAAATAAATTAAAAAAAAAAGAATTATACAGACAGAAACGAAGGCCCTTTTAGAATATTTTAGCCATATAATATTATTGCATAGCAATCTAATTTTATATAAAGTTTCCGTTGCAGCGATTCTAACAAATATACTGACTACAAATTGGAGCAGGCGCGAAAATGTCAATCCCTTCAAAAATGTAAGTCGGAAATGTTCATTTGGCCATCTTATTTTAACAGCTGCAATCGCAGGTTGTCGAGTAGTCAATTTTCCTTCCGGGTTGGCACATTTTGTCAAACGTCACATTTCCGCGAAGTCGTGCGTCGTCCGTCTATCTAATAAGACGCGGATTCCTTTTCTCCCCAGAAGCCGCGACTCCGACAATATACGCCGTCGGTCACTGAGACGGCTTCGGAGGCATTCTCACAAAAGAACGCAAGGGAAGCAAAATTCTCCACGCAGTACTTGCTTCCTAAGGCGCGAGTCGCCTCGGCGAGATAGCGGCGACCGGGGGTGGGCGGGTGCAGGCGGCAAGCGATGGCGACCAGGTGCTCGACGCGGCGACGGTCCTCCCCTGCTCCCGCCCCGCCCACCCATTCCTCTCTCCTACACCCCCAGATCAATCTCTACCCTGCTGCCTTTCGGGCCCCATTCTGCCTCGCTCCGTCACCAGTCTCACTTCGTCCCTGCTTCGCCACACCAGACTCTTTCCACCTCTACGACACTCTGCCTTCCATGATGCCTTCATGCCTTCTCTCCATACGAAATGGGCCACGTCCCTCTGTGTCTTTGTTCAGCATTGGAGTGATGTTACCTCCGTGAATGTCGCTGCTGTTCAGGCAAATTTTCGACACAATAACGTTATTTGGTAACATTTTTACCGTTACCTTGCAACCCCAAACTGAACTACCCAGTAACCTGTCACAACAGGAACCTGCCATTTTAAATCTTCTTCTCGAAAATAATTTTGATTTTTCAGCTCGCAATCCGCTGCTACAAATTTGTTTTGACGATCTTTTTTAATTGAGTTTCACCACGTATTCAGTTCGTGTGTCAATAATGGTGTATTAAATACGTTCTATTAGTATTACGTCTTTCAGCTATTCAAAATTGTAGGCACAGTTCTCATCAAAATTTCCTTTTTGCAAGACCAACACTCTCGTTTTCATCAATGTACATCCGCATTTTCAACCTCCTCTCTGACGTGTCATTCCTTCTATCGCGTACGTTGTGCCATCTCCACTGTTGGTTACCGTCTTCTACTACCAACTGTGCCGCCTGTGCCGACCCCCCATCTTCACTTTCGCTTCCGCGTCCGTCCCCACCGCCGCGTCCCCTCCCCGCCCTCCGTATCATCCCAAGGCACGGCCTTCCCTACCCCACCCCCTCGGGCGGCTTGCTTTACGGCCGAGCCAGCTGCGACCGTGTTCCTCGAACTTTACCCTGCGCCCAATGGGCCTGCCGTACGTTACCCGGCCTCGTTGCGTATTTAGTTTCCTCTTCGCCTCAGTCAGCCCGCTATCGGAGCATTGTTACTTGAGCATTTGGGTCCGAATGGAAACAATGAGCAATTGGAATAACGAGTACGTACGACACCGCCAACTTCAACAACGAGCCGGGTTATTGCGTATGCCTTTCGGTAGCGGTTGCGGACACACTCGCAGGAATCATTACCGGCGGAGTTTCTTTTGAAGCGATGCTATTCTTGTTTTTCGGTCGTTTGCTCCCTCGCGGCTTTTTGTTGTTCTCCGGCGGGCAGACGTCCAGAGGACCGCTTCGATTGTATCTCGGAGAACGATCCATACGTCAGCTCCAACGAGCGTAATATGACGGGCTGTGGGTCGAGGATATCTTTGTTTTGCCTCTATTATAAACGCTGCCCACCACACGAACGCGAAAGAACAATCTCATTCCGCGCGATGAAAGCACTTCATCGCGCACCTGGCGCGGCTTCTCATTTGGCGCACAATGGGAGGTCGCGGCCGCGTAAAAGGTCCACGCGAGGGCTGCGTCCGTCTCCCCGGGGACGCAGCGGGCGATCGGTTAGCAGTCTGCTACGCTTGTGGATGCATATTTGCTGCATGTTTCCTACTTTTAATACTAATCCAATCACGGCCATCGGAGGTTATATCAACCACGAATAATACACATTTGAATGCTGGCGGTAACTTGTATTACTCTTCTACCTGGTTCATGCTTGCATAAATGGATAATGCAAATGCTCAATTCATAAATCTAAATGCAGATTTAGATTACGAGTCTTCAGTACATTTTTTAGTCCATGTGTATTTGCATTTTAATAGCATTTTTCTCTAGACCCAAATGACGTTTTTGAATCTTAATGGAACATAATTATTACTTACAAAAGACTACTGTGTTACTTTAAGTGGATGGAACATTATAAAAAAACTAGGGAACTGCAACAGCGAAAATGCTGCTGAATAAAACTACACTAATGATTTTCTAAATGGTAGCACGCACAATGCTCAGGAACAACCAGTAAAATACTCTCTATAACACTTCAACAATTTGAATACTTTAACAAAAACAGTTTTTAAGGATACTAAGACATACTAGTACAAACGCATACATATTACAATAGTTCTTTACATACTAAGAACATCAAAAAAATTATCTACCTTAACAGATACCTAAATAGCAAATATTTAACGGACGGCGGCCTTTTCCTTTGAGGTTTTCTGCCATATGACATCAACGATGTAAGAAGTAAAGTAATGAGATTAGAATTCAGTCGGTACGCGCAGTATGAAAATAAATGGATAAACACAATCAAATATTTGTATTTTTCAGACGCAAACGAATCCTTCATTGTTTATGGCTTTTTATAGTCCCTCGGTGTCTCTTGAAACTATAGGCATATCTCAAATGGCCGGAGGCAGCAAAAGTTTCCTTTCACTGTCTACGCGCAGAGAAAATTAGAACCCTGATATAGACATTATTGTACGATATAAGATAGTTCCCATTCGCAACTGTTTGCACGATCGCTAAAAACGTGAGAACTACCAAGTGAATTTCAATGAGTTTGCTTATCATAGAAAGCTTTAGCTTGTAATTCCATGCTATACTGTAATATATTAACATAGGGACTTTGGTCAAGGAAGAATTATTTGTGTTCTCATACATGCGTGTATTACCTAATACAACGATTCTAATATGACTTCATAGAAAAAGTGAGCTAATCAGAGAGGAAGTACCAGATGAAAACATAAGTAGAGAAAATTGTTCAGTCATAAATGTACTGAATGAAGTAGTGCCAAGGAGAAAAAGTGGGTGATGATCGAATAGTTTTCATGTATTGAAATACTTTGCTACAACTTGGAGTAATAACGCTAAAAATAACCTAGATCGTACTATATGAATAACTGATTTTAGAAGAAAATCGCCAAAAGCAAGAATTCGAACACAACAAATAAACTGCATATTGTAATCAAGGTATAAAAATGTAATGATATTTTATTTCTAATTAAAGTTTAATGTAAGGAAGTGAGTAATGTTTAGAAAAGTTTAGATAATTCATTGTGTGATTCTTATAGTAGTAATCGCCCATAGTAACAATAGCTTGAATCTGCGCTTAGTAATAATACGCCCTTCACGCTGGGTCAAAATACTATCAAAATTTAATATGTTGGAATATGGTTACAATATATAATAAAGTTGTCTGAGTAATCCCCAGTAAAAATATCTCAATTAATTTACCGTACACACTTCACACCATTTTCTGAGTACATGTAAAGAAAAGCATGCAATGAAATGCAAGGACGATGGAGCGTGATGGGAAGGGGGTGGGGAGGAACGGGATAGAGTGGGGCGGGTATTAGCTTGTTGCTATATTTCTTCAAATATTTAAATATTACTGTCCCAAATTAAATATTTTGAATCACTAATTTCTCAATTAAAAAGAAAATTATAGTCCATACACACGTACATTATGCAGAAACTTCCACAATACAGTTCAAGCTTGAACTACACTCAAGCGTTCATCAACATTTACAATAGCTTGAGAAAGTGTTGTAGTTCTTCAAATTGTTCTCTAAACAATTGTAGTCATTCGAATGTCTTCCAATTTCGTTATGGAAAGCTTTTTCGTTCTCCTGAATAATTGTGTCTTTGAATTATGATTGTTTTTTTTTAATCTTTAAGTGTATAAACTCTTTTATATACAATATAATATATTTATATACGTATATATAACACGTTTATCGTTTAAGCGCATCGCAAAGCAACAACGCCTGGCGTATTATACATCGCATTTGATGATAAAAGTGATATATGGTAGATGTTAACATAATGAATGGTGATGAATGTAAGAAAACTTTACCTTCTTGCACAAATAATCAAAATAAAAGAAGTATTTTGCTCCCTATTGTTATTTCGCATTGTTCACCGTTGACAAAGCGGAATGCTTATTTATTGTTCCTGGACAAGTAGCCAACGATACAATGGTGTAATTTTAAATGCCGCCGGTACTACATGTTCACTTATATCCTTCAATCTCATGTATCTAGAACATACTGGCCGTTCTCTCACAGAATGCCAAGCCGAGCCAAATGGGTCAATCGCACCAACAGATGAAGGGCCTCACGGCGTATCGTCAACATTGATTTTCCTGCGTGCTACTTCAAACCGTAATGGTAAGTTAATTCGATTGATAATATTAATTGCAGTATTGTTGTTTTCTTGGAAATAATTGTTATATTCTTTTTACCAATTACTGAATTATCAAGTTTTGCAGGGAGTAAGATTTTACTATATTTTTCTTGAACATTTTGACTATATCGATGATTTTCTTGAATTCCAAATAACATCATAATTTCGTAATAATATATCAAAAATAGCTTACATGGACTTTCCATAATATGTTGCCGACTGCACATCCTCCGCTTCCCGCCTTCTCCCCGGAGTTTCCAGTGCTGGTCGACATTAGTGAGTTGAACTAAACACAGATCGCAGCACCTGGGGTCTGACGCGCTCTCCCAAAGTTCTCTAACCTACCCCTTCCGTTCCTCGGGCTGCCCTTGCGCCACCCATCTGCATCCCACCTTCCCCAACCTTTATCTGACCAGAAACCATTTCTTACGCAGCTATAGTAACGGTAGTGAGCTATCAGATCGAGGTATGATTACAACAGAAAACCCATTTGGGAAGACATAAGTAGTATGACTAATAGAAAAATTACTTTAACTCTCATCAGAAATTGGAAAGTTAGTGACAGAATGCTGAAATTTGAGAAATACAAACGGCAATTATAGTTTGTACTGGAACTGCTCTTTGAATTTCTGTTAGTATTCACTTTGCAGCATTGTAAGAGAACTTTTTGTCTAAATTCGTATTCAAACTGATTGTGTTATTTTTAGAAATGACATCTTATTTTTCATTCATTTTCATGAGGCAATGAATAATTTTCCCATGAATGTAAATGGCATTTTTTAATTTATCAAGTACCTCCTACCCTAACTGAGGATAATTAATGTTAATTATTATTCTGTGGCTGGGATCATAATAAAAAATAATACCAATTTAGCGGCAGAAAATGATAATTAACTCTTCTTTTAATCTTTCTCAATCACACAGTTGAAGAAATAGTTGCCATGCACGTTTGTGAAATAGGATAAAGTTTGCTTTAGGTATTTGATATATATGAAATTGATTATAAATTATTGCTATGATATAAAGCGTTGATATTCATCAAATAACAATAAACACACTATTTCACATAAAATTAACTATAAAAGAAGTAGTTACCAGTATACCAAATTTAAACGAGACATATATTGCAAATAAAACAAGGCAACATTTAAACTCGCTTGTTTCTGTCAGAAAAAAATCGTAAGCACCATTGCATCTTGCATTCACACTTCTGTGCTTTTCTTCCTAACAAAGACCTTCCTGCTAATTCTTGAACAGCAACCACTGTGTTTTACCAGGTACTTGAAAGCACTCAAGAATGTTCCTCGGCAAAATCACTAACCAAATCTTTACAACCCAAAACTAAAGCATCTGAATTTAGACATGTAACGTTAATCATTTGCTAATCTTTCTTTAGTTATCGTTTAATTGAAATTGATAACTGTATTAATCACTTTTTTTTCTTCTTAAATGGGTGAATATGATAATATTGTGTAGAAGAAGTCTTTGTACGACGAATGTGTATGCATACACGTGATTGTTGTTTCTTCACCTTATGTATTATGACAGTTCCAGGCATCTTGACACGTAACATCCAGGTACACAATGACCGTAATAACAAGTAATTCTATATCTTTTCATTTTGGATCACTGCCCAACGTACATCCACGTTCAAATCCTGTACGCACTAATGCACTATCGTAGAACACATTACGTACAGATGTTTACAATGGAGTGAAATAAAAATAATCTTTGGAAGAAGAATCATGAATTACTGACTCTTGGTTATAATCAGTTGATGTTACGAACTGTTCTGTATACACAAATAAGCACCGAAAACACCTGAACTTTCCTATGGCACTAACCAAGAAGATGACTCAAACAGCACTGTTTACAAACACAATTCGTGTTAACTTGTCTCGGCAGACACTGAGCGAAAGAACGGTGAGCGCCAACAGGAATGCAGTTACGCGAGTGACAGGGAGCAGTTGTGGCACTCGCTGGGAGGCGTCGCAGCTGAAGGCGAGTGGGATGCAGCGGTCGGCTGGGGAGGGGGCGTGGCGCGGGAGGCTTGTGGGAGCCTACCTGTGCGCGGGCAACGATGGTGTCGAGCGCCGCCATGGCAGTGCGTGTGGGTGCGTGGGCGGCTGACGACTGCGTGCGCGAGGTCGGCGGCTGGGGCTGCGGCTGCGGCTCCACCAGGCACGGAGTGATGCGCCGGGGGACCCGATGTCCGTCGCGACGGAGGGCGCCCGACCCAAAATAGGTCGGCGCATCATGTGACCCTCCCACCTACCCATGCCTCCTCTCCCTCCCCCTCCCCCTCCTCCCGCACCCCTCCCCCGCGACGTGGCGACCGGCCGGCGGCAGGCGGCGGCGCCTGCGAGGCCCCAAGCAGCTGCCACCGACGCCAACGCCAACGCGCCGCCCCGGCGCCTCCCACTCGGCCGCTGTGCAGCGCCGCCTCGCCGGCTCTACACGCACTCTACCTGCGCTCATGTTGTAAATACTTATCCTGCACATGTGAATCGCACGGCTTTAGCTTTTTGAGGTGCCCGCTAAATTTATTTTTTATTTTATTTCATTTTATTAACGTTGTAGTGTAAAAGACTGTACAAAATCTCGTTTCATATTATTCTTATACTTTACTAATTATACAATTCGGCATTGCACCTGTCCATCTCAATCATGTATTAGGAAGGAAAAGAAATGAATTTTATCTATAAAGTAAAATGGACAATTTTGTTTACAGACCCACCTCACCACGCCTTTCTAGCAGGCCACTCCCTACGCTCCGCTTCTTAAGGCCCGTCCCGTCCACCGTTCCTGGCCCTTCCCTGCCCGCTCTCTCTCCCCCGCTACTAAACGACACTGCCTTGCCCCTCCCTGTCTTCCTCCCGCTTTGTCAGCCCCTCCCCTTACAATGATTGGCCCAGTCCCGCCTCGTCTCCTTGTCTCCACACTGCCCTAACCAACTCTGCCCTGCCTATGTGCATTACGAATCCTGTACAACTTTCAGGTACGTAGCAGGAAATAGACTGCAAACAAAAATTTGAGATCGCAAAACCCTCATGTGCTGTAAAAAAGTAAAACAAAATACTTAAATTTTATGTGAGAAAATTTTCTCCATTTAAGTGAAAGAGATATCGGTGTAAATGTTAACAGAATTATCCCGGAGAAACAGATAAAAAGACAAAATTGTAAACAGCGGTGCTACAACAGCACATATATCCCAAACAAGCTGAGTGTAGTATTGGCGATGAGGGCAGCACTGCGCTTTGTTTTTCTTCAGAAAGAAAGAGAGATATTGGTATACTCAACGCAACTGAATACTGAAGCACTGATCTAGACCAAGGCCCAAAAATGTATACATGGACCTCTTGTAATGCCGTCTTATGTTCAACAATACCCGTGACAGACCATTTAAAATCACGGGAAATGCGGACGCCTCCGTTTATTATATTATAAATATTGAAAACTTTTATGAAGAATGGAAGTATATTGAATCTCTAAAAGTGATCACGTATTCTAGTCATTCTCCACAACAAATTCTACAAGATGAGTGCATTACATAATTCGATGTAATGAAAAACATAAATTTATTATTCAGTAATTTTCAGGTTCCATAAAATATCACGTGATGTTTGTGTTTCAAATTGTTAATAAGTGAAAAAATTATTGTGTTTTCTGTGTTATTGACCCATATTATCTGAATAAAATATAATTGGGATGATTAATAAGCATTATGTACTATGTAATACAAAAATGTTTTATTACTGTGAATAGGTTCGAGTCCTGACGGTGCTAGGATTTTCGACACTAGCTTTTCAGCTAGGTCGAACTCAGTCGCTGTCTGGAGAAGAATTCTAGCGGCCGGCTCCTCTGATCAGTAGTTTTCCGTGGTTTCTCCGATCAACACCTGGCGAATGCCGGAGCAGTACCCCAACAAAAGGGCCACGGACCGCGCGCGATCTGCCGTTGCTCTTCCTTGTCCCATCCTCTCCTCTTACACACACACACACACACTAACATGCACTACACTACCACATATTCCGGAAGACAGGTTGGGAGCTTAGAGCTTGTCCCAACTGGGGTGGTGCCCCGCTGGTGGGAGAGTCCTGGTTGGGGGGAAAGCCCACTAGCCGGCGGTAGGTCGGCGCCGGATCTCGCCATCCAGCGGGGGAAGATCACTGCCATCTCCCGAGAAAAAAAACATGCATTGCACTAACGGGACTAATGATCAAAGCAGTTGACGCGCCCGGAAACACGAAAAAATCAATCAATCAATTTATTACTGTGGAACAGAAACATGAAAGCAAAATTTTTCGTATTACGGTGAAGTAATACGAAAATACCAGTTGAAAAATAATTCGCCTTGGAATTTGAACCTGGGCGCAAAAGTTCCCCACTTCGATGCCCCCTTACACCAGCAAGCGTTCCAGCTTTAAACGAACGCTCACGATCCGTCGAAAAAAGATGAACGTTTGTAATGCTTAAAAATTCCGAGATTTCACTGAAAATCGGACCTGCACCGTTTTTACTAGCATACTTTTCTCTCTTAAGAATCTTGGACTTCTTCAGAAAATTTTAAAAATGCTCTAGAAGCGTCATATAAATCAAATTCACAAAATTAAAAGATTGGTTTCGAATCCCAGGGACTGTGACACATCTATCGGAGAATATTCGTGGAGGTATAAATCCTGTGTACGGTTTAGCCCCTAATTCTTTTCACAGAGAAACGGGCTGACTGACGCACGGTGAAGCGTTTTGAGACGAACCAAATGTTCGGTATCAAGGAAGAACCAAAGGTGGATTTTTAATTTATTAGGCAAACAAGAAACGTATGGACTAGGAAAGAAGCAAGAACAATTTACGTTTTTGTATGAATAACCCACGAAACGAATTTTTCTGTCAAGAATATGACATCGTTTTGAAAAGAGAAAGATATGCGATCATTTGCCGCATTTATATCATATCGGATGGTTGTCAAAGAAGCAGTACTTCTAAATACAGAGATTTTATAAAGAAGAAAAATATAATACGATTGATAAACTACTGCGTACACTACAGATGAGCTCCTACAGTCACCAAATTTGTAAGCCAATAGGCGCCAGACATGGAGACAAACATACTCATTCATTTGCATATCTTATAGCCATTGAGAGTGAGTGTTTCACTTCCGGATAAATGTTTCTTGTAAGTCTGCAAGGTAAAACATTTTATGCATGTTTTGTGTATAAACAATTGCCGTAATTGTGTATTTCAGTGTGTGTAACAGCGTCAGGTTTCTATTTTACTCATTTTTAAATTAATTTTTATGATCCGTATATTGGTTGAACAATCTTCTCAACTAGCAGAGGACAAAAGGTTTTTTAATTGTCAGAATGGGAAGCTTGAAAGACACAGCCTTCCTAATATTTTAAATTTTGTAATACATTAATTTTTATCTTCTTTCTCTTTCACTGATTTTGTGGAAAAATTAATTTAAATTTAACGGAAAAGTCCTTTTAGATGTAACATTTGGAAGATATAAGCACGAAAATTTCAATAAATTTTTTTTTTACATACGTACTTTCTTCTTACCGATATTGATGTTAAGACACTCTTGTTGCTAGACAATTAAGGCTACTTCCATTTCAGATGTTTTCTTGTTAACTGGTGTAGCTACGCAGACTAAGATGTCAGCTTTTCCGGTACCTGAAGATACACTTATCACTAGCACATCCCGCTCTTGTCTTACCTACTGGGAGTATATACTAACACAAGTACTTATTATCTACACATTTGGTTATACATGTATTAATGAGAAACATTTGCATCTTTCCTACGTCTAAGTGGAGGGCATGGAACGGTCGTGGCCTTAACAGGGGGTCCATCCCGGCATTTGCCTACAAGACCGAGGGAAACCACGAAAACCCCGGAGAGGATGGCCGGCCCGGGAATCGAACCGGGCCTCCGAGTGCGAAGTCAGCACGCTACGCGCCACCCACTTCGCTCGGTGGCGATTAGCCGCCGCTTATCGCTAGTAGTAATATATTATGCACAATAACAACATGGGATTGCACAGATGTCTAGGAGTTTCACTTAACACTGCAAATTAATTGCGTCTTGCACCGTAACAATAAAATATAAACGAACCTGTATTGGCCACTATGAACAAAATTATGTCATTTTTGTAATCTCTAAGATTTAACTGATCTCCGAATACGTTTACAAAACTAATTTTATATCAAATGTAGCTATTATTTTTACTCCACCCAAACCTAAGGTTCTTTACGGATTTTGGAAGTTACATTCTCTTAATTGGCAATCTACTATTAGAAAGGTGCTGAGTGTCAAATATCAAATAACATAAATATCTTTAAAAAGTCTCTGAATCATACAACATCAAAAAAAGTATTGTTCAAAATTGAAAAGAAAATTCATTTGAAGGAAAAATCTATCTTCAATTTTATAGTAGTAGGAAGACCCCCCAAAAATTCAAAGTTCTGCAATTTTCTAAAATTCAGGGTTAACCGTGATAATTGAACCTACGCCATTTTTATACGTGTATTTTACTCTATTCTTACAAGAAATTTAAAGACAAAAAATTGTAGCCGTTTTTGGAAAAACTTTGAAAATGTCCGGGGAGCTTCATATAAAGTACCCCCAAATTTATTTTTTTTCAAAATTTCAAAGCTTCAACTACAGTCTGATGGACAGGGGGGTCTCTCCAATTTTCAGAAAATCCTACACGTGATTTAGGCGCTAGGAGTGTTCACAGACGGATTGATGGACAGACATGTGGACAGACAAGTGGACGGACGGACGTTTCGAAAAAAAGAACATTTTGTCAGTATCAGGGGACCCCAAAACTTGTGTTTCTCTTGAAATCTCGCAATCGACTTTCCGCAGCATTACATAACACTATAATACGTATAGACGTTCGTATACGACGGAGTAAAAATGACAATATAATTTATTCATATTTTCTTTTTGATGATAAATATTATAATTTAGCACTAACAAGGAAAACCTCATCATGATTTTTGTGAGAAGTTGTAAGCCAATGGTCACATCTAAAGGTGTTATAAACAATCCATTTGCAACCAAGGAAATAAACACCACTCTTCGGTTATTATTCAATGCACAATTTGTCACTAAAGCTTTTGAAAAACTGCTGTTGATGAAACTGCAACCAAAATTACGAAAAGTAAACGAAAAGAACTCCACTTAAAATACGAAAAACTGTACTGTATGTTAGGTAGACACTCAGTGTTAGCTTTAGACAATAAATTACTCATTTATAAATCATTCTTGAAGCCTGTTTGGACTTACTGCAATCAGAACTGGGGCACCAGTAGCAAGTCCAATTTCCAAATGATTCAAAGATTTTAATCCAAAATATTAAGAAACATTGCCAATTCCTGGTATGCTCGAAATTATTTAATTCACTCCGGTTTTGAAATTCCAACAGTTAACGAAGAAATAAAAAATTATAATTGTAAATATATTAAAAAATTAGATTGTCATAAAAATCCTTTAGTGATAAATTTGTTAGATAACAGTTTGGAAATCTCAAGAACTTCAAACGTTAAATTTGCCTCACAGGTTTTGAAGTATTGTTATATATATATATAATCAACTATATTAATGGAGGGATACTGCTGAGTATCTTCTTCAACCACTGTTAATAATTTAATCAAAAAATTTACTTATTGATCTCATGGACGAACAGATTACAAATAAAAGTATTAAGTTTGAACCTTCTGAAAGTATTACATTTTGGATTTACATGCAAAGAACAACTTATTGCATGGTTTTTTCCTTGATTGCAAAGGATTTTTATAAATTTTCCTGGGTTAAACCTCTACAAATCATGTTATTTTCCTTGTTAGTGTTAAATTATATTGATCATCAAAACGATCAAACAAATCACTTACATTGTCATTTTTCCATTTTCTTTTCGAATTTGAACAATAAATTTTTGAAATTGTATGATTCAGAGAGTTTATTAATGATATTTATGTGATTTGGTATTTGACACTCAGCACCTTTCTTATGATAGGTATCCAATTTATAGGATGTAAGTCCCATACCCCGTAAAAAACATGAGGATTGGATGAAGCTACATTATTACATTACTACATTATAATAGCTACAATAGCTATAAATTTTAGAGATTACAAAAATGACATAATTTTGTTCATAGTGGCCAATACAGGTTCGTTTATATTTTATTGTTACGGTGCAAGACGCAATTAATTTGCAGTGTTAAGTGAAACTCCTAGACATCTGTGCAATCCCATGTTGTTATTGTGCATAATATATTACTACTAGCGATAAGCGGCGGCTAATCGCCACCGAGCGAAGTGGGTGGCGCGTAGCGTGCTGACTTCGCACTCGGGAGGTCCGGGTTCGATTCCCGGGCCGGCCATCCTCTCCGGGGTTTTCGTGGTTTCCCTCGGTCTTGTAGGCAAATGCCGGGATGGACCCCCTGTTAAGGCCACGACCGTTCCATGCCCTCCACTTAGACGTAGGAAAGATGCCAATGTTGCTGATTAATACATGTATAACCAAATGTGTAGATAATAAGTACTTGTGTTAGTGTATACTCCCAGTAGGTAAGACAAGAGCGGGATGTGCTAGTGATAAGTGTATCTTCAGGTACCGGAAAAGCTGACATCTTAGTCTGCGTAGCTACACCAGTAAACAAGAAAACATCTGAAATGGAAGTAGCCTTAATTGTCTAGCAACAAGAGTGTCATAACATCAATGTCGGTAAGAAAAAAGTACGTATGTAAAAAAAATTATTGAAATTTTCGTGCTTATATCTTCCAAATGTTACATCTAAAAGAACTTTTCCGTTAAATTTAAATTAATTTATTTCCACAAAATTATTATTATTATTATTATTATTATTATTATTATTATTATTATTATTATTATTATTATGTAGGGCGAAAATTCCTCATGGCGCGCAGCTGCATGCTTCGGGGAGCCGGAGGACGGAGCGGGTGTCAAAGGGTTGAGATAAGAGCGCCTTATAATTAAGATCTATCGGGGTTGCGCGGCGAAAGTGACTGGGTGTGTATGGTAAGTGGGACCAGAGAATGTTTGTTCAGGGTCGGCTGGGACCTCGATCGTGCCCTTTGTGAGTAAAGTTTATGGCTTTTCGAGACCGCTACAGAGAGCAGGGAGCGTGCAGAGGTATAACGAATCGGGGTTGGAGGTAAGGTAGGAAGAAGGCGTAATTCGTCGCAGTAGACTACTGTGATAGACACATTGTCTTCGATAAAACTGTGGATTATAATCTCCCAGATAAAGGTTGGCTAAAATGAAAAAAAGGAATTAATCATTTATGTAAGCTGTTCATTAACAAACAACCTAAAAAGGACAGAAACAGAAATATAATCAATATAATCATCATAATTTCACCGCATGGAAATATTTAGGGACATTTATGAACTAAAATAAGTTTCCTCAGAACTACATTCTTTGCAAAGAATATAGTTCTTCTTTGTTTCCTTATATATTTTTTACAGAGGGGTTTGGAGCAAATATTACAACAATATTGGGTAAACCTGGTTTGCTTCTTCGGGAAATAAGCGAATCTTTTCTTCTTCTTCGTTGATCCCCAACATAACTTTTTACTTTAAAAAGGAAACAAAAGTAAGTAACAGAAACTACAGCGAAGAGATGGTGGACGATATTCTTGCTAGTTATGAATCTTGCCTTTGATATGAGGTTTAAAAAAGACGATCTAGATGAGACACGAAGCTTTTCTGATCATCACGCAAGCACTCAAGACAAAACAGTAAATAACTGAGACCCGCTCGTGGCTCATAGCGAAGTCGCTAGCCTTTTATCAATGAGGTCCGGGTTCGTTTCCCGTCGAATCTCATGTGAAATTTGTTCCAACAAAACGAGTTTGGCTTCTTCACTAGGGCTGTCCAACCCCTGTGAAGTGTCCTAAACCTCACTCTATCCCTATTCCTTCCTAATTCTGGCCGCTGGGCAGTGACGCAGGAGCGCGTAGTAGGAGGCGCGTACGCGGAGATGCTATCTGGCGGTCCTTTTGACAACTAACTGCGACGTGATGTGACATGACATGTTAGTAATGGTGGATTATTCCCGAATAGCGCACATAAATGGAGGATTACTCCCCAGCGCAAAGCGCTCAACGACCCTTAAGGGGCTTGGTGACGCGTCGCGTCAAGTTGTAGACGCAACAAATTTTTAAAAAATGGGAAGGGAGTGGAGGTGATAAACGTATAGAAATATACCGTGATTGCTCGCGCATGAGAAAATATCTAATACGATGTGCCGCAATAATTAATGCCTTCTCATATTGTTTTCCATCGCAGAACTGATAAGAACTATGAACGGATGCAGAGTTGACTCGTGCGGGAAGGCATTGCTCGACCGTTATTTCCGTGTGTTAAAAGACGTCAAAGCTATTGATATAAATCCAAAATTGTTAGATTTTTTCTAACAACGCGAGTAATGGCGGGTTAAATGTATTGTAGACATGTAGACCTAATGTTATATTTTTCTGAGGTTATTAGGTAATACTGTGTCTTTTATGTTGTGTTCATTGCATTACCTGAAGTGAGGGACGTTAAGCGCCTTCGAAAGGCATTCCGTCATCTTAATTGACTTGCCCTCTCAGGTACTACATTAATCTATATAACAATATTAATAATAATAATAATAATGACAATAATAATAGTAATAATGAGTAATAATGTGTAAATCTCATAAATTTACACAGCTCTCAAATTGCGTCACTCAGAAGATACACTCTGGAACATTGAGGGAAAATTCGGCAAGCAGTGAGCGCAGTTGATAATAACTATAGTTCTCTGAACTTGTAAAAGACTGATCCACTTGTTCAGCCAATCATTGAAACCGAAAAGAAGGTAACTCTGCGTCGCACGCATGACTCCAGTATGGGGATCTCTTTCTGGAAACAGAAGCCTTCACGATAGCAATCCAGGACTAAATGGTGCCAACTTTGCACTACAGAAAACATTATGTGAGATTCGAATATCCATTCCGTCACATGTAAAAGATGTGAGGCCGCAAGCAAAACTATCCATCTGTGATAAGTGTATGAAATGGTCACGCACAGTTGGAATATAAAAAGAGACATAAAGTGTCGAAGCAGGTCCACCAATTATTGGCAATGAAAACGGACCACTTCCTTGCCATATTATATATCCACGTCGTTAGCTTCAAAGTGCAGGCAGTGAGAAGGCGATGCTAAGCTCCTGGAGTCGGGTTCGACCGACTACCCACCAGTTGGGCCTATGGCACGTCGACCTTTGGCGAGGATTGGGTGAAGGCTGCTTCTCGGTGTACTACGGATCCCACTTTAAAGTCCGTTGGGAAACTAGATACCACCCGTCAGGTTGCCCAGGGTTCCAGTGTCACCTACGTCGATAGCTGGCGGTAAGTAATGGGGAGACGGGATGGGGGCTCCGAGCCGCCTGGACCTTATTTCAGGTGGTCCCCTGTTGGGCTCTCTGATTCGTCGTGGCAGTAGTCCGATTCTCTGGGCAAAGAGAAGGGAACTAGTTCCCGGCGCATTGAGTGGCGCATTGTTTTGACTCCGGTACTTGTCTGGATAGCTAGGAGCTCTGAGCTGGCTTGGCGACCCCACCCAGGCATTGTATAGGAAGGTTACCTTGAGGGTCAACTGCGTTCTGGGGGAACCCAGATACCAACCCAAAGGCGTACTAGTGCACCTCCGGGGGTGAGGATAAGAGGCTAGCGCCTAGGTGCCCACCCCGGGGTTCATCCCCCCTGGTAAAGGACAAGTGTGTGATAGGCACACAATAGAGAGCTCCAATTACCATATTATAAATATGTTCCTCAGACGTGCTTGAAAGTAGAGCACACTCTCTACTGGGATCATTCCATTATCACTGACAGACAAGTCGGCGGCAATAGACACGATATAACCTACGTCGATAGAAACCATCAGCAGGCTTACCTTATTGAAGTATCAATTCCCAACAACCTGCAATAAATCGGTAAAACATCAAGAGAAAATCCAAAAATATACAGATCGCGCCCATGAAGTCGCAGCTTGGTGGAACTTCAGCAAAGTGACAATTGTGCCAATGGCAGTGTCGAAAATGACACTTTGGGCACTAGTGTGTCATCACTTGGTTGCAAGGAGTACATACAATATTCAGAATGCAGTTATCTTGAATACATGCAGTATGATTAGATGCCACCTGAATCTTCCCCTAAAAAAACACCAACCATCCACCAATAAAGCTACCACTCACTTGTTCATCATACCTGTGAGTGGTTGACATGCCGACCATTAAAAACTGTGAAGAATAAATTATAATAATAATAATAACAACAATAATAACAATAATAACAATAATAACAATAATAACAATAATAACAATAATAACAATGATAACAATGATAACAATAATACAATAATACAATAATACAATAATACAATAATACAATAATACAATAATACAATAATAACAATAATAACAATAATAACAACAATAACAATAATAACAATAATAATAATAATAACGGTGCAGGTAGTAGATTTATTGGAATAGGAAGAAAAAATGGAAGTGCTGATTAAATAGTCATATATTATTAAACGATGATGTAATGATGTGTGTTACTGAGTATGGATTATACTACGACACGAACGAGGAAAGAACGAGTGTCGTTAACTTCATGTGAGTGTATTAATATCCATTATATAGAGTTTCTTGAAAGTCCTACGACTTTCTACGACTAATGATACGTATTAGAAGTTAAACCTTTATATTCGTTATATGGCAGTTGGCATGCAGGATTGAGCCAATGTCATCTAGCGGATCCATATATTCCAGGTGGAAATGGTTAAGCTTAAGTAGAGTTCCCACTGCAAACGATCTATTCACAAATCAAGTTAGGATCCAATTTATAAAAGAAATGTCATCAAAGTTCAGGATGTGTTCTTATTTCTTATCAACTTAATATTTAAAAGGCATACAATCCCAATTGTGGACTACTGTGCTCTGATTCGTGTAAGCATGAGACGATATGAGCAGTTTATCGTTACCAACCCGCGGGATGTTTCGGTACAAAAAAACACACAACCCAATAAAACAATAATGGCATAAAAAGGATGACATGCCACTTATTACTTTAGGAACATGGTGGAAAATGCTTTCATTGAAGAACATGACTTTTGCGATAATTTAACATAAAACAATTCACGTATTTCTTTCCATTTTCCGGCAATGTAAACGAACCACATTGAAGTTTTAAATTAATTCTTCCAATTGCAAACGGTGCGTAAACAATGTAATCAAAATGATGTAATTACCGTGAAGACAATTACCAAGTGGCTCTTTAAAAACGAGGCTTCTTACAAACAGAAGCTGTATTTCAATGACTACTGGAACGTGACTTCGAGGTTTGAAAAATCAATACGAGTTTTTAGTCACTTGGATTGTTTGAACGCTGTGTTTGCGAAAGCGGGGTAATTAATAATGCATTCGTTCTCTGAGGATTTTGATTCAATCCATCGCTGCAAATGTAATAATGGGGATTTTCCTTGTTTTAGTTTGTTTAGCAAAGAGATTATCGAGGATTACGAATCCTCAGTTAGATTTATTACCTTAAAGTGGTTGTACAAAAAGTTTAGTTCCATTCAACTCATCACAAGTAAAATATTTTGTGAGGAATTAAGAAATGTTTTAATAACTACTTCTTTACAGCATGACTGACAAGCATCTGTAAATTTCATCACAGGAATAATGAATATTTTGCAATATAGTATGTAATAGTTTCAATTCTTTATGTAAAAGAGTTACAGCTTTCAACACTAACACGCCGTGGTTGGTAAATACAATATTGTTGAATAAGTAGAACAATACAAAGGAAAAAATTGTACATCACCATTTTTATAGAGCTGATTTTTTGGAACGTTTTGTGTCCGGCAAAAATCTCTATCTTAAATTTTGTAGTTTTGAAATGTTAAATTTTTGCAATTTTTTAAAATAGCAAAGAGTTAAAATAAGTCTAGCAGCACTTTTTTAGATATAGAGATTTTTTCATGAATGAAACGTGTTCTTTACAGCCAGGCTTAAAAGAATGAGTCATGTGTCATTTTCATTCAACTACCTGAATTGTCGAAAATGTCAAATTTTAAAATAGTGCGAGAAATAGTGCTGTTCTAATGATATTTATCATTAGAAACTTTCTCGCCCATATGAAGAGAAAGTATTAAAATAGGGCGTCAGAAAACTGCGACTTTTTGTCAGACAAACCCTTCTTGCCAAGTTCTAGTAACACAAATATGGATAAATCATCTTCATTTCTGTAAATTTCTTCCTCAATTAAGCTGTTAGTTTAGTTGTTTTTAGTTTATTGTTTTCCTTTCGACACTATTTCTACCTAATATGTAGAGTGCAATGTAAACTGAACTATGTAAAATGTATCATCAAAGGGTAAAAATGAACTTAAAAAACGAAACTGAAACGGCATGTTAGAGGAAGAAATTTACTTTTTGTTGACTTATTAACTTATCTAAAATTAAATTTACAACCACCAGTGCTATTGAGGAAACCAAATGGTCACCTCTAATTAGAGTCCATTTCGGAAAATTTCTTTACTAATATGTGGAAAGGATACTTATTTTTAGTTATAGTGAAATACAACGGTGTTCTAGGTAGGTTCAGTCTGCTTAAATTTGGTATCTGCAGTAGGTTGGAATAGATTTGGATGGACAGATACGAATATGATGTGCTGGATTATGTGTTGGAGATTGAATTCTTTATGGAGCTGTGCATTAGATATAAACCGCGGGGCGTTGGTAATTGTTCTTTTTTGATTTTGGATAATCAGGATATTTGTTAAGATTTGACTGCATTTAGCCATATTGGGCATGCGTACAGGAGTAGGGGTCTAACTAATGTTTTGTAAATTGTTAGTGATGTAAAATGGTAAACGGCTGTTTCTATTTACTTTAATCGTAATGGATTGTTTTCACCCTTTATTACTTTATTGTCAAAGTGGTGTTTCCAGTTTAGTTTGGTGTCGATGTTGTGGACTAAGTATTTTATTGGCTTGTTTGATGGGTACAGTTTATCGTTTGATTTTTTTAATGTGAATGGGGAAGGATCGGTATAGGGTCTAAGTGTAAATATTTTAGTTGCGGTTTTGTTCGGATGAAGTTTTATTATTGATTTTGCGGAGCTTTCTATTAGATTTACATAGAGGTTATTTCAATTCTGTTTTTGATTGTTGTGAATGATATTCGAGACGAGTGAATCGCCGTGTCGTCATCAAACTGACCTATTTCATTCCTTATCGGATCGTAGTCGAGTTCCGACGTGCTCCACAGCCCAGCTACAGCCTTTCCAGTGCAATAGTGACTCAAAACAGTGTTATCACCATCCGTGCTGGAACCAGGTAAGTGGTGGTATAACACTGAGTTCAGCAAGTGGTCCTGACCACACGCTACTCCGCGGCATACCGCCGCTTCTTACTTTCTCGAATAAATTATAATATTATTAAAACGTACCGAGTATTTGAGAAATAAACAGTGAAATGAATTGCCGTGTACGCTCTAGTTTTTCGTGCTGTGAAGTGCTCCAGCTTACAGTGAATCAATGGCCTCTGCAATTAATCCAAACACGCGTGGAGTAGTATGCGCCGCCCAACAAACCCTACAAGCTACGGACACCATTACAACGAACTCCGATGGTGTACCTTTCATCTCTCAATAACTCTCTCAATAACTCTCAATATCTCTCAATAACCCCGGAAGATATGGAAATCCAGCAACAAACTTCACATCTGGGGTTCATATTGGTAGCAAGTTAACTTGGAAAAAGCACATTGAAGTAATAATCAATGCAACATACGCCAAAATATCAAAACTATACCCATTAATTAACTTCCGCTCAGCCTTAAATTTGGAATGTGCTATCTTAATATTTAAATCTATTATTAGACCATCACTCACATATGCCTGTTCGGTCTGGAATAACACAACTAAAACCAACATTGAAAAACTCCAAATAGTACAGAACAAATTTTTACGAAAATGTGCTAAGACACCTTGGTTCATATCAAATACACATATTCAAAGGGAACTTCAAATAGAACCCCTAATTGAACATATAAGAAAAAACTGTAACAATTTTTTTACTCTTCTTTCATCCTCTCCTTGCAGTACAAAATTCACAATGGGAAAAACTTTAAACAATCCCAAAAGAATTCGCTCTCGATATCCCAAAGACATGTTTAAACCCCCATAAAAAATATATGTATAGAGTGTATCAAGATTTAAGAATGTATAATGTATGTAAAATTTGTATATTGTATGTCAAATTGTTTAGTTGTAAGTATTAGAAATATAAGTATTAAATCCTGTAAATTAGCTAGTAGTAAGATACAAGAGTGAGAGGTTGTATGCTCAAACGTGAATATCCAAACGTTATGTATTACAAATAAAAATGTACAAACCCCTGAAAAGCAAAACTGCGGAACAGGAAGAAAATAAATTAAAAACAAACAAAAAACTTCACACCTATAACGTGAGTCCGAGGTCAGTGCGTTGACCTTGGACATACAACCCGACCAGCTGGGGGACCAACCCCCTAACCTGGAGACAGCGTGCACCCGCATAAGGTTAGTAGGTGTTAAGCAATCAGAACGTTAAAAAAACTCTCAGGGGCTGCTAGCAGTACAAGTGACTCCTCACAGAACCCAGAACATATAGAATATAATGTGACACTGTAAAATAAATTTGGGTTTCTAGACAAGAAAGGCATTAACGTACCAGACAGTAGATTTAGTTACTTAAACATTGACGACCGAGAGTCAACGGACCCTCCTAATAGAATTCACTCATCTTTGTCGCGGAAATTCCCTATTTAAATACATTCATAAAAGAATTAAAATGTAAGGTCTCTACCAATTTCGTAGCCGACTTAAAAAATCAAAAAGTTTAGATAAATGCCCAAACAGCTACGGACTTCCGCAAAATCTTTAAATGTCTTCTCCAAACTCAGAGAAGTTTTCACACCTATTAAGACCCGTCAAATAAGAACATTTCAGTTGTATTTAAGAATGTCGATTATTCAATAGCAAATCTCGAAATTTTCTAGGCAATTAAGTAGAAATTCCCTTATCGAATTAATATCAATTTGCTCACTAAGAACAACGCCCCAATCCCCGTTGTAGTAGCAGTATTGAATGATAAAGACCCCATTGAAAATATGCTAGCCATTAATCATATCTGTAATCTAAGAGTCTCAACAGAACCAAGGAAAAAAAACCCAGGAACCAGTGCAATGCCAACATTGCATGGATTTTGGAAACACTAAAAACAATTGTGGCCATCAAATAAGTTGTGCTTTATCCACAAAAATCATCACTCAGCTCTTTGTCGAAATAAAAGCCAAAACCCCATTTGCAAAAACTGTAACGGTAGCAGATGATAGAACCTTCTGCACATACTACAACACCCATAATGCCCGTTGTGCCAACCCCGTGACAAACATATCATCAATTAATCCATCAGCCTCACGCCCCTCAGTCAATATCCACTCCACCCTCCAGCTCCCTTCCCTACCGGTATCATAACTTCACACATATCAGTATCATACAACTTCACACGCATCACTTCGAAGCTTCACACAAATCAACTCTTCCTCCCCCACAAACCTCCCTTCCGCTGAATCCATAAGAGACACCCCAATAGCACCCTAAACATAAACCAACAAAATAGTTCCTTTCTAAACATCATTATCGAAGCAGTCACGTCCAGTGTAATCAATTTCATTAATTTTTTAATCCCTACCAAAATCACCTCCATCTGAAACTCCATATCTTCACTCCTAACTAATAATAATAGCAATGGTAGTAAATGGATTAAATGCAATAACCTTCATGAATTAGACTGCGAATAGTATTCCTAATAAAATATAATTTACACAATTTTTCCATATCAATAACGTCCCCGCAGGGGGGAATCATGGTGACGTAAGTTGTCGTGTTTTCTGATGTGGAGTTGTAGAGGAACACCCGCGCCTTGAATTTCGCGGCGGCACTCATGTCGTTAGCTTCACGATAGACGCATTAAGTAGGCGATGATAATTAAATAAATTAGCAAATCTTGTCATGGATCTATCGTTTTCCCAATAAAAAAATATTTTGTGAAATAAAAAAAATCATCACAAACTTTGTGATAAAATAAAAATGCTTGTAGTTCTGAAGACTTTCAATAAAAATGGATGATTATTTCATGGGCATAAGGTACAAGTATCTAGGAGTATTTTGGTTTATGAAATTCGAAAAAAGACGACGCATTTTCATAATCGAATTTTAAAGATTTTTTCCCAGTTAAGCACTCTGTGACCTTGCAGTGACATTAGAATTTTTTGTTGTGCAATTTTTCTGTCGCTTGACATCAGTAGACAGTGTTAACAAAATATTACACGAAATTTTATATATACAGTTTTACCTTTGAATTTTGTAATGCAACACTGCCGGAAATTTTATTAAAATCGTTAAAAATTGAATTATTTTTAAATAAAAAATAACGTTCCAAAAAATACAAAAATACATTTTCTTGTTTTTATATCATGTTGAATCAGAAAATATAATTATTTGCATGATTTCCGAACCTTCGATATTTTTATATAAGCCTTCCTGACATGTTTAAAATCATTTCTGACTCAGACTAACGCAATTCCCAAACAATTTGGCTTCACCAAGAAAATCTGTACCAGTCATCTACTTTTACGATTGTTCTAATACATTCACACCGACTTGCAAAAAAAAAAAAAAAATTGCCCACGGTCAGAATTTTTATTTACATCATCCAGATCTATGATTGAGCATGGCGCAAAGCAATGATCTACAAACTAACAATGTTAGGTACCCCACATTATCTTATTCAAATAATATCCACCTATCTTAACAACAAAACATTTTCAGTCTCCAGCAACAGTCATCATTCAAATCCGAGACTGATAAGTGTAGGCTTACCACAGGGATCACCACTATCCCCTACATTTTTTATTTACACGTATCTGACCTCCCGAAATTAGAGGACATACAAATGGCCCAATTCGCGGATGACCCGGCAATTTTCCTAGCGGGAGATTCGTTAATAAGTATCAAAAATACTCTTCAATTGTATCTCAATTTTATAGATAGTTCCGATGCATATTTAAAAGTCAAACTAAATCCCACAAAAACAACTATCACAATATTCACTTTAAAACCCTAAACACCTCCAGCGCTACTACAATAAATAATGAACCTATTAATTGGTAATAGTACCGAGAAATATCTCGGTCTTACGTAATATGGATACTAAACTGAACAGGAACCAACACATCAATAGTAAAATATAACAAAACATAAGTACTTCAACTAGAAGTCATCATGAATCTATCTTTCCACCTTCCATTGCTTGCAGCCACAACCATCAACAAAATTAGATTAGACGCCTGTCCAGTTTGGATATCCGCTGCAAAAACAGATCTTGACGAACTGCAAATAGTTCAGCACCATTTTCTTAGAACTATCACAAATGCTCCTTGGTTTGTCACAAACTTACAGCTCCACAAATAATTCCAAATGGACTCCATACAACACCTTATGTTCACTCCTAACTAATTCCAGTCTCAAACTATACGCTAACATATCACTCCACCCAGTTCTATCACTCCATGCCTCAAATTCCACACCTAGTCAGCTTCAGACTCCGGAAATCTCCTTACAGAACCAAAATTAAAAATAGATATTCATACCAGCCATTCCAAGTCTATGTTTTTAAAATAGTTTGTTTTTAGAGGTCTTGAAATATCCCCAACCGAATTAGTTTCTAGTTTAATTTTAGGTACTGGTCAAAGACTGGTTGACTCCATCTTACGAGACGGACGCATCTGGTTGTGCTCTTGATATTTTGTGATTATCTACTACTTTTAGCGATTTGTCTGTGCCTAATGTGTTCATTACTTGTTGCAGGTTAGCTGAAAATATAATTCCAACCGATTTTTTTGCTATAACCAAGACAAACAAACATTACGAATTTTAAACGGCCATCCAAACCTCAGAGAACTTCAGATTTACGAGGTGCTGATAAGTGTCAAAACATATTTACAGCTCAGTTTATTTTCCAATATTAAACCACTGTGCGAAATAATTTTCTGAAAGATTTATTGTATTTTCTGTGACATGTGACGATTCCGTTGTTTTGAAAGTTACGAGGACGGTGTATCAAATAGTTTGAATTTGTGTTTCAAATATTATTCTATATATCGAAGACAAACTTTCAGATAATATCTATTATCTAATTACGGTAAAGTACTGATTGTATTAAACAGTTGCAGCTTAAGTGGACGAAATTCTACGTAGCCACATTGCCAAATTTCGTAAGTACTGGCTTCAATAGATTTTGTGAGTAGCATACTTTCTCGTTTTTATATTGAATATTATTTTTTAATTTACTGAATACACATCAATTTTACACTTTTAACATATAAAGGTGCCGGATATTCAAGTTCAAGTGCAAAAGTTCTTATTGCTCTTATCTGGGTTTTCTTGTATTTATTCCAATTTCTATGACGTACATTAAAACGCATTCGTGACATGGCTACTGCTCGATCTACTCTTTTTACTCTCAAAGCCGACCTTCTGAAAGCCTTCACACACGTAAACCATAATTTAGATCAACATATCCGAAGGTTGGAAGAGGTCGTTCACGTTCAACAGACGGTTGGGTACAAGTCGGCAACACAGCGAATAATACCAACCGTACACCCCTGACTGTACAAAAGACACAGGCACCGCATCTAGTCACAACTTAAAACAAATTTAGTATTTTAGATTATGAAACAGATTTTCTTCGCCTTCCTGATGCTCACCACCCTTCTCTACCATCGACAAATTCATGCACAAATCAACGCAAACAGGCTAGGAAGCGCGTCGAAACCAAAACACGTAAAGCTGCCCACTCTAGCTCACTTGAAAACAAAGATATTCCTACTGAGCCTAAAAAACATACTTATTTTAGCTGACAGCCATGCCCGCCATCTTTCCTCCATTTTCAGAAGAAAGTTACCCTCCAACTTCTCAGCCTCATCTATTTTTTAACCTAACGGGAGGTTTGCAGATGTGACTGCAGAGTTGGACACCGACCAATCAGGACACAGTCATTATCATAGGAGGGTAGAATGACATTAACTTGAGCGGTAACTTTACATCTGAACAACATGTAAACAAATTACCATGTGTTGCCCAAAATACGTATTGTAGTCTTGACTCTGCCTTCTGTTACAACAGACAAACACTATGTAGCGAGATTAAGCACACAAACCAACAATTAAAACTGCAACTGAGAGAAACAAATGTCACACTTTTTGAAATTAATTTCCTCTCAGCAAAACACTTTACCCGGCATGGTCTTCACATAAACCTTGCTGGAAAACATGCAGTCGGTAACAAACTTGCACAATACATCAACTCCTGTCCTACGCAGTCACCTGCCAAAAATCCATCCCTTTCACCTTCCTTACGTTCTCCACACCCACCCTTCTTTCGAACCCTGTTGCCTCTTCCTCTAAACCTACTCCTGTTTCTCCCATTCCCACTACCAATTCATCTACACCTGATGCCCCATTTTCCTCACAACCTGTCATTGCAGTGACACATTACAACCTTCGACAACGCACTCCAGGTAAAAATGGAGTAAAAACATATAGCAACTACAGTCAGATGCAGCAGAAAAACATTCGTGTAGGTACTTGCAAAAAATAAACATTCTTCACCATAATGTTCAATGCCTTTCAAATAAAACTGAGTTTATCAAGGCAGCTCTACAGAGCGATCTAAAACAACTGGATGTTCTTTTCTTTACAGAACATTGGTTATCTCCTAATGAACTTAGCATTTTCCAAATTCCAAACTTTTACCTCGCAGGCTTTTATTGCAGAGAGAGAGAGAGAGAGAGAGAGAGAGAGAGAGAGAGAGAGAGAGAGAATCCCATAAAGGTCCTACGTATGGGGGTTATTTATTTACCTTAGAAATAATATTAATTCTATCTCCTTGGCGGAATTAAATGTGTATTCCATTGAAAATATTTTCGAAATGTCTGTTGTACATCTTACTTCACTAAAAGTGATAATACTTTGCATCCACAGACCTCCAACAAAGGGAAATGCAGATTATATTTTGTTCTGAGAAAACCTGGAGATAACACAAAGTCAGCAATCCCTCTTTTGAATCCGTTGTTGTATGCGGAGATTTTAACATTGATTTTCTGGTCGAATCTTGTGAGAAAGAAAAGTTTCTCGATTTAATTAATTCCTTCAATTTAGACATTACAACTAATGTCACGGGTCACACAAAATTCGATGAAGTCAATTCATCAAATTATAATTAACAAAACTACTACTCGATATGAAGTTGAAACAAAAGATTTAGGATACAGTGACCACGATGCACAAATTCTTACCATTATAAGAAATGCGATCATTGACACAATAAATAATACACGTATGACTAGATTGTTTACTAAAAGTAAAATTAAATTATTCATTGATTACTTGATGCAGGAGTCATGGGAAACGGTTTATAATACTGCTGATACAAACGACAAATATAATTCTTTTTTCAACCCTTTCATTTCATTTTAACACTTGCTTTCCTCTTCAAAAACGAAAATTAAATATTTCACGGAAAAGCAATTCTTGGATAACACAAGGGATTAGGACATCTTGTAAAAACAAGCGAATTCTTTCTTTCATTTCTAAACGTCATGACGTATCTCAAGATTTCCTTATCTACTTTAAAAAATACAAAACATTGTTACGAAAAGTCATAAGGCAGGCCAAAATCATGAAAAACGATCAGAATATTTTAAACTCAAATAATAAAACAAAAGCAATGTGGAATATAATAAAACATACTACCAAATCAACTAAAAAACCCGTAGAGAATGTTGTATTAAAATATAACGATATAAATGTGAACGATCCGGCAACAGTGGCTAATCTCTTTAACCAATACTTTTCGAGAATTGCTGCCGATTTCACTAAGGGTCTTCAGGCACAAAATTCAAAACAGACAGTTCACCCAAAATTTTAGACACAATGTTCGTTTCCGAAACTTCTTCCTATGAAATTCTCAAAATAATCGGTAAACTAAAAAATAAATATTCGTCCGGTTTAGATGAATTCCCGGATTCTTTGTTAAAGACTTGTGCGTATGCCATTATACACCCGTTAACTCATATATTTAATGCATTTTTATGCACTGGAACGTTTCCAGATATTTTCAAAACATCTAAAATTAAGCCGCTTTTCAAAAAAGGCAACAAAAATGAAATTCAAAATTATCGGCCCATTTCTCTTCTATCAGTTTTTTCAAAAATATTAGAGAGGCTTTTTTATGTACTAATGGAAACCTTTCTCAGTAAACACGACGCGCTTTCAGGTTGCCAACATGGATTTAGAAAATCAAAATCAACGGAAACAGCTATATTTTCTTTTTTTTAAAATGTCGCCTCATCATTGGATCAAAACGAGGCACCTATTGGATTATTTTTACATCACTCAAAAGCTTTTGACGTCATTGATCATGAAATTTTACTTTCCAAATTACCTTCATATGGAATCCGTGGTATTGCTCTAGATTGGTTATGTTCGTACCTTAAACAACGATCTCAATGAGTGGAAGTACCTTACTGGAATGATGGAACATTACGTACGCACCTTTCCGACTCTTTGCCCAGTGCATGTGGAGTTCCTCAAGAATCGATTTTAGGCCCTATTCTGTTCCTACTTTACGTAAACGATATGCGCTCGACGATTCGAACGGAAGAATGGTTCTCTTTGCAGATGATACGAATATCCTTTGCAATAAAGAAACCGTAAATAGTACAATATCAGATTTTCAAATTGGTTCCGAAATAACAAATTAATAGTAAACGAGAAGGAAACCGTTTTAATGCAGTTTTCCATTTCAAATAAACAATTCTGTGCTCCATTGAAAATGAACGGTGTACCATTGACTGACGTTAAGGCAACAACATTTTTAGGTCTCTCAATTCAGTCAAACCTTAAATGGAACGTCCATTTACATAAATTGAACACAAAATTAAGTTCATTATGCTACCGTTTAGAATTCTTCCAAAATCAGTCAGCCTTCATAATGCTCGTTGTGTATATTTCGCGAATGTTCATTCCCGCCTGAGATATGGTATAATATTCTGGGGAAATACATCTTATAGGTTCCTGACTTTTAGATTACAAAAACGAATTGTACGAATAATAATCAAATCCCACCCACGTGATTCATGTAAGCCACTCTTCATTAATCTTGAAATTTTACCATTACCTAGTCTGTTTATTTACGAATCAGTGGCATTTGTCAAAAATGAGTTGCTTAAGAGTGGGAATATATTTTCATAAAATGCCGATGTCTATTACTATAACACACGACGTAGAAATCATATTCATCAGGTGACAGTATCAACAGCGCATTACAAAAAAATCATTACAATTAGAGACTATACTGAGCATCACAAGAAAAGTAACATTAATTTTAACGATGATACATAATGCATTATTTACCATTTGGACTGTATAAATGAGTATAAACAACCTGTAACAACTATTGTACTACAGCTTCCGGGTCAATGACCCCCATCTCGATCAGGTTTTTCGTCCAGTTTCCCTGATCCATTGAGCAAATGCTGAGATGGCCCCTTGTTTTGCTTCTGGACATAAATGTAACCTCATTTTCTGTGCACGTCTTCTAGAATTCAGTGGGAAATACAATTATTCAAATTATCGTTTCCATGTTTCCGCGACAGAAAGTATTATTCCGAAGGACAACATGGATAAGAGCCAAAACGTTTTGCCTTTTTATCCTTGAAAATAGATTTTATTACATGGGAGTTTTTTTCCTTTTTTTGTTTCAAAATTTAAGGAGTATACGACTTAGGGAGCAGATAATTTTGAAAATGTGCACACAATTCACTTTTCCCTATAGCACGTAATACGAAGCTTTAACTGTTTTTTGACGTAAAATAAATAAAAAAAATCAGGTAAGTTGGAATCTAAGCCTTCACTACACATGTAAATCGTATTATGTACTGATCTACATAAACTCTGTAGAAAAACAAATACAAGTTGAGCCATTTGTATGAGGTTCCATTTGGGATAGTCTGTTACATATGTTGAAAAGCGAGTGAGAAAGAGGGGAGATCTGAAGTAAACGTGCACGAAATATTTCGCGGTTTGCGTTGTAATTATTGACTGCTACTGAGAATGTTCTGTAAAAAAAATCGGAATTCATTCCGTGAGATATTATGGGGAGCCGCATTTTTTATTTTGTATATTAATGCTTATGCCAGATTCTATCAAACGCTTGTGAGATATTTATAAATATTGCTATTGTATGATGTTTCTTTTGCAATCAAGAATATAAATGTTCGGAGATTTTTAAAAGGTGGTGTTGGGATGAAAAACTTTTCATAAAGCCGAATTATCTTTTGGAATGCTATTAGTAGAAACTATAAGTTTGATCAATTTATTCAGGATTATTTTTTCAAAAGTATTTGAGAGGGAGGGTAATAAACTTATTGGTCTGTAACTGCTGACATTTGCCATGTTCTTATTCGGTTTAGGAAATGATTATTTGCGTGATTTCTTTTGAAGATATGTAGCTAATTCTATGGGATGGACTATGTGCTGGATGTTTAGATGCTGTAGTAATTGTTTTATGCTGAGGATGGAATTGAGTTGAGTAAGTTGTGAAAGTTCACGCGAAATACGCGGCTAATTCTTCAGCTTTTCTTTTTAAAGAAGTATATGCTTTTCCTTTTGTTTGGTTTAATGGGGGATTATTGTTTTTTATTTAATACTTTTTGATAATGTGACATATTGAGTTATTTTTCGTGTAGAGCGACTCGATTTTGGAGTGGAATTGTTAGGCATTGTACTTTTTAATTAATCTTTTGACTATGCTGCTATTTGTATTGAGTTCGGACTTGATTTCGGGGGTTCTAAAGTTAGTCCAGTTAATTTTGAGGGTGTTAGATTTGGGCGTTGGGAAATGCGGTGGAGGCAGCTGTTGGGAGTTTATTAGAACTGGTATGTGGTCCGAGTCTAGTTCAAATAGAGGAGTTGAATGAAATTAAATGCTAGATTCAGTAATACCTACATCGAAAATATCTGGATTTCTGAGTTGGTCGTAAGGGTAAAATGTGATTTCTGTTGTGGATATTATTTTTAAGTTGATTTGTTATATTATTACTTCGTGTTTTTTCGTCGCGGTTATTTGTTTTGTGTCGTCAGTTAGCGTTCTTGGCTTGAATTTTCTTTATAGGCTGATAATATGTTCCAGACATGACTGTTTATGGCTAGTCTAATTGCTATAGTTTCCAAGCTCGGTTTGTGTACGGTATTTACTTGGTGGTGCTCTATTTGGGTTTTCCCGGTGATTAGGACTCAGCTGTTGTTCTCTGTTCTGTCTGCTCTATACTGTGTGTATTCCAGTATGTAATATTTATTTCCTATTTTGAATTAGGTTTCAGTAATGCATGCTGCATCTATTTTGAAGGTATGCAGAAAAATTATTATCTCGTTTTTTTTGTTTAGTATGCCATTTGCGTTCGAGTTTATGAAAGTTAAGTTGTTAGGGAGAAGCACGGCCATTATTATAGTTAATAAACGAAGAGACTTCGTTTTGGATTGCTGTAATGACGATGGGTATCAATGAGTTTATGACGTTTACAGCACATAATATTATTATTTTAATAGTTATACAGTAGCGAACAACTTAATCCTAATAGGAAATTATCGTAATATTTTCATTATTTGGTTAGACTTTTGGTACGCAGCTGTTTTGTTGTAAAATTCAATTGTCTCATTGTTGCGTTATCTTCATCCTCATTGTTGGTGGTGAATGATGAGAATTGATCAATACATTAAAATATTGGAGAGAAGAATCTTACGACTAGTTGAAAAAGAACAAAGCGTTGATCTTTTAACAGGTCCTCGCATCATGACACACATCAAAGAAGGCTTTTTTTAAATAGCACTATTCATGTGTTTCAGTGGCCAGGAAATTTTCCCGATCAACATTCAATCGAAAATCATGGCCTATAGTTAAAAATAGACTCGATAAAATGAAATGTGACACAAAAATAAACCTTATTTTACCTATTTAGTCTGTCTTTTAATTAATTATAAATTGTGAAGGAATTAGGGTCCATATAGTCACCAACCTACCTGGTTTATTAGGAGGTACGAAATGGGTGACTCGAGTAAACAAGAGTTCTTACTCGACACGTGACATGTCTGATAAATGTCACGAGAAATATTGCTATCGTAAATATGTTTACACTGCAATAGAGGGTTGTGGGTACGTTTTTCGAATGGATTCAAGGAAAAGTTGATTACTTGTTAAATAGTAATAGGGAGCTTATATTCTCTTTTAAATTTACACTGTTTTCAAGCAAATAAGCTACGCTTTGGTCGAATTTCAAAAACATAAAAAACGTTGAAAATGATTCCTCATCAATGACACTGTTTTAAAATTCACAATAAATACACAGAAAATATGAACTGCAAAAAAATTTACACACAAGCAAATACCGTTTACTCACACAAATAAATCATTACGTTTAAAAAAAGACAACTCATTCAACCTTCAAAATCCAAGAATCTTTGATACTGAGACCGGGAAATAGCCTCGCTTAGGTTCTGAAACTTTACAAATCAAAATAAATAATTCTATTAATACTGCTGTTGAGAATAATCATTTTACCAAAGTTTAAGTTGCTTGATTACTCTACAGATGTGGAACAGAAAAAATAGTTCCCCCGTCTCTCTGCCGCATTCATACGGTGCTCCCCTCCTTTCCTCTTCTAAATTTCTTTGACTATCATGCTTTCCTCCGCTCTCACCAACTTTTGCAATTTTCGAAAAATGAGGGTTTTCAATTAACATGAGACCTGCACCATTCTCTTAAACGTCCTTTACACTATCAAACAACACAATTTAATCAAAAACGGTGGACTCATTGTTTAAAATTTTGAAAATGTCCTAGGGGATTCATGTAAAGAACTTCCCAAAATTAAAATATCGGTTTCAAATTGAAGGGGTTGTGACATCAGATCGATTGAGGAATATCAATGTTGGTGAAAATCACCTGAAGGCTTTGGCTGCTAGCGTTGTTCACAGACCAACAGACAGGCGAGCGGGTGGACGCTTTGCCGTCGTTTGATGTTTTTATATCAATTATCCTCACGACTAGGATTCTGGCTACACCACGTGTTAGAGGATTTTTTCTAAATTTAGCAACTAGGTTTATTCACTTTTTCGTTACCAGGGCCCTGTAATAAAAGTTTTCCTGCAGAAAATTCGCATTTTTTCGCGCAGCAATTACATAACTTTCTCTCTACTTCGTAGCGACAAAGTAAAAACTGTGTGGTCAGAATCTATGTTTTGTGGGTCCTTGATAATGAAAAATTGATTGACGGCAGTGCGTCTATCTTTTGTCACTCATCCGGCCGTCTGTCTTTTGTCAAAGCTAGCGCCAAATCCATTCAACGTATTTTCTACAAAATTGATATTATCACGTATTTTCTACAAAATTGATTCTTTTATCAATTTAAATGATCCCAAGATCCTTTGAGTTTGAATTGGATATTCTGATTTTTGGAGGAATTTAACAAGAATCCTCAACATTTTCAGAATTTTGCCAAAAATGACTTCAAATTTTTTGCTCAAATTTTGTGTTTGGATAGTGTAAGGAATTAAGATAATGTAAAAGAATGGTGCAGGTCTTATTTTCGTTGAAATCTCTGGTATATGAAAAATTCCAAAAGTAAAATTTTTTCGTCTTGCTACAACTATAATATTGAAGATAAAGATATCGAATCCCGATCCTTTAAAGCCATCTAACTGCAAAATTTTAAAAGTTTCTACGTTAACTGTCCGCTGAAACAACATCAATGGTTGTTCGCAGGGTCACAAATCTTTAATCTGCACTCTGTTCGGCAGGCCAATCCATCTCAGTGGCTGGCGGAGCGATCAAGAGCGGGATCGCTTCTCACGAGCTCGAAAATGTGGCTGCTCTCTGCGTTGTGTCGGGGAGGGGATGGACGTCACTCAGCGACAGGAGAAATGATTTGGAGAGGGGGCTGCTGTGCAGTGGAACAGAGCCATCGTCTTTGGAGTGCATGGACAGGGGCTACGTTTATTATCTTTCTCTTTCCGGGGTTGGGTTAGTTTTCGTGTGGGTCAGTTTTGGGCAAATATGCAAGTCGGCGAGAAGAGAATCAGAAACCAATGTTATAGGTTTAGTGATTTGAAGACCATGGGTAGTGATATTGATATTCTTGTAAGCCTTTTGCTGTGGGCATCGTGAAGTTCATGTAACAATTGCTATGTGAAGTGGGATATTTTCAAAATTACATATACCTGAAAACAAAATGCAATGATTCCACTGGTACTTCGAGAAATGTCGAAAACGTTTGTTTAAGGGTTAAAATGTATTTCTCTAATTTATGGTTACAATTTTCAGAAATATTATGACGGATTTTTATTTCTTATAAAAGTGTAATGAATAACTACTATGTTAAAATATTCTAACAAATCAGTTATTATGGTAAGAGTGCAATAGGAAACAATTGTAAAGGATATAGTCAAATAAGACGATGAAAAGTGCCCCAAGCCAAATCGATAGTCAAAATACTCATATGAAAGAGAATAAAAAATGCCGTAGATTCACAAAAACAATGAACCTCCTAGATTCACAAAAAGAATCAATCTCTGTTGCAGAGATACAATGAGAAACGTATTTTTCATGCTTTATTTTCTCTCAGCTTCTATTGCATGTATCGGGCTGAAAAAATCGCAGAAACGAGGAAAAATAGTTGAATTTAAAGATATTTTGTCAACCAATTTTGGAGTTAAATTCATAAAGAATTGTTTCTTTAAATATCAATTATCCAAATAAAGTTTAGAAATTGATTTTCGACGTGATAACGTTGGAGTACTGTCTCAGAGTTTCCCTAGAATGTGTCTTAAAATATTCTATAACGTAATTTTCTCAGATTTTTAAACAATGTGGGCAATAGTGAAAAAATTGAAACCAATTTTATTTGTTTAAAAATTTGAAATTCGCGCCAAAATGTGATTGGACAAAACATTTTAACTGATATTTAAACACATATTCATCATGATACATGAACTAGAATTCTTACATCTCGAGTTGTTACATCGATTATGTACCAAATTCAATCGGAATATCCTTCATGGAAAAAGATGGGTGGCCTCTTGCGCATCCGACTTCAGCCAATGAGCATCAGGCACCAGTTGCGTCATAATTTTAGCGGGAACTTTAAATGTACATTTTTTTAATATATCTTTTATTTTAATTATCCTTTTATCGAGTTATTTTGGCTGGTCACCGTTGAAAATTGTCATTGCAAAATGTTTCTCAACACTACTTGCTCTCCATGCAATATGCTGACGACTTTTCAAACGAAGTGGTCACGCTTCGTGACGAAAACTGGTGCTGCGCAGAACGCGCCAAAACCGTGCACCGGAGTCGACCCATCTCTTTCCACCATGGAAATATTGGTAGTGAAACGATATTATTGTGAACATGCGAACGGCAGAGGCACCCTGGGATGCTGTTCCCACATTCCTGCGATCATTTATTATTTGACACATTCTCATTACTAGGTGAAAATTGTTAAACATAAATTTAAAATACAAATTTTGTAAATAAACAACAGACATTTTGAGTATTCTGTTTATAAACGAACGCGTAATCCCAGATATTAGAAAAGACAGTGACAATGATTAATTGTCTATGATTGTGTAGCGTCATAGGCTTGACTTCCTGCTCAGAGAGACTGGTTAGCAAGATATGGGCATGAGGGGGCAATTATAGCCACCCGAACAAAGCCCACCCTCCAGAGGGAATTCCAAGGGAGGAGGTGGCTGTGAGGTGTCGTGCGCAAGAGAACAGCGTCGGCGAGGCTCGTCTCAAAGCATGTGGGGGGACGGATGACGTAGGAGGTCATGTGTCTCGGTCATATATAATGCCGCATCGCAGGGTCCCGCGTTGGGTAACGTTTTTTGGTTTCCTCGCGGCTAGTCCGCAAAATTTTATCCCGCCCGTCTGGCGCGGAAGTGCGGTAGGCACGAGTAGGTGTTCGATGTGTTCGGACACGGTGAAGTGTTCTCTAACACTTCAGGGCAGATTGAACATCTGCCAAGGCACACCAGATGCCGAGTTGCGAGTCGGCCTTGTTGGTTAGTGGCAGGCGCAACCGCAAGGTGTGTGAAGGGAAAGGGAGCCTGCAGCTGGTAGCTTCGACGAACACTTTACAGTGAGGTTCTGTAAATATTCTGTAAATAATTCATGCAAATAAATTGTATATACTCACTCGCGTTTGTTTCTTTGTGGCGTAGATCCCTACCCACGACGTTACAATTGTCTAATTGTCAATTATTAATACACCTACAACTCAGTAATTTTATTTATATTATAAACACAAATGATTAATATTCCCCAAACCGAGTAATTTGATTTATATTGTAATGGGACAGTCGCCCATCTGGGTTCCGCGACGCAATAAATAATATTTTATCATAATATTTTTCACGACGCCTGTGCTAACATGCAGCGGGAGCTCGCTGAAAGCTCGCAGGATTCGGGCACAAACACCGTTAGTTGGCGCTGCCGACGCGGGTGGAAGAGGACACTCCTTTGTCCTGCACCCAGCGTCAGGTATGCGGTGACGCAGAGCGGGATTTTCCTAGACGACGAGCGAAGCAGCGGCGTCTCCCAGGAAATCGTGACGTAGGTGATTTCCTGAGAAGGCGCCACCTTGAAATTTGCAACGGAAAAGCAGGTGCAACCACGATTGGGCGCCCGTGCCGCGTGATGTCGGAAGCCAATGAGGGCGGACATCCCGCGGGCATGGTCACGTGGCCCCCGGGAGCCGAGGAGTTCTCGAGGCATCTTGAAAAGCTTCTTCTGGATCGAGCAGCGGGAGCGACCAGACCTCTGGGACCTCCGGATCGCGCCGTCGTAGCGGGCAGACGCCCTCACTTGAGAGTCGTGCAGTTAGGCTCTGGCCGCGTTCACGTGCGTGCCACGTATCATCCGCCTCGGATGTGTGCTTTTGCCACGCCCTCACTTGACAGTCAGTTTAGTGGCCGCGCCGCCTGGCTTTATTAATAGAGGCCGTGTAGTTGGGCCAGGCCGCGCCGCACACCGCGAGAGCTCGGCCGATCAGGTTCTACCCCGGACGGGCCATCGACAGGTGGACGGCCTGTGACCGTGGCTTGACCGCCATCGCCGCCACCGCCGCCGCATCCGCCCAGGCGTTCATCCGAACGCTAGCGCCGTCCGCCGTCGCCACCGGCCGTCCGCCCAGGCGCCGCCGCCGCTCCGGGTCATCGATACCTGCCCGCCAACTTCGTCCTTTCCTGGGGCGCGCAGCGTGCCTGGACGGCAGCCGAGCGCCGCCTTTCGCCGCCCTGCGAGCGGCGGGAACAATGACCCGCGCTCGCGCCGGGATTGAGGGGCGAATGAACGCCGGCAGTAAATATTTAGGTTTAAGTTAGGTTAAGTTTCTTTTCTGTCTGTTTGTTCATCTGGCTTCACCAGAACTGAATTAAGTGATTATTAAATTAAGGTTAAACTGAGCCTATGTCTTTCACTGACTACTGCATGCCAATGCCCACGCCATGCATGCTCCCGCTTGATCATTTTAGGTTTGCAGTGGGTGTAGCCGGGCCAGCTAATCCGCCATAACGGCGCCAGGTAAAGAGGTCGAGTCGAGGTTGACCCTGGGAGCACCTCCAGTCGAGGGGGGGTGTTATAATATTAGAAACAATACATAAATATAATAACAAACCGGTTTGATGATTTTATTTCGATAATATAAATACTTTCTACCTAAAACAAACATTGATTATCAAAAAGTTGCAAATTATCGTGGTGAGACCTTTCAATAATTTAAATAATAAACATTTTAATATAAATTGTTTAAACATTGATGAAAAATTTCCGATCGCATTTTGGCGTGTATTTCAAATTTTTAAACTGATAAAAATGGTTTTAATTTTTTCACTGTAGTCAAGTGTTTAAAAATTTGAAAATATATATATATATATATATATATATATATATATATATATATATATATATATATATATTATAGAATGTTATAAGACACATTCTAGTGGAAAATCTGAGACTTCGGCTATACTCTTTATATTGGATCAGAGTCTATGTTCAAACGGTCTACTTTATTTCGCTTTTACGACTAAAATATGGAATTTGTATGCTTATTGTAACAGGTATATTGATATTCATTTTTGTCATTTAATAACGGAAAGCATGAACTATCTATGCGTTTGTTGAGCCTAATCCGCAGATTCCTCCTAGTGAGTCTCCGTGTTTGTGATGGACATGGCGTGCGTCGAGCCGTTCTGAAGATCACTCGACTCCACTCTTCTTTTCCCTCCATCCACAATAATTTGCCTCGAAGCTCGAAGCGCAGGAAGGAGCGACGTGAGCCCTCGAGCTCTTCTGCCTCCAGTTCGGCAGACCCGCTCTTCGTTATTCACTCTCGGCTTCGACCAACTTATCTTTTACAATAAACTATCTGGGGAATTGAGGTATCTACCACAATAGTATTATATGTAATTTTAATATGATTACATATAGCCAGACACGTGTTTCGGGAACACTCTTCCCATCTTCAGTGGTTCTACAATTTACAATTAAGTACATAAATGAATTACACATGTATTAACGTCAACAGAATCATATATAAACATTGAACAGTAAAATAATTATTTAAAATAGTACTTACCCAAGTATCACAGATTAAACGCATAATATCATGGAAAGTCGTCAAAGTATGACGCCGCATTTCCTCCCTTACCTTCCCCCAGTCTGCTTTCGTACAGCGTATGATCAAAATGGCGCTAAAAACACGCTTTAGTAGATTTGAAAGAATCATTCAGCCATATTTCAAATTATCAATTGAGAGTAGAATTAAATAATTTGAATCGAAAGAATCTTGGTTTGATTATCTGTTTACTTAAGAGTCCAATCATCGTTTTAACCACCGTTGTTCAGGTTGACAGACATGATTTCAGATTGTCTGTTAAAATAGTGTTTGCTCGTAAGTTACAATTGTTAATTTTGAAACTTGTTAATTTATATCGCATTATTGCAATATCCTACAAATAAGTGAATGATTTTTATCACACAAAACGGAAAGAAGGAAGCAATTCGGCATTGAAACATATTCTTGAACCATATTTCTACAGTAGTAGTTTATGAAATTAGTTTGTAACGTTAAGCTTTATTGCATGAGTAAACGCTTTGAAAATGAGGGACATAAGCAATATTATATACAAGTTGCATACGCTATTTTTGTATAATAGCATTACAAATTTATAAGAGAATTATACTTAATTTGGCGAAACAACTTTTTTGAGACGTCTCGGGTATTTGACATCTGTGCGAGAAAACGGTGGTCGGCTGTTCCGTTTACCACTACCTCTCCCCGATTCTCTCGCTGCGATTGGCTGGTTGTGTGATGATGCAATCATGCGTGCAGTAAAATCTAGTACGTTATCATTTTTGCTGTAAAATACTCGATTATGAACGATTCGTTGCAACAGAAAAGGTCGTTTATAATGCTGGAATACAAAAAAGCGTTTATTCAAGGCAGAATTTACAAATAAAATAAATATGAATCCACAATAAATATTGAAGTATATAAACATCATTCAAATATCGTTTTTTTTCCAAATCTGGAAAATATATTTTTGTATGAAGCCACTAAACCACACCTCTCGCCGATTCAACTTACGCCTGTGCACCCCTTTCTGGATTTGCAGGGGAAGCGAAAGGAAAGCGCGAGGTTTTCCAGGCGAGCATGTAGCACGAGCGGGCGCGGTTGACATACCTGTCTTACGGCCTGAATCGTTTGCTGACTATTCCATCTTAGTATATAAAAATTGTAATAATAATAATAATAATAATAATAATAATAATAAGAAGAAGAAGAAGAAGAAGAAGAAGAAGAAGAAGAAGAAGGAGGAGGAGGAGGAGAAGAAGAAGATAAAGGAGAAGGAGAAGGAGAAGAAGATATATTCCCAACTTGTTTTACAGAGATAATGTAGTACATTATTGTTTCTTGGAATTACTAACCATCGAGTGGAATTGCCACTAGTTGTGATGGTTAGCAATACTGAATTTAAAGTACATTAAATACTTAAGTATATAAGTAACTTAAATACTTATGAAAATATTTGAGATGGAGGTTTAAATGATTAAATCTCTACGCTAGGAAGAACGTAGAGAGAAACTTTTTTCTTATTAAAATAACCAAAAGTTACCCTCCCTTACAAATCAAATTATTTGTCACTTCAATGAATGTATGAGCTTCGAATCCACATGTTATTTGCATTTTTCTCGGAAACAATTTACTTGTATGTGCCCTTTCTCCTAAGACCAATTATTTTCGTGACCAACGAAAAAAATAAGCTCCTTTCTTTATTCATAAAAGTAACATTGTGATGGAATATGAAGCCGTTAAAATTTAATTATATATCATGTCAAAGAGGAAAATAGTATTGTTTAAAAGCTGAGTGCATCATGTTTTCATATTGAAAAGCTTTCCTTCATCTATATAACTCGCTAATTTTCTCATTCACGAATAAAATAAAAATAGTTATTGGTTTAGTTGTAGTATACTTCGTTTAAATTTGCAAGAACGAATCACTTCTGTTCTTGATATTTTCTTCCCGAAATCCTCAACGTAATATAATCTTTTTTGCCGAGCATTCTACTAACAGCATCTGAAAAATAATATTCCCTTACTTTTTTGACAGTCTCTTCGGATAAATTCTTGCCTGGTTTGGGGTTCGGAGAAGACAATATTCCCTGCTCTTTAACGAGCTATAGAAAAATTAAAAACTTTCTCCTTTAAAACCTTTTCAATTTTATTAAATTTCTTCTGTTTATACTGACTTTCTTCGAAACCTTTTTACTCTAATAGGTGTTTCACCTATACTTACAAGACTACTGTTTACAAGTTCCATGGATGTACCTTCATCAACGAAAACTTCATTACCTGCATCTTCTGGTGAATCTGGAGAACCTTCCGATGCAGCACACGAACCAATCTTTCCTTTCATTTCTTTCCTGCATCCATCGCATTTTTTTAGATAACAAATTATGATAAACACTTACCATCCAAGGAAGAACACTTCAAAGGTTTTGTTTTGAAAAGAGTGCCCAACTTTATTGAATTGATTCCAACACACCGAGTATTTAAACCGATCTTCCATGTTGCACAGTCGCACACAGTGAAAAAGGTTATATTGACACGGTTCTCGAAAGACCACTAATACCAGGCTGAACCTTGTAAGGTTTCAGTGGTTGCCAACGCAGTTTGCTTTGTCCCCAGAATGACCAAAACATTTGCGCCCCCGGGACCCGAGGGGCCGGTGAACTCGGGCGCCCGGGAAGAGTGCTTCTGTTCATGGTTGCCAGCAAGCGCATTCGCATGCTGGGCGCATGTGGAAGAATTTCGGATCATAACTTTTTGCTATGTTGCCATCCCAAATTCAAACTTTCACCAATTAAACAATACATATTGCACTTTTTTTTCAAAAAAAAAATAAAAAATCCATTTTTGTAAATTATTAGAGAAGAATTCATCGGCACAGAAGTTAATACTATAATAAAATAAATTAATAATTCATATGATTTTATATGGAATATTATATCATATTTCTAATGAGAAAAAAATTTTGCTCTACGTTTGATAGAACGGAAGATATTGCGATTCAAATGAGCGTTTGCCCACCAAAATCTACACATTTTTTTTCAATTTTCAAAGTCACATAAAATACAAACCAACAACATTACCGTAAGAAAAATTTACAGAGATTGTTTCTGCATCATGAAGAAAGTGTTAACCAAGGTTTATTAAAATCAGAGGGAGTGAGGGTTGACAATGTCTCTATTTTGCGACGATTTGACGTGGAATGACCCCTACGTCAGACACATTGACAGGCGTAGGTTATCATCTACTTCCGTACAGCAAGATTCAGAAGGTTGTAAGAAGCCGAAATGCCTGCCGGAACTGCCAGTCAGTATCGATATCAGAACCATTATCTCAATCAAGTTACGATGAACCATCTTATACAGTACAGGCCAAACAGATGTGGCAATAGAACTAATTCAAATTCCTTTTCAGAGAAGCGTTGCTACTTAAAAATATTGTTTCCTGTACTTTTCAAACACTAACTAATACATTTATTGTAGTGGCAAAAATCGGATATTAACGCCTGAAAAAATTCTCGAAACATCTTTACAGAAAATTGCAAGATAATTAAAGTCAATATTCGTCGGCGGTATGTGGTTAAAAAATTAAACTTATATAAAAAAGCCAACAACAGTTTTTTATTTGCACGAAGTACTCCAGGTAAATTTATTTAAATCCGGCGAAAAATACTCTTTGCTTACGATTCACACTTCACACGATGGCTGTAATATTCACGTTTCACATTTCACTTACACTTCAATTATGATTTTCAACATAAAAATATTTATCCCCGGGAGACATTTTTGCCTATCTTATTGCGCTACCCCCTTAACTAGAATGCAATAAAGTACGAGAGAGTTTAATAATTAACCAGTGTTCGTTTAAGCAGTTTATACTGTGTTATTTATATTTCTAATAATAAGCTGCGTGTTGAAATGACTATTTTGTGGTCACTGGGTAAATGTTTTTAAGTCAATATTTGGCAAAATTGTGTTAAGTACTGAAACTCCAAGTTCAGTACCGACATATATTTTATTTTAGTAAAACGACCGAGTTTAAGTTGCCTAGTAAACGACAAAAAAGCGTTGGGAAACATAGCTTATTAATCGGCTTAATATATGTTACGGCTCAATTATCTAGCCCTTATTTTCTCCAAATTAAGATTTTTGACTTCACAACTTTTACCTCGTTACCACAGTGTGCTTTCTCGGAAATTTTCCGTGTTCGACTGATGCCAAACAAACGTATTAGATATGAATTGGCGAAGCTGTGTTCTGATGCACTACATTAATGCACCAGAAGCCCACTTCCGTCAACCACCGTAGAAATGTTAGTATTTCACATAGATGTTTTTAAAGATACTAATACATGATGAATAAGTTTCTCAAGCTAAATTTTGTTCATTTAACCGTTTCAAATGTAGGTAAAAACGCAGAGATGCTAAATATTACTCCTGTCATCTTTGAAACACATGCACCATAACAACGTAATATTAAATCAGATTTTCACTTTGCTCTACGGTGCACTTCAATTATAGTTTTCGCGTTTCTACGGTGTAACTACCACCACGAATACACTTTTATACACATTAATTTGTAGTTATGGTGCCAATATTTGGTTGCTAAGGTGTAGCATGCGATGATTTACCTCGTTATGAGATGTCGTGTTATTAAATTTGTGTACCAATTTGTTAGACGAAAGTCAAAAATGATTTTTTAATGATATTAATTTACTGAAATCTCAATATATAACGCTAGATTTTTGGATTAAACTATTTAAAATGTGTACATATGCAAATAATTTAAATATTATCCTGACACCTTAGCAACCTTTACATGCACCATAACAACGCAATATTATGAGTTCAAAATGCACTTTGATCTGTCGGTCACCGCAGAAGCATCATTGATGATGGAGCTTTTACGCACATAGAGCTTTGAACCGATGTAGACCAGCAGAGTACTGAATACAATACTCTGTAAATTATATTTCGTAACTTAAATACATGGATAATAGAGCTTGTAATCAGAAATCTGTTTAATTTACAGGACCACTTCTCAAAATATCATTGACCGATAAAAATAATAATAATAGTAATAACAATAATAATAATAATAATAATAATAATAATAATAATAATAATAATAATGAAAACAAAATGGATTAAAGAAGTCGAGGAGGATCTCAGACAAGCACACGTTACAATAAATGATGCAGAAAATAGAAAAGAATTCACGAACACCATCAAAAAACATACATTTGAAACGGAAAACAAGAAGAGGCCAGGATGTAAATGGACAGCAGAGCGGATGAAACAACATAGTGAACACATGAAAATATGGGCCCAGAGAAATCACAAACAATCATCATAAAGGAATTCAAGTTCAAACGCTCTCTTTAAATGGGAATAATCGTGAATAATAATAATAACCTAATAATAATAAGAATAATAATATTTTATAATCCTCAAACGGTCTTAGAAAATACCGCCTACAAATTGTACTGGTACAGAAACATCCTGACAGACAAAACCGTCCATCACAACAGACCTGACACTATCAGGGGCAGGGTATCCAAGAAAGTCTTTATTGTGGACTTCGCGGTTGTTGACAACAACATCATGACAACCTACCAGACGAAGTTGGGAAAATACATAGAATTAGTCCAAGTCGTGAAGGAGGAATGGTCCTTGGAAAATGCGAAGACAATCCCTATTGTAATCTCAGCTACTGGTATCGTACCAAAAGTCACTATAAAGTCAGTGGAAGAATTTGATATAAACAAAAATATTCTGATAAACCTGCAGAAAGCTGTCATAATTAATACATGTTCTTTGGTTTGGGATTGCTAGGATGGTTCAAAAAAGTTACAATAACCTTTGATCATCATCATATCACCTCATAATTCAAAGCTTAACATTCTTTTCTTACCAAAGGATGCAGCTGAAAAAATTGATCTCCATAATGACAATCTTTCTCTGGGATAGAATATTACTGGGCCTCGGAAGATTTCGTGTAGCTTGGTCAGAAATGTCCGATATTCTAATAATAATAATAATAATAATAATAATAATAATAATAATAATAATAATAAGGCAGTTAGGTATAAAATGCGATATCTATACACTTATGGAGAGACACAAGAAAAGAAGTAATGCCTCGGACACATCAAGCCATGAGGCTGTCCTCGATGTGAATCATAGGCAGCCTTGAGACGACGACAGGAGCAACAATGTGGATCTAACCGCACAGACAGAAGAACCAAATGTCCCTCTTTCTGCTGGCTCGCCACCCGTGAGGAGGGCTACCAGCAGGAGAGAAGATGCTGGGCGTAAGAGATGGACGCGCGAGATGAACATTGAAATAATGCGAGCGTTCTATTACATCAATCAGTGTCAACCTAATCCACTCCCAGGATGGAGGCAAGCTCTTCACGCCGAATTCACGAAACGGTACCCAGAACTTCATCTCACAGAACAAAATGTAGCTGACAGAAAACATGTCATAATTAGAAGGTGCTACCTCTCTGAAGTGGAAAGAGAAACGAAGGAAGTTGAAAACTCGTCACGACTATCTGTCAGTACAAATGAACGAATGGAAACAAATGAATTAGTATTGAGGCCAGAAGTCGAAAACTCTTGGCTACTAACTGTCAATACAGATGAACAAACAGAAAGCAATAAAAGAGTCCCTTAACAACCAAATACAGAATAAGAGCTTTATAAATAAAGCCAAACACCTTCTTTCTCAAATTAATGACACTTTGAAAGAGCACTTGAGTATACAGCGAAATCTCTCTGAAGTTCAGCTCGCTTTATTCACTGCTGCAGTTACAGCAATTGAAATCAACGGTCAGAGGACTTACCATCCCAGACAATCATGCCGAGGTGAAAACGAGAGAAAACCCGCCTGGAAAAGACGACTCGAAAACAATATTGATGAATTATGATATAAAGGTAATGCTCTCTAGCAATATTTAACTTTGTAACTTATTTTAAAAAAATTTATTCAATATCTTCAAAAACGTTTGACATTTTTACTTTCAGATGAAAACATGTCTAACATTTTAAATAATGTACACACCTGAAGACGCGTATAGCCAGCACATATTTGGCGCCCACAATAGGCAGATATTGTGGACTCAGACTTAAACGATCTAGCCTTTATAGGCGAAACTCAAAGAGGCACTGGTAGAGATGGCACGCCCCCGTCCAAATGAGCTACAGCCGGGCAACGCGGCGTAAGATGAGACGGCGAGGCTGAGAGGGGCTACTTGGTGTTCCGAAACGGAACATTGGGCAGAGGGAGAAGAGGATCGTGGAAGAATATCTGATCCTTTGGCTGTCACAGTTGTGCAATGTGAAGAGATGATTGCACTGTTAAATAAAAGGGGTTCAAAAATCAATTCAGATGATAAAAACTGCATTGTTACAACTCTACTGCAATGTTGTTCTCTGACAAAACTTAAAATACCACAATATTCAAAAGAGGAGATGGCCACTACTATAACATAATCGTTCACTACGGCCTTTAAGCCTTATACAGACAGAATTGAAACAATGGTTTTGACCAGTCGAACATATGCAGCAGCTCCAAAATCTAGAATACCGAGAGTGTCAGACGTTCTCAAGTCAACGAGGCGTGAACCTAATACAGATCGAAGGCAAGAGAATGTAGTACTAGTCAAATTCAAGCCAGATCACAAACTTGATCAAAAAATGATGACTGAAGAAGTTGAAAGAGTTTTACACGGAAAGGAAGCAAAGATCAACATGGCTAGATATAACCCTGAAAGTGGTATCTTGGAGTGGATTATGGAGGCAGCAAGCCCAGATTCTGCCAATATAACCAGAAGATCGATCAAAGAGCCAAAGAAGGTGGAAGAGAGGGTGAATAGGAGATATGCTCCTAAAGTAATAGTCCTTAGCATCCCTCGTGCTATGGACGAACAGAACCGGTTGAGAGAAATCAAGATACACTTTTGAAGGCACCGACTTCCAGAACAGAGCAAAGAACATACAACTGCTGTTCAAGAGTAACAGAGACGCAGCACCGAAGCCACACCAAAGCTGGGTGCTAACGGTGACCCGAAATATCTGGAAGTATTGTAAGGACAACTATAGACTGTATGCGGGAGTCACTTCATATCGGTGAGTCACCTGTGTCTCTGCAATGCGCTGTCTCAACTGCTTGCGCTTTGAGCACAGGAAATCAGTATCTTAAGAGAAAAGAGCTTCTGTTAATTGTACTGGCGAACATGATGGACCTTGTAACATAGAAACGACTATCAAATGCATAATTTGTATCAGAGCCAAAAGAAAAGACGTGGACCACATTGCATTGTGAGAAATGTCGGGAGCTTAAACTTGCAACGGAGCTGGAAATCGCAAGAACCGATTATGGCTCTTAAACGTTTGCAGATCAACACTGGAAAAGCTACATCCGCCATGGCAAGCACCGAGCAGATTTGCAAAACGCAAAATGCTCCGGACATTGTATTTCTCCAAGAACCATAAGGTTAAAGGTCGCCTAGTGGGTAGCCCCGTTCTTTTCAAGTGATGCAAGCCTCGGCCAAAAATAGAGAAGCAATTATAATCGCTAATCCACAAATCCGAACTCTTTTGCTCTCGCAATTCACCACAGCTTGTCTTGTGATGTGTATTGCAATGAGTGGTCTTATACCAGAATTATCTCGGCATATATTGCCCCACCTGAGCCAATAGAAACAGTATGTGAAAATCTGGAAGTCGCAATAAGAGCGTCCAAAAGGTGTACCCCGATGGTGATAGGCAAGGACGCCAATGCCAAATCTCAAGAATCGTTTAGCGGGGAACCAGATCCAAGAGGTGAACTTATACTGAGCATGGTGATTCGTAATGGTTTGAACATTATGAACGAACCATCGGACTTGCAAATCTTTAGTCGTACCTCACGAATTCGTGGGATTCTGAGAGTAATTGTCTCTAACATCGACATCACCCTGGCACTTGATGCGTCTGCAACCAGAATTTGAAGGTGGCGAGTTACGAACCAGCTCATCTGAAGAGATCACAATGCTATCTTGCACAGTGTTTATGTAGAGGAAGTGCAAACCTATACCTCAAGCACATATACATTTCGAATTAGAAGAGTGAACAAGCAGAATATTCAGCGTGATATTAACAGAGAGGTTGAAAACTGAACTGAACTGGGGAAACCTGAATGGTCAAGCCTCAGTTGAAGTTGAGACCATTACATCATGTATTACAAATGCTGCTGAAAACACGACACCTCATGGGTCAATCTACATGCCGAAAGAGACTAACTGGTGGAACTCTGAATTCTCCACAATGTTTAAAACTGCAAGAAAGCTAAAGCACAGATGCCAACGACACACACGTATACAAAGTGACTTCACGTAAGTCTTTCCCATTGAGGCCACAAGATTTAAGAACAAGTTGACGAAACAAATCAGAGAAATCAAAATACTGTCCTGGTAGTCCTATGTTGCTAGAAACGCTGAAAAGGACCCATGGGGAGTTGCATATAAGATAGCAGCCGGAAAGCTTCGTATATCTGAAGCCTTGTCCGCTTGAGAATTCAATTGCCAACACAGAAAACTGGGAGCGTACATGCAAGACACTCCTGGAAACACTTCTTCCCGGAGATAATCTTCCTCAAGAGTCAGTCCTGCAGGTTGAGATTTGCAGAACGAGTGAGGATGGCTACGATGGTTTTACCATCGTAGCCATCCTTATGCATGAGCTTCACAAGTTTATGGCCGGGCTGAGTATGGGGAGGGCGCCTGGATTTCACGGCATGTATGCTAAAATGATCCGGAATGCCCTCCCGTTCATAAGGACCAGACTAATTCAACTCCACAATATGTGCCTGAAATTGGGATATTTCCCAAGCAGTTGGAAAACTGCCAAAGTTCTATTGAAAAAGAAAACAGATCGTGCCCCATCCGATTCTAAGTCATATAAACCGAAATTTCTACTGCCTGTTCTGGGGAAAGTGCTGGATAAACTTGCTGTTATGAGACTGCAAGCATGGGTGGAGGCCCGAGGTGACCTCTCCGCCATGCAATTCGGATTTCGAGCGAAGAAGTCTACCGAGGAGGCTGTTAACAAACTTCTGAATTTCCGCAAGGATCTATTTCTGGTCCTGTCTTCTGGAATATAATTATGGACAGGTTAATATTTAATTTGGAACAAAGTGAAGCAGAGGCAGTGGCATACGCGGATGACCTGGTTCTGGTTTTTCGCGGGCGGTCACGTGCCGATGTGGAGGAAAGAGCTGATCAACTGCTGCATCTGGTCTCGAAATGGTGCAATGAGACAAAGGTAGAAATCTCAGTGGAAAAAACAGATTTATGTTCATGACGAACTTTATGAAGAGCGCGCCCGGTAAGAAGCATCCATCTAAGGATAGACTTCCTACTACTGTCTAAAGTGGACAAAATATAAAAGCCACCTAGTCACAGACACACACAGACACACCGTACATAGAGATCTTGACCCGTAAATTGAAAGTCATTACACATGTGGCTGGGGTGTGCAGGAACAGAAGCTATTCATGAAACTCAGAAGGATTGTCGGCTCTCAGGGCGTTTTTAATAAAAATGACCTAGAAATTATCTATAAAGGTGCTTCCATTCCTATAATTCCCTACTGCGCCTCAGCGTGGGTGGAAGAAAGTAACTAAGTATTTATTCCCAGTGTTGGATAAGGCTTAGCGAGCGGCACTCCTAATGCCTACTGGTACATACAGAAGACGGCTACCTCGGTTCTGCAGGTGCTGGCGGGAAATGGGTGAGAGAGGAAGGGCTACTCTTGATTTCAGGAAAACTCAGCAACGCTGCATCAACAAACCTTTGCAATGCTGCATTGAGTACTGTCTTAAACTTAGTTTTATTTTGGAAGTTGAACAAATTTATATATTGAAATTGATAATTGGCTAACGAAAGCTTATCTTTAGCAAATAGAAGTCTATAACACAAAAAAACTAGGAAAGAGAAAATCAATTAATTTACAGACGCGTAACAAAAAACAGTTGACAGTTGTTCTTTGTTCCTTACATTAGGAGTTTCATCCAGTGTCAAGAGGACAAAAGAGGCTTCAGAAATTTCATTTTTAATTTCATGGGTCATTAGCATGCTCACACAAATTAGATCGTCCTGAATTTCTGGCGAGGTTGCACGAAACAGTGGACTTTTCCATATGATCTTTGAGATGTTTGTCGTATTTCGTTATTTTACTTATGAAATTGCATCTATTTGATGATCCCCTACTCTTATTATTGCCACGAATTGCAATATCTTGCCTCCCAAAAAAGCATACAACTCGAATGAAGTTTGACAGAATTTCTTTCTTTTTCCTTACATCACATTTTTGTTTCCTTTGTTTAATTGGCAAAAAATTAATTGATTTAATTATTTGTGCGATATTACAATTATGTAACCAGTTAAAAATAATTTCTTGTAGTATCATCTGATTATATAATGAAAAATATAAATTATATAACTAAATATGTGTTTATTGTTTAAATAAAACTAAGATGACCCCCTTTCTAAATTCATCGGCTGGATCCGCCACTGGTATGTATTTATAGGATCACCGAAACAGCGTTTCTGGAGGGATCGTCAATGTCCGTTTAGTCAGTGACTGTTTCATCTGAACCTCTCATGGCTTCCTCCAAGTGGCTCGCGGCTCTGATCGGTGGCGATGGACGGCGACGTGTTTTTGTTACTAGCCGTCACGACATCAGGCCTGTCATTTCGGATACAAGTGGAAGTTGCTCCCGGCAGTCAGATAGTCGGTACGTGTCTGTGAGTTAGCTTCCCATGCCCATATGCGCCGTATTCCATTGATAAAAGGTATACATGAATTACTAAAGGGTTTGATATAAAAGTACATGTGAATTAGGGGGATTAAACATGAAGGAAAAGCGCCGAGAAAATATATTTACTATATCTCTCTTTTCGAATAAATACAACTGATCAATGGTGGAAGCTAAAATCGGAAAAGGCGACCTAAAACTCCAATACGAAAAAAACTTTATTTTAAAATTAATGGAAGTGTACATGAAAAATCAAAAAAAATTAAAGTTATTTAAATATTTAGGATTTTCTGAACAATTTGATACATTCCCTATGAAAGAACATATGCATTTCTGTATCTGTCAAAATGGTTGCAGAGTTTGATACACAAAGTTGTAAACAAGCATAAATTTGGAACAAATTCGTACAAAATGCTGTAGTTTTGTTTATATTGGCCATTAATTTTCATTTCAGAAGTTGCATACATTTTTAGTAATATACTTTGATGCTTTTAAGTAATTTAAATCATTTTGATGAATAGTCAGCCGTTAACTGCTCCGGCATTCGCCTAATAATGAGTAGCTAAACCACGGAAAACTACCGATCAGAGCAGCTGATCGCTAGAACTCTCCTTCAGGCAACGGCTAAATTCAACATTTCAACATAGCTCTCCAGCTAGAGTCGAAAATCCGCCTTCGACGGAACCTGAGTCCTTAGATCAGACGGTCAGAGATGTTTAGGTGGATTTTTGTATCTAGTAAATTTGTAGCAAATTTCTTTCTCGAACATGTAGTATGCTTAAAATCTACGTTTTGTGTTCTTGATACCGAGAAAGTGCTTTTTCATCGGTGTCTGTTAGCCCGTCCGTCCGTCCATCCGTGTGTCTAGAACAACACTAGCTCCTCAATATAGAATATTCATAAAAATTTATATTCCCCTATCAATATGGGTGATATTGCAGCCCCTCGAATTCTATACGGATATTTTAATTTTTAGACACTTTACATTAAGCGATAGCAATAGTTTTAAATTTGTCTAAAACTGGCTCAATTTTTTCTTATCTTTCTTTTATTGGATAGAGAAATATCCACTTAATAATGTAGCATAGGTTTTATTATTACCTGCAAACCCCTGCAAAACTGCAACTTTTGGTTTAATACTTTTGGATCGTTTTTCGAACGCTAGTGGTCAAGTTGTCCAGTGGATAAGTTAGTTGCTCATAGAAATTATTTCGCCAACGCTCGAATCCCAGTCTACACAAATATTCTTGCAGATTGGAAATACTTTTGCAAGTTCAACTAGTAGTATCTTATTAACCATTACAAATAATGCGAGAGTGCATTTGAAATCTAGAACAACTAGGTTTAATATTGAGGTCAAATATTAAACATTAAATTAATGTAGTGTAATAAATATAGATATGGTGACTAATGAATGAAACTAAGTTATCATTATTAGTATTCTAAATTTATTCCTGAAAATTTAAGAATTTCGGTGAGTCTCTTACGCAGAAAAGGTATTGAAAGTGAAACTAAATATTTTTAATGATTTTCTACTTTGCGATGGTTTGTTAATTTCTTGCCCCATACATCATTATTTCTCCGTTCCTCTTCTTAGACTTACGGTCATTAGTGGAGCATGGTAAACTAATTTTTGAGGCACTAATTTAAAACTTATAATTATTGTCTTTGAAAAATTAATTCAATAGTTCCACCCAGATACTTCAACTTCCGTATTCACTTAGTGTTATCCTTCCTTCGGAAATTTCACAAAATGTCCTCTCCATCTATTTGCCTGACTCTAGGTGAAGTTCTCGGAGGTTTCTTTGAAGAGATCAAACCGCGATAACCCCCAAAATATCGGACTTTGCATATCATGTGTAAAGCCGGAGGAGGCGACTGGTGACTGAGGCAGAGGCACACGAGGTGCGGGGCTGAGGAAGGTAGAGGAGGGGAGGAAAAAGGAGGGGAGGGAAGGCGGCGTGCGGAGCGCGATCCCTCGCCGCGGCGCCGGGTCTCCCCGTGGTCTGGGCCCCACGCCTCCCCCGCCCCCGCCCCGGCCCCCGACGCCCCCACGGCTGGGGCGCCCCGCCACCCGCTCCTCGCTATTGATTTTACCTGTGTCGCAGTGCCCCGCGCCTGGCGCGCGCTACGGGTGCGGGCGGAGTGAGAGTGCCGGGTGCGGGTACCTCAGAAAATGGTAGCAACTGTCTGCGACGCCTGCTGCGTCCAAAACACTTAGCGCTTTAAAAAAAAGTGGAGTTAAAAAAGAAGAATGAAAATCCGTAGAATTATAAGATCCAAAAAATTATAAAATATTCTACAAAGATGTAGGTACAAAAAAGGGAATATTACAATAATGCACTCGGTCGTTTAGTATACGAAAATTAAATTGTTTTTAATTTATATTGCAAGCTACAATGAAGTTGTTGAATAATATCTTAATAGTTAAAAAGTAGTAAGGAACGATTGCAAAAATAGGACTATCGTTTAATGCACGATAAAGTAAATGCATGTAGTATCATAATAGCTTGGGAATAAATAATAAATACACTACAAATTATAACATGTGAGTGAAAAAATTCACGATATTTCTAATAAAATAAAGACAATTGGATAAAATACGAGTTGTTATACATGTAGTGTTCTCGGGGGTCTCAAATACTATGGTTATTAGTCTCGCAAAAGTAGTGAATGTTATATTCCCGGAGATGGTGTGTTCCTATCCCGTTCAAATGTGAGATCGGACGCCGACCTATGCGTCGGCTTGAACGTTTTCCTCATTTTCACAGTCTAGCATCGGCCAAACCGGGTCAATTCAAGAGATTCCCACTGAATTCCCATGTAGAGTAGTGTAGTGCATGTACGTAAGTGAAGGTGTATGTAGAGGGAGATAGGAGGGGACAAGAATGATCAAGCAAAAACTACTCTCGGTCCGTAGCCCGCTTGTAAGATTACTCCTCCGGCAGTCGCCTGATGTTGATTGGAAGAAAACAGGAAAAACTCCCAGTCGGCTGCTAGAATTCTCCTCGAGACAGTGATTTTATAAAATCCAGCTACGTAGGTAGTGTCCAAAATCTTCCGCCGCCAGGACACAAATTCAAGAACCTCTCAATTGACGATGATGTAAAAAGAAGACTGTTGCTGTTGAGCTTTTGCAATCCGTATAAAGTCTTTCTCAGTAGTACAAGATACGTTTCCACCAATAACTTCCGAAGCGTAATAGAGTAATAGGAGATGGTAACAGGAGGAAAATGTTATCGTTGTCATTGTAAACAACCATTCCTCTCAATATGTTTATTTTTCGTTGAAAATATGAAACCCATACGGATTTTCAAACCCCTCAATTTAGGCCGCTGTTAAAAAAGAATAAACATGAAATTCAAAATTATTGATCAATTTCTCTTTTGTCAGTTTTCTCAAAAATATTAGAAATACTTTTCTACTTTCGAATGGATACCTTTCCCACTAAGCCTTTTCGGATTGCTAATATGGATTTGAAAATCAAAATTCAGGGAATCTGCCATATTATCTTATCAAAAAGGTGTCCCTTCATCAATGGCAATATTACAATATTCTTAGATCTTTAAAAAAACTTTTGACGTCATTGATCTGGTGTTTTACTTTCAAAATTCCCTTCGAAAAGATCTAGTAGTATTGTTCTAGACTGATTATACTCGATCCTTAAACAACGTTATCAAAGAGTTCAAATATCTCTCTCAAAATGAATGGTGCTAAAACATCATGCACTTTCTCGCCCGTACTTTCACGCAAATTACACAAAAAAATTACACGATTAATTACGCGTCCAATTTTCGAAAAATTGTACATGACCTTATTTCAAAATCTATATTTAAGGAAGAGACTTTATGAAGAGAAAAATCTCAATCTTCATAATTGTAGTTGTAGAAACGCAAAGAAAGAATTTTAAATATATACAATTTTCGAAAAATCAGAGTTTTTAACGAAAATGAGACCTGCGCCATTCTCTTAAATGTCGTTCATATCCAACAAAAAATTTAAAAAAAAAGGAATTTTTTTAAAATTTTTAAAACCCGGGGTTTAAAATACCCCCCAAAATTAAAATATGTTTCAAATTCAAGGGGCTGCATTATCATTAAGATAGATTGAAGAATATCAATTTTGGAGAAAATCCTCTAAACGGTTTAGCCGCTAGCTTCGTTCACAGACGGACAGACGTTTTCTCGTCATTCGATTTTTCGGTATCAACAACCCACAATCATCGATTCTGGTTACACCAAGTGTTAGAAGTTTTTTTTTTCGAGTTAACGACTGGAATAATCCTCTTTTTCGTTGTGACCGCCCTGAAATAAGTTTTTCTGACGAAAATTCGCCCTTTTTCCGCGCAGCATTACATAACTTTCTCTCTACTGCGTAAACGGTAGCGACAAAGTAAAAAGAGATATTATTTACCCACCTTCCCGATTCATTGCCAATTGTGTATGAGGTCCGAGAAGGATCGATTTTACGCCTTATTCTCTTCCTACTCTACGTAGACAATATGCCCTGAGCAATTCAAAAGCAAAAACACACACACACCAAAACACAGTTCTCTTTGCTGACGAGACGTATATATTTTGCAATTAGGAAACAGTAACTAGTACAATATCAGAAGTTTTAAATTGATTCCGAAATAACAAATTACAAAACAAAGAGAAAACTGTTTCAATGCAGTTTTCTATTTCGAATAAACAATTGTAGTACACTCCATTGACTATGATCGATATGGCATTGACTGATATTAAAGGATCAACATTTTTGGATCTTTCAATTGGGTCAAAGTTCATTAAAGAATTGCACACAAAATGAAATTCATTATGCTACCTGTTCAGAATTCTTTCAGATTTAGTGTTCACATTGATCGTTGTGTATTTATTTGCGATTGTTCATTCCCACCTGAGATATGACGTAACATTCTGGGGAAACACATCTTATAGCTCCCAGACTTTTAGATTAGAAACCCAGTAATATGGATACACTAGTGTAAGTGCAATGAAAAATCTTTTCTGCTGCAGAACTCTTATTCAATTAGAAACTGTACTGAAAATCAGAACGAAAAATAATTTAACATCGACATTTAATGTATAAGTTATCATTTAGACTGTATAATTCTGAAATACAAATACTATACATTATTTTCTAGACCAGGGACCCCCATTTGAATCATAAATTTCATCCAGTTTCTCTGATCCTCTCAGCAAGTACAGAAACGGCCTCCTATTTTGCTATTGGCCATAATTGTAGCTTCTCTACGTGTGCCTGTATCCTTAAGCTGTGTGGGGAATGTAATAACTGATATAATCGTTCTCCATTTTCTCGCGGCAGTAACTCAATTCCGTCACAAAGGGAATGATAAGACATAATAGCCAAACTCTGCAGCAGATATTCTTTGCAAATAGTCTTTATTACTAAGGATCTAATACTCTCATACCAATTTTTGCCAAAACACACATTGCTACCGGTACACATAATTCAACTTAATATGTATGTGAGTTAGGACAGGTATCCCTGAGCTCAAAAAACCGTGCACAAATTGCACGTCGCATAGTATGAAACCCAGATTTTAAATGTTTTGACTTTATATATTGGTATAGATATAGATTTGAAAACACAAAGGCTTTGAGTTACAGCGCAATAATCTCTGAATGTACTGGACCAATATCGATTAAACTTTTGTGTTAGCTTTCATTCAAGGTCAGGAGTGCTACAGGCTATGATTTACAACCATATACCTAATTATACTCAGAAAATAATTACTTTTCTGGACTTTTGCGTCTACCATTACATCACAGTTTCAAGAGTTCGTCAATGTGCAATAGTTCAGTTGCAATAGTTGAGTTCATCGACACACAGAATTGTGTATCCATAGAATGGATGAGAAGACTGCTGATTTTACCATCAATTTTCTAATTGAAATTGTTCATATTTAACAATTATTCTGACTGATTTTCTTCACTTTATTTATAAAACAAACTTGAATATTGATTTTAATTGATTTTAATCGGGGTGATTGTATTAAAGAGAGAAGTATTGTATACTTCTTAGATTGTATACAAGAGAGAAGTATGAAATAATTGGAAAACATTTTGCTGATGGATGTTTGATAGTCGTAAAAATGAATGAATACATACATGTGTTCAATATGAAATAGTTATTGGTTTAGTTGTAGTACATTAAGCATGATTATATATTTTTGCGCCAGTCTTGGTGAATAGTAGGTTTTTGATGGCTCGTTCGAAGTTCACTTTCAAACAGAAAGGGTTAGAATATGTAAAATGTGTCAACCAGTAATCTTGGAGCATCGTATTCTGGAGCCTTTCTTCATAATGTTGACAAATGAACAGCAATATTCGGTCCGCAATGTTACGGGCTCCTGTTGAAAATGACCGTAATTACGCTCTTCTTATATCAACATCAATTATCTCAGACATTATCACATTGCCTCTCTTTCAATTGACTTTTGTACATTTGTCAAGACCAAATTTCACGCAGATGTTATTGCTAAAATCATAGATGACAGACAGTTTTTAGGAGAAAATTTTTATTCTTTTAAAAGTTTTTAGGAGATTTTTATTCTTAGAAAACACTGTACAATCATCCATGTAAAAAAAACACCCAATACTGCAAGTATTACGAAATAATCAAAACACACAGAGGCAAACCAAAATATCTGGCAAATCCAGGACCCAAGAAAAATCAGATCATCACAGCAAAATTCCGATGTGAAAATGGGATATTAGGAAATTTCTTTCGGAAGGCAGATGGCAAAATCTGCTGGTAAGTCGAAAAAATAATGGAACATGTAATTAATTGTGTGCACGACTTTAGCAAATATAGTTTCACTTTTCTAATGATTTGAAGTTCGGAAGAATCGCAAAAGAGATACGCGCATTACTAAATAAAAACTCCATTATCTCAATCACTTTAAAATATACAAAAATCTTTCATATTTTAAAGCTTATAAATGAGTCTTTTTTACACATTTCGAATAAACTAAAATATATTTTAGAAGGTTTCAAAATTAACGAATACATATTTTAAAATTTATTTTCAGAAAATGCATATTTTTAAAATTAACGACAAAACTGTTCAGGAGGCTTCCACGAGCAGCAAGTCTTCTAAGAGTCCCGCCTAATCCATTACAAGCATTTTTTCCATCAGATGATGCGAAAAAGTGCTATTCCGCATGTATTCAAAAGTCCTCGTGATGAAGTATAAGATTTACGAAATTAACCTTGTTTTTATATTGTGCAGAAAAATGTACAATTGTATGGAGGATATTTTCAATTCTTTGTTTCAAAACGTGAATCAGGTGTCGCTGGAAAAGACACACGGGAACTGTGTCGTGTAATAAGCAGTCCGAAAAAATAATTAAGTTTACACTCAACAATTCATTTGAGGAAGGCAGTCTGAAGTAGACAACAAAAGGATGCAGTGCAGCCAGCGCATTATTCCAATGAAATCCTTGCACTTCATCTTGAATAAAAATGGAAAAGCTTTCAGAAAGACGCACAAAGTTATGCATTCTCCAGGTGGCAGCAATCTTTTTTACAATCTCGTAAGTATTTATTTTGCTGAGTTCACGATTGTCTCTGAATTTAATCTATCAGTTCTCTCCCACTGTTTAAACGAAATTGTTTCGATGAAGTTTTCTTGCATTTTTTCTTCCAAACTATTTTTAATCGTCAAATTCCTGGGACATTCAGAGCACTCGACAAAAATCCAAGAAATTCAGGGTGTACGCCAGCATATTTTGATGTACGCCAGCATATTTTTGTAAGGAGACACATTTAAGTCAGTATGTTGTAATAATGTTGGTAACTTCAGAGCATCAAGCATAAGCTTTACGTTCAGGTGAATAACACAAGCACAGTGTGTGTTCCACTTGCACTAGCTAAAATGCAGTTTTTTGGCCGAAGAAATGCAAAATTTGGAAACCCAATTTTCATATTAGGATGTGAAGATTTGAAATTTGTTTGTACTTCGTTTAAATTTGCAAGAACGAATCACTTCTGTTGTTGATATTTTCTTCCCGAAATCCTCAACGTAATATAATCTCTTTTGCCGAGCATTCTACTAACAGCATCTGAAAAATAATATTCCCTTACTTTTTTGACAGTCTCTTCGGATAAATTCTTGCCTGGTTTTGGGTTCGGAGAAGACAATATTCCCTGCTCTTTAACGAGCTTTGGAAAAATTAAAAACTTTCTCCTTTAAAACCTTTTCAATTTTATTAAATTTCTTCTCTTTATACTGACTTTCTTCGAAACCTTTTTACTCTAATAGGTGTTTCACCTATACTTACAAGACTACTGTTTACAAGTTCCATGGATGTACCTTCATCAACGAAAACTTCATTACCTGCATCTTCTGGTGAATTTGGAGAACCTTCCTATGCAGCACACGAACCAATCTTTCCTTTCATTTCTTTCTATCTTCCATCGCATATTTTTTGTTGAGATGACAAAGTATGATAAACACTCACCATCCAAGGAGGAACACTTCAAAGGTTTTGTTTTGAAAAGTGCCCAAATTCATTGAATTAATTACAACACACCGAGTATTTAAACCGATCTTCCATGTTGCACAGTCGCACACACTGAAAAAGGTTATATTGAGACGGTTCTCGAAAGACCACTGATCCCAGGCTGAACCTTGTAAGGTCTCAGTGGTTGCCAATGCAGTTTGCTTTGTCCCCAGAATGACCAAAACATCATTAGCGCCCCCGGGACCCGAGGGGCCGGTCAACTCGGACGCCCGGAGTGCTTCTGTTCATGGTTGCCAGCAAGCGCATTCGCGGGCGCATGTGGAAGAAATTCGGATCATAACTTCTTGCTATGTTGCCATCCCAAATTCAAACTTTCACCAATAAGACAATACATATTGCACTTTTTTTAATTAAAAACAATTCTTTTTTGTACATTTTTAGAGAAGGGTTCATCAGCACAGAAATAAATACTATAATAAAATAAATTAATAATTCATATGATTTTATATGGAATAATATATCAGCTTTACAATGAGAAAAACATTTTTGCTCTACGTTTGATAGAACGGAAGATATTGCGATTCAAATGAGCGTTTGCCCACCAAAATCTACACTTTTTTTCGATTTTCAAAGTCACGTAAAATACAAACCAACAACATTACCGTTAGAACATTTTAAAGAGATTGTTTCTGCATCATAAAGAAAGTGTTAAACCAGATTTATTAAAATCAGAGGGAGTGAGGGTTGAAAATGTCTCTATTTTGCGACGATTTGACGTGGAATGACCTCACGTCAGACACATTGACAGGCGTAGGTTATCATCTACTTCCGTACAGCAAGATTCAGAAGGCTGTAAGAAGCCGAAATGCCTGCCGGAACTGCCAATCGGTATCGATATCAGAACCATTATCTCAATCAAGTTACGATGAACCATCTTACACAGTACAGGCCAAACAGATGTGGCAATAGAACTAATTCAAATTCCTTTTCAGAGAAGCGTAGCTACTTAAAATTATTGTTTCTTGTACTTTTCAAAAACTAACTAATACATTTATTGTAATGGCGAAAATCTGATATTAACGCCTGAAAAAATTCTCGAAATATCTTTACGGAAAATAGCAGGACAATTAAAGTCAATATTCGTCAGCGGTATGTGGTTAAAAAAATTAAACTTATATAAAAAAGTCAACAAAAGTTTTTTTATTTGCACGAAGTACTCCAGGTAAATTTATTTAAATCCGGCGAAAAATACTCTTCGCTTACGATTCACACTTCACACGATGGCTATAAGATTCACGTTTCATATTTCACTTACACTTCAATTACGGTTTTCAACATAAAAAGATTTATGCCCAGGGAATATGTTTGCCTATCTTATTCCGCTACCCCCTTATGTATGGCCAGAATGCAATAAAGTACGAGAGAGTTTAATAATTAACCAGTGTTCGTTTAAGTAGTTTATACTGTGTTATTTCTCTTAATAAGCTGCACGTTGAAATGACTATTTTGTGGTCACTGGGTAACAGTTTTTAAGTCACTTTTGGCAAAATTGTGTTAAGTACTGAAACTCCAAGTTCAGTACGTACATATATTTTATTTTAGTAAAACGACTGAATTCAAGTTGCCTCAAAAACGGCAAAAAAGCGTTGGGAAATATAGTTTAATCGGCTTAATATGTGTTATGGCTCAATTATCTAGCCCTTATTTTCTCCAAACTAGATTTTTTGACTTCACAACTTTTATCCCGTGACCACAGTGTGCTTTCTCGGACATTTTCCGTGTGCGACTGATGCCAAACAAACGTATTAGATATGAATTGGCGAAGCTGTGTTCCGATGCACTAAATTAATGCATCAGAAGCCCACTTCCGTTAACCACCGTAGAAATATTAGTATTTCACATAGATGTTTTTAAAGATACATGATGAATAAGTTTCTCAAGCTAAATTTTGTTCATTTAACAGTTTTAAATGTAGGTAAAAACGCAGAGATACTAAATATTACTCCTGACATCTTTGAAACACATGCACCATAACAACGTAATATTAAATCAGATTTTCACTTTGCTCTACGTTCCTACGGTGCACTTCAATTATAGTTTTCGCGTTTCTACGGTGTAACTACCACCAAGAATACACTTTAATGCACATTAATTTGTAGTTATGATGCCAATATTTGGTTGCGAAGTTGTAGCATACGATGATTTACCTCGTTTTGAGATGTCGTATTATTAAATTTGTGTGACAATTTGTCAGACGAAAGACAAAAAGGATTTTATAAAGGTATTAATTTACTGAAAACTCAATATATAACGCTAGATTTTTATATTAAACTATTTAAAAAGTGTACATATGCAAATAAGCTAAATATTATCCTGACACCTTAGCAACCTTTACATGCACCTTAACAACGCAATATAATGAGTAAAAAATGCACTTTGGTCTGCCGGTCACCGAAGAAGCATCATTGATTATGGAGCTTTTACACACAAAGAGCTGCAAACGGAAGTAGACCTGCAGAGTACTGAATACAATACTCTGTAAAATAAATGAAGCTAATATCAAAATTCAATCATCCAGAAATTTTATTAATCAAAAACAAATACTAGAAATATAAAAACACTTTGAAAGATAACAAACGCGTGAAATTAACGTTTCTTTTAACATTTGCTTGCAAATGGATCAGTTGTCCTTCAGAAGTTTGATTCAGATTTTGAGGAGTTAAAATCGGTAGTAATGTGTATTGTATTATGGTTTGTGAAAGTGTTTTAAGGGTGTAAATGTGATCAAAAACACTGCAAATGATACGTTTCATCTTGTGGCTATATGAGTAACCAGTGAAATCGGATTTCCGATTGTCTATTTCTGAGTCCCACAGACCTCAATGTTTTGACTTTATATGTGAAATAGGGTTTGGGATACAGAGGTTCTTTTACCCTAAGCATTGACGTTTTCCGACTAAGCGATTTTCGAAATTTCGAGGTACAGTTGCCCCTTCTCCGTTAATGCTGTACAAATGAAACTGAACTTATTTGTACACCTCATTCTACTCTATTTAATTGAACTACGATCTATTTTGCATTTTTAACATGCAGTGGATACATTGCCGCAAATTAAAAGAAAAAATTAGTGTTAAAAATAACCGAATTTAACATTCAATTTCTTCCTTAATATTTGAGAAAGGATTATGACCATGCATCAACGTTACATTGTTTCTGAATGCATACTTTGAACCTCGTTGCTCTTAACATTTCTTCATAAATTAAGTTTTTAATTGATGATTTAAGCATAAACAGTAAAATAAAGTAAATTTAAATTAGTTTTGCAGAAAAATTCCTTTAAGTGTTTCATTCAAACCTATTGCATTAGCACATTTTGAAGTTTTAAAGAAGTGGGGCAATAACAGCACGTACTTTCACGCCCGTTTTTTCACGCAAAATTATGCGAAAAGTACTCAAATTTTCCAAAAATTTTACATGACCTTATTTCCAAATCTCCTTTTACGGAAAAGGTTATATTATGGCAAAATCTCTATCTTTAATATTTTAGTTGTAGAAAGACTCCGTAAAAACTTTAACCTTCTTGCAATCTTCAAAAAATCAATTCTTTTAACTAACATTAGTCCTGTATCACTCCTTTGAACGCCCTTCACACTTATAACAAAATTTACAAAGAAATGAAGGAGCCATTTTTTTAATTTGGAAAATGACCCAGGGGATTCATGCAAAGAACCCCCTAAAATTAAAATTTCGATTTTTAATTCAAGGGGCCGCTACATCAGCTAGATTGACTGGGGAATATCAATTTTAGGCAAGAAGACACTCTGTTATTTCAAATCAGTTCTTATCCACCATATTAACAGTGACATGAATCCTGTAAATCAAAACATCCTACATTAGGAAGTAAAAGAAGAAGAAATGGAACCAAACGAAGAACCAGGAATGATACGCGAAGACGTCAGACCGACGGCAAACAATTCAGCACTACAAGGTCTCAATCAGCAGCAACCTCAGAACCAACATAGAAGCAACACAAACTAGTGGTGCTACAGCAGTTCATATTTTTTCACTTTATTTGTAACTACTCTGCAATAGTATACTACCTACAAAATTGTTTTCAACCAGCAACATTTTCTTCGCACCGTGACTCGAACTCAAGTTCTACGAGTTAACTCGCTGTGCGCTTTATCGCTACACCGAGCACCGCAACGCTAAACGACCGCGAAGTACTAAATCCAGTTAAACCCTAGCAGACAGCAACAAGTCAGCAGCAAAAATATTTTCTCTCAGGCCATATACTCTTCACCTCGCAAACAATAAAAAATTCTCAATAGAACGGTACCCTCGCAATAAACTAATTAAACGCTTAAGGCTATAGACAAAATTGTACATACCCGATCGTATTAAAAGAAAGATAATCCAAATCTAAGCAAATCTCCATCAATTAAAATCGCTAAAAAATAGACCCAGTTCCCTAAAATACAACTGATGTAGCAAAATACAAATCTATAATAACTATGGCTCCGATATAATTATCGCTATTACATAATTGTAATAACATATTTTCCTAATGTAACTATCAAGTCAAGTCAAAAGGAAGCGCTGAGACAAACAGCATTGTCAGCATTGTCAAACATATTTTTAGACTCCTCTTTAAAATGCCTCTATTGCATTGCGTTGAAATGAGTCTTTTCCTTATATAGTCGGTATTGCCAATAAAAAAACAAAGCGACAATAATTCCATAATTTCTGGAGTTAATGTTGGTTTTGGAGGCATTGATCCATATGGGGCAGGCGTACAGTAGTAGAGATCTTATGACTGTTTTGAATATTAATATGGAGAAATTGAATGGTACCGAGCTATTTCTGTGAATTAATGGTTTTAGCTGCAGTCATTTTATTTTGGCTTGAATTAGTTTGTTATCTATGTATTGCATGCAGTTTAGTTTGGTGTTTAGTTGGAAGTTCGAGATATTTAACCGGTTTGCTGGGGAGTAACCATTCTATTGTGTTATTGTTCAGTGTCATAGGAGTGGGTGGTGTGTAAGATCTTAGTGTGAATATTTTGGCGGAAGGTTTACTTGGATTTAACTGTATCTTGAGTTTTGAAGCCCAGCAAGATATCTAGCTACTCGTAGTGGAGATGGCGGTAAAAGTTGACGTATACGTGATGAATCATACCAAAGAAGTGGTCGCCGAAATCTTGAATGAAAATTATCAAATCATCTTGCTGTAAGCCTCTATAAAACAAAATTATCTAGCTGTAAATCTCCAGGCATTCAAAAAAGCGACACTCGACTTTCTGGGAAATGAGTTCGCGTATATTGCAGTTTGCAGTGATTGACACTCCGCTTAAGGAAGAAGCAGCCAATGTTCTTAACTCTAAGAAAGTGTGGCTAAATAAAAGGACACTAACGATGTGGCTGGTCTCTGAAACCGAGTTTCGAGGAACTCGAGTTTCCTGTGCATAATAAAATGGAAACCTTAACAATGTACCAAATATCACAAATACCTCACACTAACAAATAATAAACACGCATACAAGAAAAAAGATCAATAGGAATAAGGATCACAATTAAAGTTAGAGTACATTAATATTGTGATTTAAGCGTTCTGTTGTGTCTGTGGTGTAAAACTTATTGGCTCAAATATATTATCTGGTTTAACTCGTAATAATGTCACCTAGCATTACTATTTATGAAATAGACTGACAGTCTGTGCACAACACTTCAATGTGTTGTGCTTAAGTGCTCAAATTTCTTACACTTTCGACACTAGAATTTTGTTTTGTTTGTTATATAACAATAAATAATAATCATAATTCAATGTGAAAGTTCAAAACAATCGCTGAAGAGCATGACCCATAAATATGTAATAATTACCTGTTCACTCACAACAGTGTGCCCAGTCTCAAGGACAGTGTTGCAGTGTCTTGTCCCAACTATCACTTTTCAAACAGTAACAATATCTCATGCACGTGCGAATTCAAAACTGCTGGAGGTAATACAAGAATGTAGGGCTTTCGCACTCAAACAGTCATAAATATGAATAATATTTTTGATAGGCCCGGTCTCGGAGACCGTGCCACACCAACGGAGGGTTAATTCAATTAATCAGATGCGAGACACGCGATGCCTACTTTACTCGTGATTGATTTTGCGCTACAAGTTACTGTACCTCAACATTGCGCTGGACGTCTCTGTAGTTCGCGGAGGTAAAAGGCTGCAAGCAGGCATGGCCACTTTGGTGCATTGACCTAAGTTTACGTAAAAAGCAACAAGGATGCATCGACATTAACAGCGATGTCTTCAGCATGTCCGTTTACTAACTTTTTAAATGATCATGTTAGCGAAACAGTGCAATGTGGAGAAAGAAAAAAATAATCGATAGCTGAAAGGATTTTACTTTCTCCTCTGCGACCGATTTAGTCTCGATCTATGGCGGTAGGTCGAGACTCCTACAGCAAAGCGAGGATTCGAAAGTTACTCACCCGAAAGACGCTTCTCCTGATTCCCCCTTTCTCTCGGCCTCTTTCTGACTGCTGGAAGGGAGCTGAGTGTGATCTTAATTATCTTTCCCTCTCGTTAATCTTGTGTCTTACAGGAATACCACTGTTTCATTGCTTGACAAGTAGTTCATTATTTTCCCCTCCTCGTTTCATTTTCTCAAGTTCAACGGATCCCTTCATGTGACAAGTCTCAAATTATCAAAGAGAAAACATATTTTATGAAAATATTTGCGTGTACTCGCGGCAGTATCTTATTATGTTAAATATTACACATCAATGAATATATTCAGTCACTTACTCCTAGGTAAATCCTTTTACGTAATTTATAATCTCTACGTTTCCATAATATTTCTATTCAACTGTGCTTTTATCTCAAATTTCTTATTAACAATTATGAAATTTTCATCTGATAGTCTTATTTCTGTAAATAAAATCTTACGAATTTAGCAATGAAGAAATAGCATAAAAACAAAAAACTATACAATAATTACAAAAGTTATCGGCGCCTCCAACATGAGCACAAATATTCTCGTATTAATTGTAAAGTAATTACATGTTACTAGATGAACCCGTGCCGAAAATTTTGTTTGTGGTCTGCCCACCACGGCGCTCTGCCACTTTTATTTTTAAAACTAAGGTATTTCGTAGATTTGAACTCGATATGTTTTCATGGCAAGCAACGATTTTTGATTGACAAGTATTTGCGGACAAATGCTAAGTTCAATATTCCTATAAATGTAGTGCATGTTTTATCGCGTCAGGTGACGGTGAAATTCGAGGATTTGTGCCATTGGCCAGATCGATGGGGGAATACGAGATTCTATTAACATCTGTTTCGGCGAAAACGTTGCTTCAACAAAAACAAATTTTTTAATATCATGGAACCACAAAATATGAATGTTGGCTGCACAATGCATTAAAAACCGTAATTTACTACTTACATACAAGGAAAATCCGTTTCTTTCGATATCAGGGACCCACAGCCCCTCCGAAATCAGAGATGCGTTTTCTGTAGAAAAATTGGCACTTTGCGCCCAAGTATTAAAGTTCTCAGTACTACATTCTCGAGAAAATAAAATAGTTATTGCTCAACGATAAGTGACGTTGTTGGAGACTTGAAAGATTTGTTAGTACATTAATGGGCATACGTAATGACTGCGCGTTCGCGTGAGCCACGGATACGACTCGATATACGCGAGGAGGTAATATTGAGCAAGTTCGGAAAACCTGTGTTGCGAGTTTAGAACGACAAAATTATGAGAAATCCAATGCGCGGTGTATATTCAGGCCACTAGGACGAAATATTTACTATTGAGGATTTGCGTTAAACGACTAAAAATTGGGGATTAAGACGCGTTGAAGAGGGACGACTCTCAAGTACTGGTATGCATGTTGGCCTAAATTCCAGATGTCTTATGGAAGCCTTTATTTTGAAATTTGTGTTCTACGAACTAGTGTTTGGAAATTAAACGCCCCGCTGCTTCATTTGCTTTGAACTGGTTCTTGGTATTTTATAAATAGTTGATCAATCCTAAATGACGTCCGCCGTTTAACTGAGTTATTCAATGAGTATTAAACTATTTACGTAAAGCTGTTAATGATCTATTTCAATTAGTTCTTTGAATTATCTTATCCCCACTAATATTAAGTTATTTTAAGTTCATCATCCAAGTGAATTCAAGGGTTATGTTTCATCTTTTTTCCTGTTAATACAAGTTCTATCATTCATACGTGTGTGATTCATATCTTTTGTGTTAATTTAATGCAACTACAGTGTATAATGCATGAAATTTCAACTTCTTAAATGTAATAAATTCTTTTCATTTTCTTGTACCCACCTTTTACATGTCAGGGTTACTTAATAAAGCTGTAAAGTCTGTTCCATTCGTCAGTCATTACAACACAGCCCCCAAATTTGGGAAAAATTGAAGGGCGCTGCTGGTTGCGACGAGGGTCCGACCAGAGCTCCTACACGAGGGAGAAATTTCTGTCTGATATTTGACCTCCTCTGTTTCGCTCACGCAATGCCCAATGTAATTTACCAATAGTAGTCACGGAGAATTCGCCGTTGAAACCTTCTGGTATTTCTGAGTTCGACATGCTCTGCAGTTATGTGGATATACTTTGTCGCATCGTTCTTTAACATCTCTATTTTCACAATCTCTTTCCCCCCTCTTCTTCTCCTACTTCCTCGTCTTTCTTCCACCACCATCACCTCATCGTAGTCCTACATCTCCTCCTCCTCGACCTCATCCTCTCATCCTGTGTCTCATTTTCCACCTCCTCTTCCTTAAACACAACATCTTCAATATCAACATTTATCTCGTTTTCCACTTCTTCCTCCATTATCTACATTACATACACAGCCATTATATACATTGCCTACGCTTTTTCTTCTATTGCCTTCTCCTTCTGATTCTCAAAGCATTTGTCAGAGTCCAAAGCACACAAATTCCTGAGACTGACTTGTGCTCGTATTTTCTCGTATTGTATTGTATTCGTATTGTATTCGTTACCATAAAGCAATATCTTTCATCGTCGTTGTTACTAAACAATAATTTACAATAACCTGTGACTGCTGTACGATAAACTGTTTTTGAAAAATGAATCAAGTTACAGTTTATACTAAAATAGGTTACATTCACAGAAAAACTGTTTTCTATACCATCATTATAAAGGACATTGTCTATTGCAATAAATCGTACATAGGAGGGTCTTTTACGGCACAAATGGTAATGTATTAGATTTTACGGCACAAATGCTTGCGTCACCACACATTTTGCCAATCGCAACGAGAGAATCTTGGGGAGGTAGCGGTAAAAGGAACAGCCCACCACCGTCTTCTCCGATAGATGTCAAATACCCGAGACGTCACAAGAAAGTTTTTTCATGAAAACACGTTTGATTCTCTTAAAAAATTATAATGTCGTTACACAAACAACATTGCGTATGCAACTCGTTCATAATGTTGTTTTATTGCATTCGTACAAATTTGAAAACATACTCCTAACGTCGCTCGTTTTCAAAACATGTACTCGTGCAATAAAGCTTAACATTATAATAATTACTGTACATGTAAATAGTACTAATTGCATTAAGTACTATTTACATGTACTGTTACATCAAGTTTTAATGACTAGGGGTTTTACAACCGAAATACTTTCTCTCATTATTTCTAAATTTGCATTTTTTGAAAATTCAAAGAGATCAACGAAAATGAGACCCGTGCCATTCTTTTAAGCAAACCTTCTTCTGTCCATGGGGGAAAATGCAGAAAACATTTAGTGAGGTTTTTGAGAAGTTTTTTTTACAATATGCATTAATTTCAAGCAAAAATCACGCGAAAATCTCTCGTTACTTCAAAAAATTGTACATAACATCATTAAAGCGATGATTTTTTACAGCACTCTTTCTTGAAGGCAAACATCACTATTTTTCAAAAATAAGAGGTATAATTTCAGGTATGTATTCTCCATATGTAGACAAAATACTTCATTAAAACATGTGTCCGGAAAATCTTTCTTTCCGTGTTATAGCCTTCACAAAGCTGAAATCCACCGGAAAGTTTTTATTTCCACAGGTCGTTGTCATTACAGAAGATGTTTAAAATGTACACCTCCTGCTTGAATACAGACCTCACAACGATGTCTCTCATGAACTTGTGAACACGATCCCAAACTCCAGAAGTACTGCATGTGTTGTCGCAAGATGGCACAATTCGATTCCAGGGATTCCAAATCAGGCACCGAAGACGAATACATCAATGATTTTAAATGGTCCCAAAAGTAGAAATCGGGAGGGTTCAGATCAGCTGAGCGTGGAGGCTAAGGAATTCGACCACCTCTACCTATCCGTCGATCAGAAACCCTTGTATCGAAGAACCGTCGAGCCGTACGACTGAAGTGTGCAGGACCGCAATCATGCAAGAAGTGAGCGTGTTGACTGCTGATCAGTGGAGTGTCTTCATAAATATGAGGTGTGGTGTTTTCCATGAAGTTTGTGTGCGCCTGCTTCGGAAGTCTGTTGACAAGTACATGGAGTCCAACTAATCGATCACCAATGATATCGGCCAACTTGTTGAGGGAGAACCGCAATTAGTCATGAAATGGAACAGTAGCACCTGGGTTTTCATATGTCCATACATGCTGATTGTAATGCCATCTCATTTGATCTGTGCTTCATCTGTAAATAATACTAAGGCAGGAAAGTTTTGATTTGCACCACACTGCAGCAATAACCATCGTCAGGATTTAACTCGTGCTGGTGACAGGGCCTGTGCATGTTGCAGATGATACAACTGATACTCTTGCAACTTCAGACAATCGTATGAAGAACATTCACTTACAACGCTTACCTTCCAATGCTGATAGGAGGAGTCGTGTCCATAGCGTCCACAATCTTCTCTACAGATGGAGTTGTAGATCTTGAGCGATTTGCTTCATTTCATTAATTTTTTAGATTTTTCGAAAGCTTTTGACGTAATTGACAATAAGATCTTACTCTCAAAATTACCTTCATATGGAATTCGTAATATTGCCCAGGATTGGATAACCTCGTACCTTAAACATCAATCTCAAAGCGTGGAAATACCGTACTGACAGGAAAGAACATTATTTACTTATCTTTCCAATTCTTTGTCAATTGAGCATTGTGTCCCGCAAGGTTCGATCCTAGGTCCTATCCTCTTTTTGTTATATGTAAACGATATGCCCTCCTTTATTAAAAATGGAAGAACACTTCTGTTTGCCGATGACTTGAATGTTATTTGCACAAAAGAAGCAATAAATAGTAAAATTTCAGAAGTTTCAAATTGGTTTCGTAATGACAAATTAATAGTTAACGAAGGAAAAACTGTTTCAATGCATTTTTGCATTTCAAATCGACAATCGCATGCTCCACTGAAAATAAACAATATACAATTATAACACACGTCGTAGAAATCACGTTAATCAAGTGTCAGTATCATCATCTCATTACAAGTAAACCACATACATGTACGTTACTATACAATGAATTGCCAGATGACATTAAACAATTAAAGTCGGTACACAAAAGGTATTGCCGAATAAGGCGGTGAAACCGTGTCCCGAAACCAAATCGATAATCGCGTTGCTTATATGAAAGAGAATACAAAATGACGTAGATTCACAAAAAAATCTTCTCATAGGTCAATCTGTTGCAGAGATACGAGAAACGTGTCTTGCATGTTTTGTTTTATTCTCGGCTTCTATTGGGTGTATCACGTTGAAGAAAATCGCAGAGACGGGCAATTATAGTTCGCTTTGATCGTATTTTTGTCAACGAATTTTGACGCCAAATTCATATAGAAAAAATAAATAAAATTTTCAAATTAATTTTCGACGTGAAAGTACTGTCTCACTTTTTCCCTTAAAATGGGTCTTATAACATTCTATAACATACTTTCTCCAGGTTTTTAAACAATGTAGATGGTAGTGAAAAAAAGTTTCACCATTTTTTTCTGTTTAAACATTTGAAATTCGCGCCTAAATGTGATTGAAAAAAACGGTTTAACCGATATTTAAACACGACGTATGAAATCGTATAAGTGTTACATCGATTATGTATCAAATAATCGGAATATCCTTGGTGGAATGGTGGAAAAAGATGGGTGGCCTCTTCGGCATCCGACTTCCTGCCAATGACCTTCAGGTACCAGTTCATAATATTTTCGTGAATTTTAAATGCCAAAATTATCACAGTTACAGGCCATTGAAACAGAAACATATATATTTCATCTTATGTCTTATGTGTGTGTGTGTGAACAAAAATTAATGTAAAAATGTGATGCGGTTTTTTTAGAAAAAATATTTTAAGAAGGTTAAGATGTGCCTATATTTCGTCCAAAATTACACGAAAACTACTCAAATTTTCCAAAAATTGAAAATGATCTTATGTCAAGATGTCTTTAAAGAACAACTTATGCTAAGGAAATACCTTTCTCTAGTATTGGAATATGTGAGGTGGTTATAGGAAGGCTTTTGCAAAATTCAATGGCCATGTGACGTGAACTAACCGTCCTTTACGCTATCCGATGACTAAGTATAATCAAAAAAATTCGAGCCATTTTTGAGAAAATTTTCAAAATACATCGTGGCTGCATATAAAACACCCTCAAAATCAAAATATCTGTTTGAAAGTCTCAAAGTCTTGAGTTTATATCAATAGAGGAATATCAATTTTGAATAAAATCGGTTGAACGGTTGTAGCTTTGAACACAGACGGGCAAACACATTTTGCCATAAATAATTTTTTGATACCAAGAACCCACAAAACATGGATTCTGGATATTTCACGTGTTAAAGGAAGTAAGTTTCTATACATGTAGAAACATGGTTTATCCACTTTTTCGTTACCAGGGCCTCACAATGAGAGTTTTCTGTCTAAAATTTGTCATTTTCCGGCGCTGGATTACAATACACCCATCTTGCTATAGAAAGGAGCAGAAAGTAAAAATATGTTTGCAAATAATGAAAAGCTGTGAATATTCTGTCTTTATAACACCATACTTAGCCGTAATGGAAAGGGAATCTTGAATATTAACTTAGATATGAACCTTACGATATTACATTTATAAATGGTTCCTTTAGAACCTTACGTGGATCCAAATCTTCTTCTTCCTCATAACACTCTACTAGTATCAGTCGACGAAATACTCCAATGCTAAGGAAGAATAACTAACAGTGAAAGCACAATTCACTTTTCTAAGCTCAGACCACTCATATGCAATTAGGCGTTTGGAGAACAGGTGTTTGCAGCTGGGCGCCGAGTAGGGGAAGAGATCGTTGCAAATCCGTCCTCAGTCTGCTCCGTTTCTCCAATTAGGCGTCCATCCTCGGCCATCCTCGAGCGAGGGCCTACAGCCCCCAGCCAGCTTTACGAGGTCCTCAGTGTCTATGCTGTCTTCTCCTCAGAGTTCTCCTCTCTGCGTCTTCGCTACTACTTGTTATATGAATGCCATTACAGCTAGCGTTGCGGTCCCCACCTTGTCTCGACATTCACCTGCATCACTCTCTACACAATCTCTACCCGCACCTTCTCCACTTTTTCTCTTTCCCATCTACACCCTGCAACATTTCCTGCCCTCTACCTACTCCACTTTCTCCTTCACACTTTTCATCTTCTCCACCTCTATTTTTACCCCTTGATCTCTCTTTTCCTCACTTTCTCTAACTCCATCTCCTCCTCATTCTCTTTCACTTCTTTTTCAACTCTTTCGTATTCTCGTCACATTCTCCTTCACCTCCACTTGTGCGGCGAACTCCGCATCCGTTCCTCTTTTTGCTTACGTCTCTTCGTTCACCTCGGTCATCGCCATCCTCAGGACATTTTCAGCCCCCCTCCGCTGCCGCAGAGAGTCATGTGTGCGGCCAATCATGATAGGCTGAAGACAGCTTCTCTCGATTTCCGGGAAGCGTTTCCTTTTGGCCTGAGATGGGCTAAGCTGCTGTCGCGCTTGTCACTTTTGCAAAGTGTACTCGGGGAAAATCCTATAAAATATTGGAGTTTACTGAAGACGATAGTGAGTTGCCGTTCGATGAAAAAGTTATTTTGATTTTGACGTTCAAAATATCAAGGAAGTTGGTCTGACAGGCCATTCGGTTTCACCGCTTGGCTTTACAACTTGGTCTTGCGATTTTCTGACGTATGCAATGCTTAAACCCTTTCTGCAAAAAAAAATACCCAGTGCTTCTTTACCTCAAAAGATGACCATTACAGATTTGTCATGGAAAGCTAGAAGTTTGTGGGACGTTATGTACACAATATCTGGAAAAGTGGTAAAAAAAACTCGAAATCTTACTAAACAATTGATTTATTTCGGATAGTATTAGGGATGTTTATCTACCTGTGGCATATGTTCAAGTTCTTATTTTAATTTACTTATGAAATTTACTGCATCAACGTGGTAGTTAACGTATGTGAGACTAAGAAAGTAGAACTGAATGAAGAAAATCTCAATAAAATGAACTAACTCAATTATTGTATCAATAAGTGTGTATTAGCTCTCATATTACTCAAAGAAAATATTATTAATGGTGTTTTATACTTCTAACTGCAACAATGTCATCAATATCGTTTAATGAAAATATTCTTTAGATAGAGATGTTTCATGAAGCACAATTTTATGTGTGTGCTGTACATAGACGTTTTTACGTCCCGTGACCAACTACAATTCGTGACCAGACCATTTGATAACAAGATTTCATGTAAAGAAACATGAAAAACGTTTGTTTTTTAAATCGAGTTGACGATATCAGTTTTTGTGATTGTTTTCCCAGTTCTGCTTCTGTATGTTATAGGTTGTATCTCGTTCATCTCAGAGGAAGATTGCTTCTATCGCAGAAATTAATCGTAAATTGGGTAATGACTTCAGTATGAATGTTAGAATCAATGACAGCGTTCCTAGCGAACATGCAGCGTTAAGATATATCGTAGAGATACTGATAAAGCACACGTAATTGGTAGCGTGCTCGTACTGGCGTCGATCCTTCTCTTCGATATCCACTGTCATAATAGGCGTACTTACTTTCCAAAGCACAGCGATTCTGCAGTCGAGTGACACGAATGCTGTTGAGGTTTCCTCAGGGATCCGCGTTTTTATGAAGATTTAAAAAAGTATCAGTTCGGTTCTCAAATTCTCATAGAGAAATTCACGACGGGAGAGAATTTTTTACTCACGAGCGAAAGGAGAAATATGGGAAATGAATCCTCCTATCGGTCTCTCGGTCTATCTATACGGTTGCGATTTACGATCAAAACGAGATTATGGCGGCATTTCATATGTTTGCTCAAGATGATCTTGTCAAATAATTTGGGCTCCGTGCACGCGCCTCGAATCTCCCCCGCGCAAACCAACACGCGCAGCACTGCACAGCAGCGGAGGGTGCACCGTGAGAAGTGAGAGGTAAAGGAGGATGCAGGAGGACGGGAAGTCGGGAGCGTGGGAAGAGAGCGGGACCAAGGACGGCGCGTCGGGGGAAGTAAGTGGTAAAGGAGGATGGAGGAGGGCAAGAGGAGGAGGTGAGGCCGGAAGTGTAGGAAGCGAGGGAAGTAGAAGGCAGGGACGGAGGAGGGCACGGAAAGGTAATGGAGGGTGGAAGGGAAGGGGAGGGGGCAGTGTGGATGCGGTGGAGGAGTGCGCGCCGGGGGAGGTAAGAGGTAATGGAGGCTGGAAGAGGACGGGGAGAGCGGGGCGTGTGGACGGGGCGTACGAGGGCGCGCTGGGGGAGGTAAGAGGTAACGGAGGAAGGAGGAGGTCGCTGAGCGCGGGGGGTGTGGGGCGGAGGCGGAGGAGGGCGGCCCTGGAGGCCCCTGCGGTGGCGACTGGAGCTGCGGCCGGCATGTTGCGATAACGCCCCCGTTGCTGCAGCCACCGGCGCCGCCGGCCTTGCCTACGTTGAACAAAGGGATTTAACATCCCTTCTTATCGCTGCTGTCTTAATTATTGCGGTGCCATTTGTTAGGGGCCTCTGTGAGGAGTGCTATTTTTTCTAAATCCTCGGCTTACGTATCGTCTTCGGAACGGGGTAGGAAAGTGGTATAGGAAATCGCGTAGATCTGTGTATGACTAAAACGGTCTTAACTGGGAGACCGTACATTTCCCTATCTTCCTTTTAATTCCCATTCTTGGGGTCATTTGTGGTGGTCGTAGTGGTTATAGTGATACGCGCATAATTTTTAAGTTTTATGCATTTTCAGAAACATGCGAGCTGCATCCTGTAAAGAATCTCTTGAAGCACCAAAGAACCTATGAATATCCGAAGAACTCAGTATTGAAAGACATTTGTCTGCGTTGCTAAAGTAATTTGCATGGCCCATGTGTGTTATTTTTGGTGCTCACTGGCTTCAGATCCGACCTCCAGGGGTTGCTCTTGAAGAATATGAAACAGTATCATTAATATTCAGGATCTGCGTGTCAGCATTATCGAACTTATCGCAACAGCCAAACAACCGATAGTAGCTAATTACGAAGAGCAGTACTTTTTGCAGGAGTGGTTTCCGGCAGGCCGCCGCCGGCGTCTGTATGTTAGCGATGCGGTTGGAGGACGCGTCTGTGCTAGTTGAGGGTGCACAACAGTTATCACTGGCAATGAGGCGTTGTTGCGTTTCCTCGGTTACACAAAGTTGTATTTGTTTCCAGGCATCACACACAGTTTTTAATCGTTGTAACCAATTAATCGTTTTAATCGTTTACTTTAAATAAATTAAAGAATACATTTATCTAGCAGAATATTTGGCCTATCTCAACGCTGCCTTTAAGAAACCCGGAACACAGTGCAATTTCTCCAGTTGAACGAGGGTAACGTAACCATCTGAACCCTATCTAGTAATGTCGCTCATTTGAAGACGCTATATAAATAATCAGAACGCTTTGAGAAATTGAGATTTCAGGATCTAAAAGTTTCTCAGATCCATGAGTATTGGTTGAAATTGGTTGAAAATGGTTAAATTAAAGTAAGTAATTCGATAAAATAGTAAATAATACAGGCCTGTGAAATTGAAGTTTTTGAAAAATACAAGAAAAAATTTCGCTGATTTTCATATTTGGTGTGATGTTATGATATAATGTCCATTTTTCCATCACGTGGGAACTTTTTGTAAAATATATCGGTATTTTGCTAAAGACTTGAAAAGGAATTTTCTGGATCAATTTCGCATGTACTGTCAGGCAATAGGTTTTTTATCCGTGTACATCTATTTAAAATATAATCGATTCTTGAGACAAATTGATTTTTTAGCAATTTTATTTTTTATATGTTTAAATGGAAGAAAACCACTGTTGCCAGATGTTCCGAGCCATCTCTGATCTAGAGAAAACAAAAAGTTTCCCTAAGTTTAAACTTTTTATATAAAATTACGGTGCAGTTTCTAGAAGAAAATCACCAACATATTTCAATGTTTTTATTAATGTGGTTCAGGTAACTCACATAAAATATGACTCAACCAAGAGGAGTATGTCTACATCAAATTTTGAAACAAATTTTAAATTTTGCTAAAAACAAAATAAAATATTTTCTATTCAAATTCGTGCACCTTTTCCTTTAAAACTTCTTTTTGACGTTAATTTCGTATGCTTCGCTTCTTTTATTCGCGAAGTGGGTAACAATACATTTTTGTCTCAACTAAGCTGTTCCGAATCACATTTTTTGGGTCTGGTTCAAGATTTTGTCTCTTCGGCCATTCTTTTTTGACCCAATGTTGAGTCTTATGGCGACTGTCCCGCTCACAAATGAAACATGGGAACTTTGTATATCCGCCTTGTTGACCAAGAAGCTTAGAGATACCTTTCAAATCAAAGCAAATGGTCCAACTGTGGTCGGAACATTTTATTTTGTATATGACGACAGTCAGGTTTTCATTGCGTTCGTTTAAAAGCACCGAGTGCCCAACTGGTACAGATGCATACTGGCTTCCATGATGAATCATGGCAGTGTTAAGGCTTCTTTTCTATGGATATATAAACAGTCTCCATTAATCTCCATCGTAGGAGATATTAAATTTGCTCAACGATCCCAGAACGTCAGAACAATAGACCAGGCTCTCCACTTCTTCAAAGTACTTAACAAATTACTTTTCTCGATTCCTGTACCAATAAAGAGGTACCCTTGAGCAATATTTTTTTCTGCCAACATGGAGCCCAATAATTCAGCTACCTCTTTCGAAAGGTCTGAAAAAAATTGTGGTAAATGTTCATAAAAATCCAAGTAAAACTGAAATTTAAATACGTCGTGATAGAAATTTTTCATTATCTTTTTTAAAATAAGCACAAAAATGCATTAAGTTCCCAGCTACTAATTCCCTCGCATTTTTTTCATTGCAGGTCTGTATAATTAATTATTTAATAAAAAGATATTGATGAAAACCCACATCAAGTATATTACATACACTACATATACAATCGTACATATAAACTATTATGTTCAAGAAACCAAAGTGAAGTTCTAAATTATCGTTTAATTCGGAAAGGAAAAATCAAGGATGTAAAAAATGTGGGGGAAAATTTTTCCATGTATTCATTATTCTTCCGGGACAAATTCGCTGTTGCAAGCACGTTCCATTTTTAAATACGTCGAATTTTCCGTACGAAAAGTTATGGATGTATAGCTACTGCATTTTTACCATTTGTCATTTACAAATTTCGTTAAAATGAAATACGCGAAATAAAGCGTATAATCTATAAAATATTCAACAATTTCATGCAATAAATAGAATGCAATATGTTACACACAATGCAGTGTATTTATAAATAGGCATGATACAATGTAGTTTTCAAAAGACGAGACTTTTGTGCGGTAAGTTTTTTTTCTTTGTTTGCTTAACGTGTAAAAGCTGTGATCAGATTGCGTATTCTTCTTCAGTGCGAAGATATACATTGTTTCTGAAGAAAACAGTAAAACCGTATTGGGAACATGTATAATCTACGCATATTATCTTGAGCTCCTGAAACTCTTCTCCACATTTTCACTTAACATATTTGACTTATGACTGAAGGTATTGGCTGAAAACGTTTGAAAAATAAAATTGTATAGGTATTGGCAGCTTCGAGAAATAGGAAACGTATTGGCACTAGAAAACGAACAACAGATCTGATATTATAATATTTCTGACCAAATAATACATATTCCGCACTAATACGCCCCTGCCTCAACTAGTAAAAGTGAGCTCCACAATACGTGCACGTAGTTAAGTTTCTCAAACAGTCCCGGAAGCAAAGCAAGAGGACCATCTCAGCTCAGATGGCGAACTCATTAGATTAAGGGGCATTTGACACAAACGAGATAAAGTGGAGTCATAGACTCATAAAATGCAATACAGTATTTGTTACAGGTATATTTAGTCTTTTAAAGTTAATTATTCAATACAAATGGTGGCACCGGGAGCGGTAGCACAGTGCATCAACTGATGTCACTGCAGCGTCTCTGACCGGGAGATCCTAGGTTCGAGTCCTGACGGAGACTGTATTTTCGTCACCACCTTTCCAGCTAGGTCAAATTCAGTCACTGTCTGGAGGAGAATTCTATCGGCCGGCTGCTCTGATCGGTAGTTTTCCGTGGTTTCTACGATCAACATCAGGCGAATGCCGGTGCAGTACCTTAACAAACGGGTCACGGACCGCGCGCGATTTGTCCTTCCTCTTCTTTGTTCTATCCTCTCCCCTTACACACACACACACTAAATTAACATGCACTACACTATCACATATTCCGGGAGATCGATTAGAGCTTGAACTTAGAGCTTGTCCCGGCTGGGGTGGTGCCCCGCTGGTGGGAGAGTCCCGGTTAGGGGGAAACCCCACTAGCCGACAGTAGGTCGTCACCGGATTTCGCCATCCAGCGGGGGAAGATCACCGCCATCTCCCGAGAAGAAAATATGCACTACACTAACGGGACTAATGACCAAAGCAGTTGACGCGCCCGGAAACACGAAAAATCAATCAATACAAATGGTACCTAACGAATTAGTACTTTGTCGCATACGTACTATATACGGAGTATTTAATATGTACGTAGTATAGATAAAATTATGTTATCTGCTTAAAATCAATCTACAGCCTGAAAATATATGAAGATATAATAAAACTTATTTTCTTATTAGTTGAGGTAAACTTCATTGCTCGCGTATTTATAAATCATATCAGTATCATATCAGTAATATATTGGGCAAGAAAATGAATTAATTCTATATATGGTGTATCCCCGCCCTATCCTGACGTGCTCCACCCCACCCCACCGTCGCCTGCCTCACACCGCTCTGCCCGATATCTTGCCCCAGTCCAGACACCCTGCTCCACCCTGTCCCACATGACCCCGCTCCGTCCCGTCCGTCGTAACATGTTTGTTACGTTTCCGGTTACTACGATGTTATGGACAACTGTCAATAAATGCATTGGTGCATACGCCTGGCAGACGTTTTGGTCATTAAACACTCAACGTCTATGAGCGCTACTGGAATGATTTAAAACGCATCCATCGGCGAATTTTATGGGCTTTCAGAAATGTTTAACTACCTTTGGAATATTAATTCGCCGTTTTTAGATGACGGTGAAAAACTATGAGTGTGCAGACTTAACTTTTGTTTTAGAGGGTTAGGAAAGGAAGATGGGGGTATTTTTAGAATATATCATATTGAATGTAACGTTTCGATTGTCTTTATGACCATGGGTAGGAACTATTTAATATCATCCCTTCTACTCACAGTACGCCATACAATTTTAACACATTTTGACGTTAAATAAATAAAATAAAAAGATAGGAATAAAATTGAAAAAGTAGGCTAAGATTTGCTCGTCAAAATACGCTTCGTTTCAACAAACGTTCCATCAACATAGGTACAGTCGTTCTCGAGATTATCCAGGACGAAGAGAAAAAATCGAAAAAACAACTGTATTAATTTTTAAATTATCTATGGGTACGTAATTTTCTAATAATAAAATTGAACAACTACAACAACACACACTTTTGTACATTATTTGTAAATTCTGAAAATTCCGAAATTTCAGAGTTCAACGAAAATAAAATTTGCGATATTTTTAAACGTGAGAGGGCGACCGAGAGGTCCTAAGTTAAAGTCCCGACGTTGGCAGGATTTTCCGCCCTAGCTTGTCAGCTTGGTTGAGTTTAGTCGTTGTCTCGAAGCGAATTCTTGCGGCCGGTTGTTCTTATCGGTAGTTTTCCGTGGTCTCTCCGATCAACATCAGGCGCAAGCCGGGACAGAACCCTAGCAAACAGGCACGGCCAGCGCACGAATTTTTTTTTCCTGGAATTTTTTCCAGCCAACAGCCAGTTACCCTTTACGTCCCGATGGTACGCATATTTGACCTTATACTAGACAAACACACTTGCGGGCTCCTCTGATCTGGGGTCAGCGGAACGCGAGTCCCTATGCGACAACACATACATGAGAGACAAGAGTCCAAGGCGGGACTCGAACCAGTGACCCTTCGGACCGAAGCGCTGAGACGGTACTTGTTCTTAACCACCTCGGCCATCCAGGTCAGTGCGCACGATATTACTTGTCCATCCTCACCCCACATTTACGCACACTTACACTTACTCTCTACACTGCCACACGTGCCGCGAGCCGGTCGGGAGCTCAGAGCTTGTTCCGGCTGGAGCGGTGCCCCGCTGGTGGGAGACACCTGGTTGGGGAAAACTTCGCTAGCCGACGGTATGTCGGCGCCAGTCCTCGCCATTCTGCGGGAGATGATCATCGCTACCTCCCGAAGAAAAAAATATTCACTACTCTTACGACCTAATACGGACTAATGACCTTCGATGTCTAGCATGCTGTCAGATTTGTTTTTATGCCATATTCCATGGTCAGAACCTTGCCTTGGACACGAACGTCAGTAAGCGGTATGGACATTCGTTGAACTACAGCATTGCTTGAAAGTGTATGAAAAATAAATTGAAACATCGATTGACAGCAGCAGGATTCATTCAAAAAAAATTCCTTCATTACAAATTTTCTTATTCACTTTAGAAGCAATCTATTTAGTTTCCAAATGTAAAGAAATTCTTTCATAGTAATTGCGTGTTTCGTCAGTTTAAATGCTACCGAAATAGCATGTTACGAAATGTACAAAGTACGTCGTATAATATGCAAGAAGTTTATTTGTTTCACTTAGACGCTCGCGATTTACTTCAGTGTTTTCAGCGCAAATTCGTAACAGCAAAATAAGACCCTCCACAAGCAGATGTTTACGTCATTATTACTATACACTCTACCATCATTACGGTCGTCACCGACACATTCACCATTAACTATAACCACTCAAATCCTCATCGCTATCAAGATTAACATCCCATTCGCCTCTGTCCCTATTTCTACATTTACCATCTCCTCCCCTTTCTCAGCCACTTTCATTGCCACACCCACCTCCCCCGCCATTTGTAAGGGGAGCACGAGACCAGTTCGTTATGAAGTGCGGCGTGGGCGCCGGCTGCGAGTCGGTGACATCGCGCAAATGCGAGCCTAAAGTTATGACCCTCTCACTGCTTTGCTACCTATTAAAGGGTCAAAAGCTGCTTTCTTAAAGTCTAATTGTGCTTTTAATTCCGACTTTTTTCTCAAAGAAAAATGCCTCGCAGGTGCGTGCTACGCATTTTAACGTTTTAAAAATTTCTTTAAGAAATGAAGATGGTCTCTGGTTTGTCAAGGAGGGTGTTAATAACGGAGAATGATACACATTGGTATGTTTGGAATTTCAGTTATCGGGTTAAAGATATTCTCTTGTAACACTTTCTCAACAAATACTGTACAGTGATCAATATTTTGTGTTATCAAATTCCGATAATAAAAGACTCAGACTTCCTAGTATTGATTTTGAAACTTATTACTGACAAAGAATTATAAAAAATTCATCTCACCTGGACAAAAGAATTAAGACTGTTTATGAACATAAATCATCACATCACTTAATATACACATAATCACAACTTTAACCAAGTAGAAATAGACTTAGAATAGAGGCTTGAAACAGCGACAGCTTTTTCATTACACCGGTTATATTAAAAATACTGCTGAAACATTTTATTTTCTCAAATACAGTGTGCAAATGTGGCATTTGACTGCATTTGGATGCGATGCTAACCTACTGTATCCACATCCACACACGATGATACTAAGTCAGTGTGGTCACACACATTTCCCTCAGGTTACGCAGAGGTAGTGGGCTGCTAATCGAAGCTACTTCATACGAGGGAATGACAGAATGCTACTTCATATGAGGGAATCTGTGTGGAGATACGTGAGGTATAACATGAATATACTTCTAATTTCCAACGAGCGCAGAAATTGATATAAAACTATGTCTATTGAAAGACGTCTATGATTTCCTTAGAAACTCTGAATTTTGAAGAAATATACATTAACATTTTCCAATTCGCGCATAACGTCAAGAAAACTATGCAGCCTACGACCTTTTGGAAGGCGTCTGTGACATCGTTAGATACTCAGGAAATGGGAGAATCTTAAAAAAACCGGGGAAGGGTTCCCGAACCAAAATCAAAAACAAAAAAACGGGTTCCATTTTGACTGCAAATTAATACTTGAATGTGGCATTCCGTTTACTCGCGTACTGTGCGTTTAGATTGAATTTTCATCCTCCGCGCGTCACTTGTTACGACACAACAGACGTCATGCAATAGTAAAACTCGAAGTAAGATGCCGCCCCCCATTAAATATTTCCTATACACTTTTGCTTCTCTTCGTCAATCATATAGATTTATGTTTTATTTTCCCTGTGCATTACTAAATTTAAGAAATAGTGATGGGACAATTTTCATAGTTCGTTATGCGCTCGGGAACAGCAAAGTAAATACAAGTATTACATAGAATGAATTTAATTTTTTATTTGTTTTATTTTCTTGAGATTATGAGATAGTATTTCGCATGCGTTAATTTATTTATTTTTCAAGAGGTATTAAAATTACTTTCAATCATTTACTTACTATGAAACTAGGGGTTGGGGGCATGGAAAAGCAGCTTCTCACTTTCTCCCAACGGAGTAGAAAGTTATGTAAATCTGCGCGAAAAAACGCCGAATTTTTGGCACAAAACTTATTATAGGGCTCTGGTAACGAAAAAGTCGATAAATCCTGTTGCTAAATTTACGAAAAAGTTCTCTAACATGTGGTGTAGCCAGATCCATGGTTTGTGGATCCTTGATACCGAAAAATTTAATGACGGCAAAACATCTGTCCGTCCATCCGTCCGTCCGGTCGTCCATCTGTCTGTCTGTGTGTGTGTGTCAGTCTGTCTGTCCGTCCGTCTCTTGTGAACAACTCTGGCGGCTAAACCGTTCAACTGATTTTCTCCAAAATTGATATTCCCCAATCGATCTGGCTGATGTTTGAATTTTGGGGTGTACTTTACATGAAGCCCCTGGGATATTTTCCAAGTTTAAAAAAATGGCCCCATCGTTTTCAATTAAATTTTGTTGTTGGATAGTGTCAAGAACTTTTAAGAGAATGCTGCAGGTCTTATTTTCCTTCAAAACTTTGACTTTTCGAAAATTGCAGAAGTTCAAATTTTTTCGGCGTCTTCCTAATTTTTCCTAATGAAATCTGTTCCTCAAAGACAGATTTTGAAATAAGGCCAATTTTTCGGAAATTTGATTACTTTTCCCAATTTTCAATGTACGGGCGAGAAGGTATGTGCTGTTTTAGCACCACAAAGTTACATTATTGTTATAAAGATAACTACTGCACTGTGTATGAGTATGTGGTAAACAATGTTATTACAGTATTCCTTAAGATTGTTTTTGCAAAATATTTAATTATTGAAGGGTTATAAGATTTTTTTTGTTCTTGAGCAGTGTGCGTGCTACGATTTGAAAAATAATTTTGGATGTTTTGTTTAGTAGTAATTTTGATACTGAAAACCCCTAGTTTCATAGTAAGTAAATGATTGAAAGTAATTTTAATACCTCTTGAAAAATAAATAAATTTACGACATGCGAAATACTATCTCATAATCTCAAGAAAATAAAACAAATAAAAAATTAAATTCATGCTATGTAATACTTGTATTTACTTTGCTGTTCTCGAGCGCATAACGAACTATGAAAATTGTCCCATCACTATTTTTTAAATTTAGTAATGCACAGGGAAAATAAAACATAAATCTATATGATTGACGAAGAGAAGCAAACGTGAATACAAATCAAAATTTTATACAATTAATCACGTGAAACAAAAGTTTATACAATTATGTCAATGAGAATGATTTTAGGGGAGTAGGACGTAAGCTCTGTGGAAGACTACGGTAAGATGGCCAAAAAGTTGACGTCAGATTCTCCGACGCGGCATCATCCTCGCACAACCAAGATCATTTGCATGATTGTGGCCGCGGAAACCTGCGACATCAATGAGTAATGAAGTTTGTGATATCCTTGAGTCTGAATTCTTTTTATCTTGGCACCGTCGGACACAGGAACAGATAAATGGTGTACGGAGGTGTTGAAGTTATCCGTACATTTATATCCTCAACGTTGCGACGGGAACTACGGAGTTGTGAAGATGTGGATGTACATAGCAACACATACGTTTACTGCTACGCTACTGAGCCCATGGACGCCATGCGTACTGGTATATACGGCACCAGCTGTCGGTGCGATGAATGTGCAAAGAGTCCGCTCTCCCAATGATCCAGCGTGTATGCCGTTGTGTTGTATTTGTAAAAAAGATTATCGCACCGCGGGAGACTGATTCACAGCTGATGCAGCGTGATGGACGTGATTGCCTCCTTAAGTTCCTCGCAAGTGTGCGAGTGATGATATTAAAACGTGCCAGTTCGGCGTACGTTGATGTACGCCTGTAGCCCTAATTAGTTAATAAAGTTTAAACCGCTTCGGCGAGATGAGGTAGCAGAGCGCGGTATCATGGTACTAAGCAAATGTCGACCGCCAGTGTAGAGCACGAATCAGAGTCCATGACACTGACTGAAATAAACATAAGCGAAGAGCACGGCGAAAAGACTTATCTGATGAAGAAAGATTTTAACAGCGCGGTGTGCAGTGAGTTTTTTTAAATAATTTATTATACGTTTTTAAATACCTTTCTCGCCCCCATCGGGAACGGTAGCTCAGTGCATCAATTGATGTCACTGCAGCGCCTCTGACCGGGAGGTCCTAGGTTCGAGTTCAGAAGGCGGCAGGATTTTCGGCACTAGATTTTCAGCTAGGTCGAATTCAGTCGCTGTCTGGAGGAGAATTCTAGTGTCCGGCTGCTCTGATCGGTAGTTTCCCGTGGTTTCTCCGATCAACACCAGGCGAATGCCGGAGCAGTACCCTACCAAACGGGTCATGGACCACGCGCGATCTGTCCTTCCTGTTCCTTGTCCTATCCTCTCCCCTTACACTCACATTAACACTAACATGCACTACACTACCACATATTCCGGGAGACCGGTCGGGAGCTTGGAGCTTGTCCCGGCTGGGGTGGTGCCCCGCTGGTGGGAGAGTCCTGGTTAGAGGGAAACCCCCCTAGCCGACGGTAGGTCGGTGCCGGATCTCGCCATCCGGCGGGGAATGATCACCGCCATCTCCTGAGAAAAAACATGCACTACACTAACGGTAATAATGACCATAGTAGTTGACGTGCCCGAAAACACGAAAAAATCAATCAATTAATCGATTCTCGCCCCCTCAGGGAGCGCTGCCGTCGCGCTCACTGTGGAGCTGCGAGGAGGAGGGAGAAGGGGATAGGGGTCGGATGGAGGGGCTATAAATGTGGGGAGAGCTTTTTTGAAGCTCTGTGAGACTGTTTTCCATGGGTGGAGGCAGGCGGCAAAGCAGACGAGGATGGAATGCGACGAGGCACCCTCCAATGTTGGTGGCGGTTCTTCGTAGGACTCCAGCAAATGAAATAATAAAATTGCAATGCTGGCGCACTTTGGAAGAAAACTAAGTATCTTAGTATTATCTTTCTAGACCTAGGGAAACTGAATAGATGATGAAGACTATTATTGACTCAGAATTTGTTTACATTATGTTTTACCGATAAATTGCTAACGGAGATAACGGTAAAGAGTGATACACAAAGGAAAAAACAAAACATTAGGTTTACACTTAACTAATGTTTCATTGAAACGAATGTCGGAGCAGTATGCAACGTACAAAACAACTTTTATTCTGAATTCATATACATATGTACTGTATATACAGGTGAGCTACATATCTTTGTCACCTTCTGTAATTTTTGAACGGTTGAAGTCATTGCAACGCAGTTTTCACGGAAAAGCATGAGGGAATGGGGTTAGATAGGTTTTTTAGTAATTTTGATTTTTCGCGAGCGGTTTTTAACGGATGTTGTAACGCTGCGAGCACCTGTTAGCAAGGAGAGCACTGCCTGGCCTTGAGTGGACTGTTACAGTCAAAATACCCTTTAAATATGAGTCGAGAAAAAACAAATTACTCAAAAAAATGTTTAACATATGAAAATATGTATATCATTGTTTTCGTCTTATCACGCTCGTCATGATAAGACAAAAAATTGTATGTTCCATTCAAAGAAATTACCTCAAAATATCGTAAAAGAGAAATGATAAAATGGAAACGAATTCATACAGCAGTTAGCCTCATTCCTTCATGCACTTGCATGCAAATTAAAATTAATTCCAATACTACAGGAGATCTAAAGTTACGGACTCATCCATAGCCAAAGTTCCGTGAATGCCTTCGCAGAGGCGTGGCGCGCCGGCGTCGGCGCCGGGCAGGGCGGCGAGGGGCGCGCAGCCTCTCGTAATTACGCGGCGCGGCGTGTCGCGGACGGAGCCGCTCCCGATAGCGCGCGGAGATAGCGCGCGTCAGGCGGGGCGGCGGCGCCGGCTGGGGCGTTGGCGGGGACGCGGGTGGGCACGCGGGCGGGGGCGCTGGTGGGGAAGCGGACGGGGGGGGGCGCGGGGAATGGGGCGAGAACGCCGGGCCGGGGGGGGGGGGGGCGGCCGCGGGGGGGGGGGCAGAGGGAAGCTGGACGGGGGAGGCGGGGAAGCTGGCGGGGGCTGCGAGGCGCGGGCGGGGACGCTTGTGGGAACACGAGCAAGACACAGGCGGCAGTGAGAGCCTGGGAGGAAAGTGGTGGTGGTGCTGGAGAGCAAGCAGAAGGAAAAGTGAGCGGGTTCCCGCGCGGGGAAGCGAGGAAGATGGCGCTGGCTAGCATGTGGAGATGAAACTGGGGTAGCATGCGGGAAATTGGAGGGTACGTCTGTGGGCCTTGACGGCGGGGGAAGCGCGGAGAGAGAGGGCGTTCGTTTTAAAAATACAGTAAGAGAAGAGAGTATTTACCATGCACGGAAGATAAGATAAGGTTAGTTCGGTTCAAGTGCGAGATAATTGGCGAATGGTAAATGAGAGAATACGTAGTCTTGAAGAGGAGCTAGTGAATGGAAAAAATAAATACAACACTCATAAATAATTATGATGATAATATGGATATAAATATAATATAATAATAATGATAATAATAATATGGATGATGAACCAATCTACAGTAGATTGCGGTCGAGATCACAAATAACAGATCTTCCGACGACGCGGTAGTGTCGGGACGATCGAGGGGGCAATTGATCTGTTATGTGATGGTGCTGATCGTGGACTTACGACAGGTATTCATTGAGACAGTAATAAGGAAAGAGGCGTAAAAGGTGATGAAGCTGATAGAGAAGCAAGGAATAGGGATGGTGAGGGGTGTGCGACGGCGGACGCGAAGCCCCAAGTGACGGAGCGGGTAGTCTGTCCGAGTGACGAGGCGCTGGAGATGGGATTGGTGGCGGCGCCGCGGTGGGCGAAGGAGGATGTCGCGGGGGGCGAAGGAGGAAGGCCGATGGGCCGGGCGAGACGGCTGCTGGGGGAGGGACGCGGCGGGAGGATGTTGCATTAGGGCGCTTCTGTGTGGCTTCTCCGCGAACACGGCGCGCATCAAAGCCCAGTCCAGGTTTCTGGCTTATTAGCAGCCTTTAGAGGAACGTCACCTCATCTTCCTCGGAAATCTTAATAATAATAATAATAATAATAATAATAATAATAATAATAATAATAATAATAAGAACAATAATAATAATAATAATAATAATAATAATAATAATAATAATAATAATAATAATAATAATGACTTTGTTTTTGTGGCAAGGCTCGGGCTATCAGGCCTGCCCTTCCGCCTAACCACGATCTTGTCGGCCGCCTTCGCGCGAGGCCCCATAGGAAGGCACCGCGCCGCGCCTTCGAGGCTCTCCGCCCCATCCTCTCCCCCGCCCCGCTCCGCCCCGCTCCGCCCCGCGGCATGCGTGCTCTCAGGGAGGAGCTAGAAACAAATCTCGAAATCTAGCTGGCGCGCGCTTACACTCGCTGCTGTAGGTTTTATGCCTTCGGGCTACCGTTCCCGAAATCAGCACTTTCTAACTTATATTCTCAACATATTTTAAATTATTTTCATTTGTTACGCAGTAATTTTTATATCTGTATTTTTCATTGCCATGGAAAAATGGTGAGATCTCGAGAAAAGCCTCACACATAAACATATTATTTAATGCCCTCTTCTCTTTTACGAAGCTTCCTTTGATAATTAGCTTCCTTCAGGGTGTTTCCATTTTAATTCTAAATACTTCCAAGTCCGTTTAAATGCTCTCAAATAGTACTGTAAAATATAACGTAGACACTATGTGTGATGAAAACATTTTATATATCCTGACTTGGGCTATCTTTAGACCAACCGGTACTTGTAAATTGAATTCATTTTCAAATTTGGATTACACATATTATGAACAGAAAATGTCACTAATTTTGTTATTAAAGTCATAACTCTCTTTGCTTATGGATGTAAAATAGGAAATAAGCTAAATTTGAAATTTGTTGTACAGTTGTTTTTCAGAGAATATTCATGAGACTTCTCAAGTACATACATGAGGAAAATTGGTATCTAATAACAAATGACACGACTAACAATATGAAACAATATTCGCTCAAAAATAAACAAAGAGATAAATATAAACTGGTGGTGCGATTACGGAATCGTAATTATAATAATAGTTGAACCTTGAGAAAATGTATAATTGAATACATGCTGATGCGAAGGTGTTATCGCGGCCAGCAGCGGATCCGACGTATAAAAGAGTTGAACTATTTCAATTTTTTAAATTGCAGAGATTTTTCTAAAAATCCAATGTGCGCTATTTTTAGCATACTTTCTCTATTCTATCAAAGCTTTAAAAAATTGTAGTGATTTTTTAAAGAAACTGGAAAATGTCTTTCGCCACTTCACCGGTCGTTTTGTCTATCCTTTTTGAGGAAATTAATATAAAGAAAAGGTAACCCAAGCTGCGTCCGGATGTGAATATGAGGCGGTTTGCAGTCGTTTCAGCTATGAGGTTCTGCAGCCAATTGCAATGCTCTCGACGGCATTGGCAAATTCTGATTAGTTGTTGCGTAAAGTTATTTGATGAAAATAGAACACGTTCTATTTTATATTTTTATAAACCTAATTTTACTGTGTGAAGCTAGATTTTATAAAATTTAGTTTTTATGAAACGATTCATAAACAATTTTACAGAAAATGTCACCGTGTACTACAGTCATAAAACTTAAATACAGGAGAAAACAAAAACTGACATTACATAAATATAAAAGGTACGATTTTAGGGATTTTTAAATAGAATTAAGCTGCGCAGCTTCATATTGCCACACGATGCATTCTTATTCGATTGCTTAACTATATTTAGGAGTTTATTCTGATAGAATACGTTTTTTAAAAAATATCAAATTATACTTCCGTCTTCATATTATTGGTAAGGCATTTTGACTGTTATATGACTAAAAGTTAGTCATATTCTCAATTTATCTTTCAGTGTTAAGAGAATGAGACAATAGAATTATTCGAATTACAAATATGTCCTTGATATTAAGGAAAATTCCATAACCATTTTTTTTCTGAATTAAGTAAAGGAAGCATATTTTTGTATTTATCAAGTCAAATACTTCCGATATTTGCGTGCTTTCGGGTTTCGTTCTCATTACTCGGTTACTTTAAAAATCTTCAGAATACTGATGACAAGACTTCCGAACTCAAAAAGAAGTAAACGAGAGATATTCTCTTTCGGTCATATTGATACTTACCAAGAGCTGTAGTAACTGATGACATTAATAATCGTAACTCCCAATCAAGATATTTAACACGGTTCTTACGATCTTCGTTTGTCGTCAATCAACATTCTTTTTCAAACAACGGGCACAAAAGTTTCATTTAACTAGAAGTATCACATTTCTCAGGATGAAAATTGAGGAGAACGAACCTATTGAATGAAAGTATATTCTTTGAGAACAGAATTTCATTTAGGCAATTCCTTGGCGACGCCGTTGGGGCCAAATCCGTTTGCTTTCCAGAGGCCACAAACCTTCCGCTTCAGCCGACACTTTGATTGGGTTTCGCGGCAGACAGACGACGCCTCGGCGACCGGGCTCCTAAGACAAACGCCCCCGCAGCCGTCCCGCGGTGCGCCGCGTCCAACTGTCTAAGACAGATGCTCCCATGATGGGATCGGACCAAATAGAAAATTCCCATTAAGATGAAGCGGCTGCAGTCGGACTTGGCCAGGAGGAGGCAATCCTCCCGCGTGACCTCGGCCGCGGTCAGCCGGGGGCGGCGGATCGCCCGGAAGAAAGCGGATATACGCGGGGCACGAGGGGTACCCGGGAAGGAGGTAGGGGCCTAAGGTACAAAGGCGCTGCGGTGAACGGGAGGAGGGGGATAGATTGAAAGAAGACGAGAGGAACCGATTGCAGGAGGAAAGCGATGGATCGAACAGATGGAGGTGATCTGTGCCGCTATACTCGCTCCTGGGGCGATGCTTTGAAAGGTAGGAGAATGGTGTAGTAGAAGGAAATGGGATTATACGTGTATGAGCTACGGTTGCTTCATTACGGCGACAAGCTTACACACTAGATCTTCATTTCGTAGATCCCGTTACGAAATGTACGATTATCATAGTGAGAAAGGTGACGTGATAACAAATATCTACGATTGACTATCAACCTAACCAGGTCCAAATATTCTAATTATTGTAAACAAGTATAAGGTTTACCATGCACGAAATTGTAAATTGAAAAAAAGGTAAAAGTATTTGCCCCTAAAATTTGGGTCAAGAACGAATAATAGTGCCTTGGCCACCATGCAAAACTAGATAGCATATCATGCCATTCACCAAGCAAAACACAGCATATCACCTGCTTACTTCTCAAGATAGATTTTCTTGCAACTTCGCTTTACTATCATGGTTTGGCAACCTTCCCGCTGGTATTTGAAAACGGTGGCGATAGGTGTCTTCAGGAGTTGAGAGTGAACAAAATTTAGCCGGGGTGCTACACAAAATTAAGCGGAAGAGTACACAAAATTTTGAGCTTCACTGAAATCCCCTTTTGCGACACCCTTATGTCCGGTATGGCGGTAAGAACTTTAAAATAGGTTTAGATTTGATAAGGAAAGAAGCATCCTGGATTTCTGTAGCACCGTCCAAGTGTCATTCAAATCTGTCAAATTGTCTAAAGAGCCGATTCATGATATCTGCAAGAACAAAGCTCAGGAAATCTCTGTAATAATTTAATAGTAGTACAATAATTCAGTTTCGCAGATAAAGTTTGCAGATAATGTTTGTCAGTTTATTTACTAATATACATCGTTTTGTTTATATTTAATATTAATATCAACTACTTTAAACGAGAGCTATCTCATTGTCTTTACGTGGTCTTTATGTGCGTGTGATAAAAACGTATTATTGGAAAGACAATGCATATTTAATTTATTATTCTGTTTTCATATTTTTATTAAAAAGAAAACTATTATTGTGAAAAATACTCGTATCTCAATTCTCAATGCGCACCCTAATCTTTGTCAGGTAAAAAGTTTAATTGAAAACTGGTACCAAATCATGTGCCATGAAGGTATTTAAATTCTGATGACAACGTTTGTTAGCGAAATTAGTGCTTAGTTACATAATAACAGGTCATTAGTTATCTACGTGGCGTGTCATTAACAATCATTAGTTATCTGCGTGGCAATATCTAAAAAAATTATAATTGCCAAATGATATTAATGTTTCTTCAGTCAACATTATTTTAGTGAAACACCGCAGAGTTTTTTGATCGACTGATCACTTCAGATCTTCTCGCACGTATATTGCAAACAGGCCTAAAGCTATCAGGCCTTATTGCTAAGTAATGTGACCGATCGCTGCCTACCACATGGATGTCGACATTTCCACAAAACTAACGTTAATGTTCATGTCCTTCCGAGAAAGGATTCAATCGATTGTTTTATCGTCTCGTGATGAATGTCGTACCTTCGACAGTTATATAAAAATTAGATTTCGAACCGTTTGATATTATGTAACCGTAAACATTTCGTGGAAGCGTATTTTCACTATTTTCGGTACATGGGCTTGCCTCGGCGGAGCATAAGTTTGGAGCAGCATCCATAAATCAGGCATCGGTCGCTGCGAGCTCGCGTCTGGTGTAATCCATGAATATTTCCGCCATATCACCGCGTTTCATACCTTCACCATCCTTCCACTTACAATTCATCTCTAATCTTTATTGAACCATCAGAAAAAGGAAATGAAAATAAAAGGAAGAAAAAGGTTTGGAAGAAAAATAAAGTTTGTCCACCATTTCTGTATTCCGTATTCATTTAACAAATCGCACAGTGCAATCGGCACATTTTTAATCTCTCTAATGAAGCCTTGGTATAACGGGCTCCGACAGCAATTTTCGGCGAAGTAAGTGGGCACTACGAAAAGCTGATTGCGATTTATTTTATTAGGCAACCCGCGACACTCACGCGTTACTCGCTTTCGGTTTGCAGCTGCCCCTGCAAGATATGTCACGTTAATATTAGTTGGGACACCGAGCAGAAGGAGAAGAAAATTGAAAAGGAGATGGATAAGAAAGATGAAAAGTAGAGGAAAAAAGACAATAAAAGGAACTACAAAAAGAACAAAGGAAAAGATGAATAATGGAAAAGAATGAAGAAAAGCATGATAAAAAGAAAGAACAGTAAAATGAATAAAGAAAAAAGAAACGAGGCGGCGAAGAAGAAACAGAAGTACATAAAAGAGGAGGAGAACGAGAAGGAGTTAAAGAAGAAGTGGGAGCAGGAGAAGAAAGATAAAGAAAAGAAGAGGAAAAAGTAAAAAAAGGAAAAAAAAAAAAACAAATGGTGGAGAATAATAAAATAATAATAATAATCATCATCATCAGAAGAAGAAGAAGAAGAAAGATAACACAAAATCAAATACAAAATGAAACCCAAACCATCAAACATATCAAATCTATTTTGAAGAATCCTGAGCTGGCAACCGATCTCCTTTCACCGGGCAGCCCGAGGGTCGAGTCAGTTCTTGACCGCCTTCCCATAACGGCAAGTTGCTAATCCCTAAATGAGGCCACGTACACGCAAAGCAGAGAGCAAACCGTTCAGTCTTCCGAGAATACAGAACGCGCGCGACTGTAGGACTGATAAACATTTATGTTTTTTTGTCCCACCTGGTATATATGAACTACGATATTTTTATCGTCTACATTACACGAAGTCGAAAAATTCTTGACGTCATTTATCATGCATGGCGTGCGGACTAACCCTGCCGGCGCGGAGTCAGTGTTCCTAGTCAGCGGCCACGACGTTGTCCGTGATAGCGTCGCCGTGGGCCGAAGGGGCATACGCGACAAGGGTGGTTGAGGGAAAAGGGGTTGGGTTGAGTGACGGGTGGTCGGCGGGTGGCGGAAATGTCACGGAGAGACAGAAAGAAAAGATTGAAGCACTAACCTATTTTTTCTGTGCGAAAGGCAACTGTTTTTTGTGATTTATCTTCACATTGTAGTAAATTCATCTTTGGAATTCCGACAGATTAGACTTTTTAATTATTGTTTACTTGTTTATCTTAGGGCAAATATGGATGGAAAAGTTGTAAACAAATTGAATGGGGAAATCATGAAATTGTACTTTAAATGTGAAAATATAAAAATATTTTTCAAAGAAAATACGTATTGAACGCCATGGTTTTATGCGTATTTAACACCAAAAAATTGTAAATGAAACTGTCTGATGTACTACAGGGAAAAGTGCAATCCGTGCACGGTTTATTGAGCTCTGAAATTCCTATCCTTGCTCTTATACTATATTAAGTCAATATTATGAATACAGGTAGCAACGACCGTTTGTGGTAGGAATTGGAAAGAAAAGTTTCGTTCTCCTGTAATAAAAAATATTAGCAAAGGAAAATGAGCTAAAGATTTTAGCTATTATTCATATCGTAACCTACCTAAAGAAATCAATTTACTTCCACGAGGGAAAAACGTGAAGAAAAATTCCTCGTTGAGCTGAAAACGTGCCCGTATAGTGAAGTTAGATTTATGTCTAGAAGCAAAACAGAAGGTCATCTCAGCATTCGCGCAAAGGATTAGGGAAAGCGGGCGAAAAAGATTATTGAGATGGGGCCTTTGACCCAGAAGCGGAGCGGACTTGTTTGATGCATAATTAGTCTTTTTGAATTATACAGTGTAGATGTTAACGAAGCGTCAAATATCATTGTTGAATTTAATATTCTTTTTATATTTGATGCCCAATATATGCTATAATTGCATAGAAACATGCAGCAAAGAAATTATTTAACACTTTGTAAATCGATTTTAATTCTTCAATGTCATCTTGCAGTATGTTGCAATATAATGAACATGTATTGAATGTTCATTTTTGGTAGTGAACTGTTGACATTGACACCTGATGAATATGATTACTACGTCGTGGTTATGATTATGAACATCATATTCGTTAAAATATGTTCCTACCCCTGTGTAAGTCGTTTTTGACAAAAATCACTGATTTGAAAATCAATTGGAAAGGTAATGGAAGAAGATTAATAAAGAAGACTTAGAAGAATCACATAGGTGAGATTTCTTTATTATTCCTTATACTTCTCTGTAATGAAAATCTGGAAGCTATAGAATATGGCATAATTTCTCCGGAATATTGTCAAGCGGGAATGAGCATTCCCAAAATATGCACTACGAGCAGTACAAAGATTAACTGAATTTGAAAGTATCTGAAAGAGATGTATTTAGTCCCAACAAATCCAATCGCAGTTGATGTTAGATGCAAAAGGGCCGACGGATTGCCGAAATAAACCACGAAGGCGCAAATTGCAGTTGACATCGGCCGGATATTCCATGCTGCGCTCTAGCGTCGGAAGCGGCAACTGCAAATGAATACTTCAGCGGGTGCTTCATGAGAGTTTCTGCAAAGATATTCACGATCTGATGCGAGTCGAATGTATATTGTATTAGTCATTTAGAATACCATATGACAAGTTTTTATAAATTCCTGAACGTGAAGAATTTAATCAAATGAAACAACAAAAACAGACTGATTTTTTTTTTATTGACACCTTATAAATGCAATTTCGAAGGTGCCATTTGTTATAAACCTAATGTGGTTGGAAATATGTTCCCAAAATGGAGTAAGTCAGTTTTGACTAATATAATTTATTAGTAAATGGAAGAGACAATAGTAGGACTTCTATCACAAGAAAGAGAGGCTTCCAGAAATCACGTTATGATTTGCTTATTATTTATAGACCTCCTTTCTTTAATGTAAAAGTCTTAGAACTATGGGATGTGTTTCTCTAGAATATTACATCATATATAAGTCAAGCGGGAACGAATTTTCGTGAAATATACACGACGTACTGCATAAAAGCTGATTGGATTTAAAAGAGTTCTAAATGTATAACATAATTATCTTAATTTGGTAAACTTTCAGTTAAATAGACGCACCATTAATTGCTTAATTATAATGAATGACCCAAATATTTTATTATCTTGTCAGTCTTGCACATGCTTCATTTTCAATGGTATACAATAGATAATTTAAAATTTTAATTTTTTTTAATTTGTTAAAAACCAAAATTTTTAAATTTTTAAAAAAAAAAAATCTCCCAGTCTATTAACCAAGAGGACAGGGCTACAAATTGAAACAATGCGTGGAAAAAAATTAAAATGTATTTGGATTTCACAAAGCAGGAGTGATAATTAGGTGATATGTTTAGAAATGAAATAAAACATTCCTTCGGTTTTACATGTTCTTGATCGTCTTATACAATTACATGTACAGATCGTCTTATACATTTGTTACTTCATTAATGTTTAATTTTCTCTTTTTAAGAGGAAAGCACCTACTAAAGACATTGTGCAAAGTAAAATAAATTCTCACGCCAGTCAATGTTGTGATTCGTCGGGCTTTAATTACATTTTAAAATAATAATTGTAATAACGATTACTACCGCGACCCGTGGAAAAACTCCGGTCATTGTAAATAATTTTCTTAAAAGTCTAAAATACAACAGAGTGAAACCCGACTTCAAACGGCCTGCCATTGAACTGCGCATTACAAACATATGTTTGTAGGCCAGGAGCATGTAGGACAGTAATCATTCTAATATTGCTAAGCGTTGAGATTAAATTGCACAGAAAATTACACAGTCTCTTTAATTTGGTAGTGAAAGATTATTTCGTATTTCGTTTCCATGCAAGCTCTCAATCAGGGACTGAAAAAAAGTCAAATCAAGGAGTTGCCACTGACGAACTGGAAACATATGAGTATCGTTCTGCGAATCTTCCTGCCCGTCGCCTACGATTCTGCCTTTGCTGCGCGCGCATTACGTTCTATGTTGTGACCAGTTGTGTTGAGGTTGGACGTTTCCCGTTCGAGTTTTTTGCATGCATTTTGTCGTAGACCTTTTTTGTGATCGACGGTTTTAATTATTTTCTGTTAGATTATTTAGTGTTTATTTTATTTTACTTACTTTTTAATTTTTTATTAGTTTTAATTTATAATATCACTGACTGCCAATGTCCGAATCCCAAGAGGCCGCCCCAGAAAATGTCCTGAAATACCCCGGAAATCATCTGGAAAGTTTGTAAAAAGTTTCTGACTGGAGAGCTTCTATACTGAAAATCAGCAAGAATACGGTCGTCAGAATTGGCAAGGAGAAATTCGAAGCGGACAGGGCAGGGCCATCTTAATACGGCCCCCAGAAAAAGATTATGTGGCACGAAGCATTTCCTTTAACTGAAATCGAAAGGCTACTGCATGAGGCAGTGACCAATACAACAGCGGCAGAAACACGAAATGTCGTTGAACATACCACGAAAATGATTACAGATTCTTGGGAGGACATTGTGATAGAAACGACGTTGAAATTCTCATTATAAATTTAGAGAGTTCAAGTAGCTCGAATGTTAGTCCTAGAGATATAGTTTGCGACAATGAATGTGACAGTGACTCCGAGATAAGGTATGTATTTCCTATCGCCTCATAAATTATTTTAATTAAGGGCAAAAGAATGTTATAAACTAGCGTAGGCCGTAATATTTATTGATGTTAATGAAGAACGTAATATGAAGTCGTTCCAGGACAAGCTGATTCTTCATACAATGTGAGTATACGCTTCGATTACATTTATAAAAATATGTATCAAGTGTTTATTTTCGTGTCCGGGGAATGCGTGGTCAGTGGTACGCAACCTGGCAACGTCGCTCCTCTTCACCAGAAACTGTCAATCACCTACTTCATTTTATCGGACTATAGCTCCATATTCTTTACCGTCCCTTGACACATATGAGGAGAAAATTTAAAAAAAGAGGCGGTTTTTGAGAAAAAAGTGTTTAAAAAATAAAAATTCTCTACATTTTACGCAAAATTTCACGAAAACTTCACATATTTTCAAAAACTTGAACGCAAACGTATTTGAAGGTGTGTCGTTAAGGAACAACTTTCGTTAGGGAAAATCTCTATCTTCAATATTATAGTTGTAAGAAGACACCCAAAGAAGTTGGACTTCGGCAATTTTCAAAAAAGTCTGGGATTTCAACATGAGACTTGCACCATTCTTTGAAGTATCCTTAAGCTATCCGAGGACAAAGTTTTATCAAAAAATTTGCGGTCATTTTTGAAAAAATTTTGAAAATGTTTGTGTAAAGTACCCTCAAAAATCAAAATATCCATTTTAAACTGTCAAAGCCTCGAGTTTGTTTAGATCGATCGGAGAATATCAGTTTTGCAGAGGTGATAGGCGCAAGCGTTGACCACAGACGGACAGACAGACACGTTTTGTAGTCAATCGTTTTTCGGTATCAAGGACCTCAACAACCGTTAAATGGGGCTACACCTCGTATCGTAGGAAGGAATTCACTATATATAGAAGGAGGATTTATCCTTTTTTGTTGCCAGGGACTGGCAATAAGAGTTTTTCTGCCGAAAATTCGCCGTTTTCCGGTGCACTAATACAATACTTTTCCCTTCTTACGAAGTACCTTTGTAAAGGCGAGTGTCCTTTAGAATACATTTCAACTCCTATGATAGTTATATTCATTTACGTCATAATTTGGTACATATTGAGAAAAATTTCTGGGGATACATTGTATTCGTATTTATCTTGCTTCCAGGACTGCTGGTATTTTTATTTTGTGATTGTAAAGAAATGAATTAGTTATTGAAACAATTTGATTTATAGAAGGGCCATAAAATTTTGTTCTGACGTGATTTTTGTTTCTGAGTTTTAATGATAAATATTCTTGTCATGTTTGCTTTGATCTCTTCAGAATTTCCATACTCAGTTGCATTTTACCGTGGTGAATCCTTGTTTTCGTTTACTACAGGAAATAGTTTTCCATCTGTTCTCATCACGCGGAGAACAGTTGGTAGACCACGCTAAGGTTAAAACTGACATGGTAAGCCATATAGATTCATTCATCAACTGTACCACACCTGCTGTGCGAAACTCTATGCCTGCTTGCTGCGAAAATAGTGCGTGAATGTAAGTTAAATTTTCTAACGTGCACGGTATTTACTTTGTCACATATTCTATAAGACATTAAACTTGTATGGTAAGAATTCCCCTATTTTCAATCTGGGACGGGCGGAATGCCAAATACTTTGACATATTATTTTTTATTGTAATCCTATTACTCGATGAACACTTGTAACTGAGTTGATTTCAAAAATAGGTGTATTGATCGAAACTCGTTCATTTGGCTTTTTGATTGTTCGTAAAATTCTGACAATAAAATCCAATACCATTATTAGATTACTTACGTTAATAAATGTATTTGTTTGGAAAAGAATCATACATTTGCCATTTCTGAAATCCATTCAAAAATTTTATATTTTGGCAAATGAATCGCAAAATGCTTGTTAAAACGCCCCGAAACGAACAATGAACGTGAACTCTCAAGCAAATAGGCTATAAAGATCTTGTTGGTTGTGAGGATATAGCTTTTACTGCTGTAGTACTCTTCATGTAGATGAATGGACACCTCCATCACAGTTCCTATTCTTCCCGTACTTGTGCTCTATTCTTGAGCAATTAACTTCAAGATCTGCTCTTCTTTGTCAGGAATAATTGTCGTCCTCAGAGGGCCTTTGTCACGACTCGTCTGCCTTAATTCTCCTCCATCGCCGCGACTTTGATCAATACGCGATGGAACGTATCTCTACGCGAAATGTGGCGTGTTGGAAATAACTAGCGACAAAAGGATAAGTACCTCCGATGAATTTGCTAGAAGTAACACTTCCTCGTGCACAGCTGCAGTTAATAGAAAATTGTTGAACTTGATTAGATTTGGAAGAAACGTATACAAATAACTCCCAATATCTATTAAATTTGAGTTTCTCTTGGCCATCCTCTTTACAAAAAGTAAAATCTTACGAAGAAAATGGTGCATGTTTCATTTACACAATTTCGTTTTCCTTATTTTTCAATATTTTTGTTATTTATATTTTTAAAATATAGTGGTTTTGCAGTATATATATATATATATATATATATATATATATATATATATATATCGTCACTGAAATTCAGGAAAAAATTTACTGAAAAAAAGGAATATTATTCCGTCGAATTTATAAAATATAAGGATATAAAAAGGATAAGAACTCAATCAAAGATTGCTGACTATATTTTCTTTAAAGTGGTTGTTGGGAACCATGACCAATGCATTGTAATTGCGGTGAATTGGTATCCTATGGCAGAACAAAACAATTAAATTTCAAGAGTGCAATGCCAAGTAAGAATAATATTATTCACCAATTTACTTTCGCGCCTTACTTGGAAAGAGGAGAAAGTTGTAAGCGTGCAACGAAAATTTGCGGTTTTTCGACAAAAAACTCATATTGACAACAAAAAATGGGATCAATCTTGTTTCTATATAGAAGTAAATTAATTTTTCTATTGCGTTGTGTGGTTAAAATCCACGTTTTGTGGATTCATAATACCAAGCCAGTTCTGCTAATTTTTTCTTTATTTTTTTCCCACTGATAGAGAAAAGAAATCATACAAAAATTATGCAGGTTTAATTTTCGTCGAACTCCCTGAATTTTCGAAAATTGCGTGTTAGCAATAATGAGAAAGATCAATATTTATTTAAGCATAGGCAAAAGTGAAAACAATCGAGCGACTGTGTGGTGTAGCAGTAAAGCAGATGGTGAGTTAACTCCTTACTCTGGAGTCACTTTGGAGTACTTTATACACACACACACACACACACACACACACATATATATATATATATATATATATATATATATATATATATATATATATATATATATAAGCCACTAGCCTAAATCTCATAATCGAAATATTCTGGTAGCTCCTCATTGTTCTGAACCACGGACATCACTTACACATATCAGTTTCATTCCGTACTCTCACCCCCATTTTTAGAAAATTTCTAAAACCTCTGCTCATCTTGATCTGTACCACTCTACGTTACCCCGCAATATTTCATATTATCTTCAAATTCAAATACCTACATCATCTTTCATGAGTTTCTAGATATTTAGACTTCCTTACGTCATTTTGTACTGCCCTACACCTCTTAAACAGTCTTTCACCACATCACACTATACAAAATCGACTATCTTCTTCCAGGATCCACACAATCCCGTTCCACAGAATCGCGTGCCAACATGTATTCCAGAGAGCGAGGCACGGTATGGCCTGCCGATACCCTTAGCGTCGAGCGGGCCTTCCACATTGCGGCTGGGGGAGACTTTAAAGGGCAGCGCAGTAATACCGCCGATTGATCCGTCCTTAGACGGCCTTAAGCACTTCAACCGCGGGCTGTGCGCTTCGCACAACTCCTCCAGAGATCCCAGAGGAGCCGGGGCGAGGCGGCTCTTCTGCGAACCCGCCTCACCTTCCCCGCCCCAGCCGCACTTTGCTGCCACAAGCCGCTCCAACGCCCAGCGCTTCCGCCTACTTACCTGCTACTGCATCTGCCGTCCTCGCCTCTTTTCGCTTTGAGTCGCTTTCGCACTTCCCATGGAATCACCCAAAGTACACTGTGCTGAATTTTATAATTTTTGGAACAATGTTTCATGACAGAAAGGTGATTCTTAAACTATTTTTCATCTTATTTCAAATCTCTTACCCTCAGTCTCGCCATTACCCCCGCTCGAACCCTCGCACTCGCCCTTTCCCGCGCCATAGGGATCGCGCTCGCGCTCGCCCTCGCTGCAGCCGCCGCTCTCAACCTTACTCTCGCCCTTCCACTCTTTGAGCCCTCGTACTCCTTTTTCCCTCCCTGTCTCTTCGCCCCCTTTTTCCCCCCCTTCACCCGCGTCCTCTGTCAGTCTCGTTCTCGCATTCAGCGTCAGCTTGGCATACCCTGTCGCCCTCGTTCTCCCCTTTGCTCCCATCCTTACTCAAACCTTTGCTCTCGCACTCACCTTCACAGGGGTCATGTTAAATTTTCTTTTCATTTGAAAATTAAAGTATTCTAAGAGTCACTCAAAGTACACTATGCTGAGTTTTATAACTTTTGGACAATGTTTCATGACAGAAAGGTTATTCTTAAACTATTTTTCATCTTATTTCAAATCGGGTTTCAGTTTTTCTATGGCACCCAAGGTTTTTGCACAATTGCGTTTGAAATATCAACTAAAATCACATTGTTTTTAACAAGAAAAATTACTATTTTTCATTAAAAAATTAATTCGATGTTTGATAACCTTGCAAAGAATTAAAATATATTCAATTACAGTAAACAATGGTATTTATTTACTTAAAAATGGTTATTTATAATTTATGAAAATAAATCTTGTTGGCTGAAACAATGTGGTGGTAAAACAGCAAACGAAAACTAAAATTATAGATAAAATGGTGTATAAGGGTGCTTATTCTACTTCATATCACTACCTATTAAGATACTCAGTGCTCTTCAAGTATAATGACATTAATTTTGGTAATCGTAATGTTGCTTGAAGTTTCGTTAATTTAAAATCTGTTGTTTTAAGAATAATATTTGAGCGGCGAATGAACAGCTCCGTGTCAAAGTGTTCTTCGAGGAGTTGCGGGTTTGATTCCGTGTCTAGAAATATATTTTTATCCAATATACCTTGTCACAAAATCTCCTAAATTACATTCTACGTTTGTCCTGTCAATGTTATGCATAAAGCAGCCAAAATTTGCGTTGGGGAATAAGGCGAATATTTGAATTCTGAAGAAATGACAAAGTTGATCGCTGGTAGGTGATATTCAAAATATGCATAATATCGTGTGAAGATAAAAGTAAGAGATCTTAACCCTACACCGCGGATTCAAGGATTCAGCTCGCACGGCGGTGTTTGGACCGCCCATGCCTTTTTGGAGATTTCTAACAGATTTCGCCGAGCATGAACAAGATCAAAAATACCAAAGCATTATAAATAATTGTTTCTACTTAAAAACCAAACAGAAAAAGTCCCCGAACTAACATGGAACAATCAACATACGTAAAAATTAAATGTTAGCTGATACACTCACTCACAATGTAAAAACAATTCTGCATTTATTTCTGGAACATTGACATTAAAAGCACCTGAAGATTTCTTTCTTTTTTAAAGATTAATCTTATTCTAAACAACATCAAAACAAAATTATGAAATAATTGCTTTTTATTTAAAAATAGACAAAACACCAATATTAACGTAGAACATTTAACATTTGTGATCGTAAGTCTTGACGGAAGGAGACCAAGAATTTTAGTTTTCATCCTCGGAATCACGGCTTCTGGATAAACCATGTGTAACTCTGCGTTAACTTATGCATTCCGCACACAATCCGGTGACAGTCATCTGAGGTAAGGCCACCACACTCTCAAGCAACGTCAGCTGTCTACAGAATTATTCAGAATACTTTTAGACCTGAAACAAAATAATTCCAACTTCTTAGAAAAATTAACACCAAATTAACTAAATAATAATAATAATAATAATAATAATAATAATAACAACAACAACAACAACAACAACAACAACAACAACAACACTGAAACTGTTTCCCAGATATGTGACATGCAGACAGATTAGAATAACCTTCATGAACCCTTCATGGAAAATATCCTAATCTCTTAAATAACCCATCAGTTGATAAAATCTCTTCTCTCCTGTGGTTGAAAATGGGATATTTATTTCCTGAAACTGAAGGATTTATAGCAGCAATTCAAGATGGAGTAATAAAAACACGCAATTATGATAAACACATACTGAAGAGCAGTATAAAAGATGTCTGTAGAATGTGTAATCAACCAAATGAAACCATCGACCATGTGATTGCAAGTTGCCAAGTTTTTGCCAACACTGCATATCTAGGGAGGCGCAATCAAGTAGCCAAAATAATCCATAGACAATTGGCATCAAATTATGGATTAATTGAGAACCCTACATCATTTTACAAATATTCACCTTCACCAGTTATAGAAAATAGTGAAATAGTACTCTACTGGGATAGGCCTACTGTCCCTGATAAAACTGGGTTATAATCGCCCGGACATAGTAGTTACCAATAAAATACAAAAGTATGCAACAATGTAGGCTGTCAGATACCAGAATTTGGCAGCAGAAATCCAACATGTTTGACAACTGAGTAAAGCTGAAATAGTGTCAATAATCATCTCAGCCACTGAAGTGATGACGGACCGATTTGCTTCAGGTCTTACAAAAATTGGATTATCAAAAAGAATCTGCATAACCATCCAAAAAGCTTTAATCCTACAGACTTGCCATCTTGTGCGAAAATGCTTAAATTGAACCACGGCCAAAGATGAATTTCGTCTCCGTCGTTCCTCAGATCTGTCACTACCAGTTGCATTGGGGGGATTGAATAGGGGGAATAAAGTTCAGTTTGCTTGGATGTGAGTAAAATATTGATTTTTTTTTCTTACTAAGTTGCAATACTGCATCTTTATTCTTATTTTGACCTGGAGTAGAACCTGTCAATGACAATTGATATTCTGAGCGTGATACTTAGAAAGAGAGAAAATCGATCATGTGTCTCAGCAAAAGATACGAGTATATTCAACTCTCTTCTGAACAATAAAATTGTAACAAGCATATAGACATCCATAACATGGTCGTATAGCAATACTAGAAGTAGTCGTATTTTACATTAATTTTTTATAGAAATCGTCTTACCAAATCGAAATTACATCATCGTCAATTACGTAATTTCTTTAGACTTCAAATATTCTCCTTGTTCGCGAATGCAAATTTGGTATGCTTTATGTATAACATTGACAAGACAAATGTAGAATGTTGTAATTTAGAGGATTTTGTGACAATGTAGAACGTATAAAAATATCTACTTAGACTCGGAATCGAACCCGCCACTCCAGTACTCCAAGAACATTTTGAGCGGTCCATTAGCCATTCAATTACTCATCTTATAACAACACGTTTTAAATAAACTAAATTTGAAAACAACATTACGTATACCAAAATTAATGCCAATTTAGTTTCATGGACAGGAATCACGGAAGTCTTTTTCCTATGTACTACTACTATTAGCTCTCAATGGACGTTAAAATATCTTACACGCTCTCCAATCAAATAAATTTAATCTTCATGGTTCAGTCTAGAGCACGTAGTTTTCAAAATCATCGTTAGAGTCACATTGTAATGAGACAGTCGGCAGTCAGGGCTGTCCATCGCCAACCACCTCCCGGATCGAGGCATTTTCGACGCGAAATTTTGTTTCCGCAGGTGTACACTCATGTTGCATCCTCATTCCATGAAAGTCTGCAACAGTGTTTTATCAATGATTTTGTAGTTTGGAACTTTGTTTTTACCCAAAAACTTAGCCCGAACTTGTTTATGCAAAACCCGTGCTCTTTTCTCTACTAGATTCCTTGTACTTTCCAACAATTCTCTTTCTTTAAATATATAATAGACGGCGTCACAAGGACACTTCTTTAAGTTTCTAATAAAGCACCTTCGTAAACCGAGTTACCAAGAACTGGAAGCACTCACTATCTATTGAAAAAGCTTTAGTTAATTGTTTCATTAAATCAAATATGTTGTGAAGTGGATGTACTCGTGGTAGTATTTTGCTTAGTTGAACAATTAGTTCATTGAATATGTTACGTTCTTTGAAACGGATTGGAGTGTTATTATTTTAGGTCAGTCTGTTTTCTTCCAGTCCTTTTCTTGGGTTCGGCTGTCCCATTCACAAATAAAATATGGAATTTTTGTGTCGAAAGGTAGTTGAGCAAGTAACATTTCCACTACTTTGAAATCATCACAAAGTTTCCAAGAATGTTTTTCATACTTCACGAATTTCAGCAAAGCTTTGAGATTCTCATAAGATTCTCATAAATAAGATCAGAACAGCCATACAGTGATCAGCACATTCGTCACACCAACACACACCATTGTCTACTAATGGTGTAATGATACCATTCCTTGTGCCCTATCATAAAAAAATATGTAGCGGTTTGTTTGTGTGTGTGTACACTACTGGTGGTTGCTAGTCCAGAGGATGGAAATACTTTTACCGAGAAGTTGGCAAACAACCATGTGCTTCTACATGCCACATAAACCTAACTTCAGGATTATTATTATTATTATTATTATTATTATTATTATTATTATTATTATTATTATTACTATTATTATTAGTCCTCTGATTCACGACTAACGATGTTATGTGTCAGTTGAATATAAAATCAACTCCAGGTTGCAGCCAACGTCCTATAGAGCACATCTAGAGACTATCGGTGTCTCTACAATACTGTGCGCAAAATGTGAGCTGTTCCCAATAAAACAATGATGTTGTTATTATTATTATCATTGTTATTATTACTCCGAAATAAAATAAATAATACGTAATGTTCTAAAATACGTGGTAATACAATCAAGCCACACTGCATCTAATTCCTCCCCCTGCCTGGTGCAGGCACTCGCCCGCGTCCGCAACACGTAATCGCAACCCCCCTCTCCCCAACGGCTGCTTTGTAGTCCACGCGTGCGCATCTGAAGATAGGCGCAGCGGCCGGCGCGGAACGGTAGCGCTTTGCGCTCCGTGTGTGCCGGCGCGGCGCGGCGCGAGGAGCCTGTGATGCGCGTGGCCACGTGCGCACCGCCAACGCGCGACCCCGCCCCCTCCGCGTGGCGTGCGCCGATAAAATTGACATGCAATGATTTGTTTATACGTTGGACTGCGGATAACTATTGTTGAGGCGTGTAAATGTCCTCGTTGACGCGCTCCCGAGCGCCGATCATGATTACCAGTGGCGTGTACAAGTGAGGGTAGAAGGTCGGAGGGTAAAATGGACTCCAGGGCGTGTCAAATCTCGTGCTCCATATCCTGGCGCACCGCAGGAACTGTTCAACTCTGTGCGGGGGAATCGCTATCGTTTTTCTGGAGTGCTTTTTGTTGCAATAACATGAATCCGGCCTGCGAGGATCTAAAAGTTACAATGTGTGTAAATTGGTATTGAATTTCACCGTTTGTAATGAATTACGAGCTGCGAAAAATATTTTCCGTACGCATTTATGATGACAAACATTTTTATTTACACGATGTTGCAGACTCAGAGGAAACTTGCTTTCGTATTTTGAAATACTAATGGTATTAGAATTATGATTTATACTGCTGTTTTTAATGTGTAATTCGTAAGTTACTGTAATTTGTACAAAATGTAAAATTATTTTCATGATAAGACAACTTCATGAAATAACTTTTTATTATATTTCAAAATTTAAATCTCATGGAAGTTTTTGGTTTTTTTTCAAAAGATACGTTTAAAAAAAAGTTATTTATTTTATGGTGGTATTAATGTGAAATGAAACACATTATAAATTTGAATGCGTTTAGATACTTAAATATGCGTTTAAGTAGCGTAGGTCTCACTTTACTTGCGTGGTACGTTTCATTTAGCATAAAATCTGGAACTGCTACTGCGACTCAGTTACTAACGACAGTCCACTCGTCACATAATTTCGCCGTCTTTGCCACAATATCAGAAATGACAACAGTGAGCATTCTTCTCTTCCGCTATGCCATTCTACTTCCTAATGCAAAGACTATCACTGACATTTATTACAGACTTAGAGCAGCGATAAATCTAAAAGGCGATGATTTATGCAGTAGCGTGGGAAGAACGCAAGTACTATTGAAATGCTGAGGCAAAAGTCAGCGAATTTTCGAAAGAAAAACTGTCATTCTTGGGCCTTCGTACCGCAAAAATCGGGATAAATTCTGTTCTTATGAGTAGACAAAATCTCTAACACTTTGTGTAATGAGAAACCACGATTTGTGGCTCCTTGATAAGCAAAAATCGATTGACGACGAAATTTTCCTGACGGCCTTCCGTCTGTGGCCAACGCTAGCTCGCTCGGACGATTCCGACATTCCTACACCGTTCGCACGATTTTATCAAAAATTCCTATTCCCCGATCAATCTGGACGAACTTGTGGCTCTGCGAGTTTGAAATGGATACTTTGATTTTTGGAGGTAGTTAAAATAAAGTGTCATTATTATCGAAGTTTTCTCAAAAATTAATCCAAAATTTTTGGTTTAAACTTTGCCTCAGAGAGCACAAAATACGTTTTAAAAATAGCGTAAATCTCATTTCCGGTGACGTTTCTCAATTTTCCGACAATAGAATAAGTTCAACAAACTCGAAATACGGTTGTGTAGTACATTCTTTCGATAAGAGACGGGGAGAAGTGTCTTGGGGCATCAACTCATATCATTTCAGTGCCACTTATCAGAAAGACTTAAGTTCGATTCCCGGCGGTAGTAGGATTTTTCGACACTAGCTAGATAGCTAGGTCGAGTTTAGTCGCTGTCTGGAAGTGTATTCTAGCGGTCGGCCGCTGTGATCGGTACTATTCTGTGGTTCCTCCGATCAATAACAGGCGAATGCGGGGGCAGTACCCTAACAAACTGGCCATGGACCGCGCGCGATCTCTTCTTCTTCCTGACCTATTCTCACTCCTTACCTTCACACTTACATTTGCATGCAGTACACTACCTCTAATGCTGAGAGACCGATCGGGTGGTAAGAGCTTGTCCCGGCTGGGGCGGTGCCTCGCCGGGTGCGAGAAACCTGGTTGGGGAAATACCCCGCTAAACGACGGGCAGATAGGGGTTGGATCTCATCATTCAGCAGAAGATCACCGCTTCTTCCCGCGATTTAACATGCATTACTCTTACGGGACAAATGACCTTAGCAGTTGACGAAATTCGGAATCACTCATCAAAAATAAGTTTTATTTAATTTAGCGTATTTATTAATTGAGCGTATTTTTGCATGCAATTTTTTGAATTGATTTTGAAATTTTGTGTGAAACATTTTTAAACAATTATTTTCTCAAAATCCGCTCCAAATTTTTATTTCATTTCTTCCAAAATCTTTCTTTAATTTTTTCTCAAATAGAGGAAAATACGCTTATAAATTGCTGCAGATTTCATTCTTCACGAACATACATTTACCAATGTTCACCGATAAACACAAACGGACTGTCACTGTCAAATGAGAACATGAAGTTATCCGTCTACAACATACATTTTGAGGAAAGAAGTCAAGCTTGTAGTTAATGTGCAGTTAATGACAGGAACTGACACCAGAACGATAAGAAATGTTTATAATTGTATGGACAATTCGCAATACTGAAGGTGAGCTTGCCGTATTCTTATGTCTAGTGTATCGAATTGCATAATTTTTAAATAATATTATGAGTTAAATTTCCATGTATTAATTTTGAAGTGGGACTGAAAAGAACTCTAAATAAGTGTAGTTCGTTGTATAACTATGTTAAAAATAAAAAAAGAAGGAAATGCACTTCAGTATTGATTGTCCCAAATATAATGAATATAACTAGCTATAGGCCTTCTTCCGTAATATTTCATTTTTTTTTAAAAAAATAATAGGTTAAATTAATTTTTTTTAAAAAATTTTTTTATCTAATTTGCCATAAAACACTTTTATTTCGAGACAATCAACTGGATGATTTTAGTTACTGCTAAAGTCATCAACGTCAAAACGAGCAAAAGCATTATTTCAAATTCTGTTTAAATCGTTTCGAATTAAACCCATGAGAGGTAATTTCGTGTTTTGCAACTCATTATGAACCACGAAGTAAATATATTGCATTTGAGAGAAATTGTAACATCATTAGTACAAATTATGACACCCTATTCCATCACGCACCTTGTCCTTGAAAATAATTATATTTTGTTAAAAACATTTCATTAGCGATTGCAAGCAATTAATAAGTTGCCGGTGTTTTATTCATTTTTTATTCCCCAATTAGTATTGCGGATTACTCCCGGATTCCGCGAAAAATAAAAATATGTTTACAGAGACTGAATTGTGAGATCAGAGGCAGTCAAAGTTCCAAAAAGTAGTGTGTTCCCTTCAACAGCAGTTTGGGTATCGTAAACTTACGAAACCGACTCGCTTCCCTCTCTCCAGCGAGAGCCACGAGTCAGACCTCGGGCGGACTCGACGGCAACAAATGATTGCCATTAATTACCGGGCGTACTTCATTTAGCGCGCTGTTACCTAGCGCTTCATTACTGTTACAGTCACACCCGAAAATAGCGGAGGCAGCAAGTACCATTCTTCTCGCTGAACGGGCTTCGGCTTGGAGGCGATGGCTCACCTCGATCCTCGAGGCGCCTAACCGGGCGTCGAGTTCCCCGCCCACAACACGGAGCGATATCGCTCACCATTCCACTCTCACTGCCCGCTCCCAATGCCCGATCCCACTGTTCGCTCTCACTTCCCACTCCCAATCCCCATTCCCACTCCCACTTCCCACTCCCACTCCCACTCCCACTCCCACTCCCACTCCCACTCCCCCACTCCCACTCCTCCCTCCCGCTCCCCACTCCCCTCCCGCTCACACTATACGCTCCCAATCCCCGCCCACTATCGCCCCCGATCCTACCGCCCGCTCCAACCACTTTCTCGCAACGACCTCTTGCCTTTCCATACCTCGCAGCTCTGATTCTCTTCACAAATCTTCTTTCCACGAGTTCAATTTTTTTTTTTTTTAGTTTCTGTTTTTAGCGAATCATCTTGTCTACCGACTTTATTATCCATAAATCGACTTCGCGTTTCCTGCGAGCTGTACCTGTATGGAAGTAAATTCGTTTCGTTTATTTCCTTCAATTACCTTCCGCTTTTCATGCACCACTTCTTACAATTCTTTCCGCAGTTCACGCCTCTGTACTTCACACCTCGTCAATCGGATCCGATTTAGGGCGAACCCACTTGCAGTTATCCTTATCGTTTCTGCAATGCTTGAACTTTCAAACCCTCCCAATTGACGTCTGTGATTCCTAAGATGTTTTCAGTTTCGATCCGTTCCTCATCACGCAGTGGTGAATCAATCTCAAACCGCCGTGCTTTGCATCACTATATATCGCTAACTACTTTTCCCATAATTCGTTTTTCGCTTTTTACTTTCTTGCTACGAAGTAGAGAGAAAAGTTTACTTTTATCTTCAGAGTAGGGACAAAATGTTGCACAAAAACGGCGAACCTTTGGCAGAAAAACTCTTATTACAGGGCCCTGGTAAAGGAAAATTGGATAAATCGATTTCCTAAATGTAGAAAAAATTCCCTAACACGTAGTATCACCAATATCTATGATTTGTGGATCCCTGATACCGAAAATCGATTGAAAGCAAAACGTCTGTCTGTCCGTCTGTGAACAACGATAACAACTTAACCGTTCAGCCGAATTTCTCTTAAAAATTGATATTCCCCAATCCATCTTAATGATGTTGTAGTCTCTTGAATTTCAAATCGATATTTTAATTTTAGGAGTATTTTAGATGAAACTCCTGAGACATTTTCAAAATTAAAAAAAAAATTGATTAAATTGTGTTGTTGGATATTGCGAAGGAAGTTTAAGAGAATAGTGCATGTTGCATGTTCGCTAAAAACCGTGATTTTTCGAAAATTGCAAAAGTTCAAAATTTGTTCGAAGTTTTCTTTCAACTATAATATTAAAGATAGAGATTTTACCCTCAATAAAACATATTCCTTAAAGATTGATTTTGTATAATATTTCGGAGTACTTTTCACGTAATTTTGCTTGAAATTACGAGCGAGGAATAATACGTGCCTTTTAGCACCACTAGTTTGGTACATGAACTCATTTCCAGCACATAAATGTTTCCCACCCTTCCTACCTCCATCACTTCCACAACCCTACTTCTACTACTACTACGCTACTTAACCACTTACTACGTTGTCCACTTTTAGCATGCTCACCACCTCTCACTTCTTGAGTGATCTCTAGGTTTGCAGAATTTTCCGCCTCTAGAAATCTCCCCATCTGGTTATGGCTCAGTCTTGACAAACGTTGAGCTCCCGCCTGGTCTCCCGACATGTGTGGAGGGGTCGTGCAGCGTGTAGTGCATGGAAGTGTAGTGCATTTAACTGTGTGCGTGTGTATATATGTGTGTATGTGTGAAAGAGAAAAGGAGGAGACAAACATGGAGAAGGAAAGCAATGCGCGCTCTATAGACTGTTTATTATGATTAAAGACAGGATTTTCATGCATTAAAACTCTCTGAAACGTTCAGTAAAAACACCAAAACGTGCAAAAGCATGCAATAAAAAGATCAAGACTTTTCAAAACGGAGTTATGTATTCTAAAAACTCCAGTTAATACTCTTATCAACTTGTTTTTGTATTACGAAATATATATTTCAGATGAATAACTATGATTCAGTTTGTACCCTTTCCCTCACAAAAATCTTCCTAACCGCGCCGACAAAAGTGGACACCCCGCGGCCAGGGGGAAGGCAGGGGGAGGGGCTAGTCCGTTCACGTACAAGACGGAAATATCGTCATATTTCCCTGCCGAAGGAGAGATTTGCCTGCGCGTACGCCACGACGAAAAAATATTTCTAAGAAGGGTTTTCCGTCCAGAATTAATGTCCATAGACCAGTAAATATTTATCTTTTTAGCAACAATTATTCTAACTTTTAGTTATCGATTTGTAACCCTTGTCAAACTGATATTTTGAGATGTTCATTTCAGGCACAATTTGCGGAGCCTTCCCGGCCGTTATTATCATATTGTTTAAACAAACCATATTTGACATTTTAAATATAATTCGCACACAAAGTTAAATTAACATAAAAAGTTTGTTTTTAATTATATTTTATTTTGCAATTTGTTTGTGAACAAACATTTGGCAAAATTACATAGATTTACGTAAACAAATACATGAGAGGAGTAAAATCCCATGACCGTACTCCACCAATGATACATTATTAATAAAAATTAACTATTAATTGTAATTTCTGAAATGAATCATTTAAAGTCGATTTGGAAGGTCTAAAGTATAATGTCGTGGAATTCGTCTGGTGGATTCACTATTGTCTAGTAAGTTCATGGCTAGGATATTCGGATGGTTATGTAGTCTTTGAAGGTATTTTGCACAGGTATTCTTGATTTCTTCTTTTATAGTTGGAATCTGTAAGTCTTTGTGGAATGTTGCATTCGTTACGTACCAGGGGGCATTTACAAATTTGCTTAAGGCTATTGACTGGAAGCGTTGTAATATTTCAATATTAGAATTTTGAGCTGTTCCCCAAAGTTGAATTTCATATGTCCATACTGGTTTTAATATTGCTTTATACACAATTACTTTGTTTGCGATGCTTAACGTTGATTTTCTTCCCAGTAGCCAGTTTAACCTTCTGAGTTTTAGGTCTAATTATTTTCTTTTAATCTTTATGTTTTTTCCATGTGAGTCTTCTGACCAGAGTAAGTCCGAGATATTTTGCCGAGTCATTTTGAGGAATACATTGCGATCCGATTTTTATAGGTGGACACGTTTCGTGCTTCAGACTGAAGGTGACTTGGACAGACTTCTTGTCATTGATCTTGAGGCGCCAGCGTCTCTGCCACTTGTGGATGGATTGCATATGTTCTTCTACGAGACGAGATGCTTCTGCTGGATCTTCATGTCGAGCTAAGATGACTGTGTCGTCCGCGTAGGTTGCTGTCAATGCGTTTACAGATGATGGGATATCGGCAGTATATAATGAATAAAGGAAAGGTGCAAGCACACTTCTTTGAGGCACTCCTGACTTTATAGGTGTAGGTTTTGAAGTTTCACCGTTAAATTTTATTTGAAAATATCTCTCTGTAAGATACGATTTTAACAAGTGATAGTAAGGATACGGTAGATTTTTCTTAATTTTATACAATAACCGGGGTGCCAAACCTTATTGAAAGCCTGGCTTACGTCTAGAAATACAGCAGAGTAATATTCTTTGTTTTCTAGCGATTCACTAATTTCGCTTACTACTGGATGAATTTGTTCTACAGTCGAATGCCGTTGTCTAAACCAAAACTGATGATGAGGCATTATTTCATTTTCTTGTAGAAGTGGATTTAAACGTGACAGAAGCAGTTTTTAAAAAACTTTTGATAATATTGGCAGTAGACTAATAGGTCTGTATGATACAACTTCATGTGTTGGTTTGCCGGGCTTAGGGATGACTATTATTTGAGCGATTTTCCATTGATCAGGGAAGTGTCCTTGTCTTAGGATGGCATTGAAGATGGAAGGAAGTAAGGCTATTAGATTTCTTGGTAGATGGTGTAGAATTGTTGCTGAAATCATATCGTATCCGGGAGCTTTTTTAGTTGGTAAATTCTTGATTGTTGTTTCAACTCCTCTAGCACTTACGGATTTGATTTGGGGAGCTAGTTGCAATGGTGAATCTAAGAAGTTGTAAATTTCTTCCTCTTCTGTTGCAGATATTTGTGAAGGAAATAGTTGAAAGATGTTACAGAAATGGAACGCGAAGCATTCGGTGTTCTCTTCGTCGGTTTTAGTTCATGTGCTGTCGGTTTTTTCTGATGGGAGGAATAGGTTGCATCGGTCTCTTCAAGTATTTTACAGTTTTCCAAAGATAATACTCTAATTAGAATTCGGAATCAATTTTTGGGTTTATCTTGTAGGGCGTGGTTTCGATGTTCTTGAAGTAATCTTGTGAGGTTTTGCGAAGCTGAATTTAGTCTTCTTTTGACGGCTGGTTCTTTAGTGATTTGCCATTGTTTCTTTAATTTACATTTTGATTTCGCCTTTTCTCGTATTAATTGTGGGATATATAGTTTTTTTTTTGCTTTATTTCTGGTGTAGAATGCCATTCAGCTTGATGAAGTTGTCTGGCTACATATTCTATAGCTTCATTTATGTCGAAAGCAATTTTCAATGGTAGATTAGCTGTGCTGTTATTAATTAGCCATTCTGAGAAATATTTCCAATCTATTCAATTGTTGTGGATTGAGGTTTGCTTATTGTCTTTAATAATGATTGAACTAATGACTAGTAGAACTGGTGAATGATCAGACGATAGATCTTGAGACCAGTTGGTGTGAATGTAACTTTGGTTAACTCCTTTTACAATAAAGAAATCTAATACATCAGGAATTTTGTTAGTGTCTGTCGGCCAATAAGTGGGTTGGCCAGAAGAGTACGAGGATAATTTTTCGTTTATTATAGTTTCATATGGAGATTTACCTTTCGGGGAGGTTAGTCTGGAGCTCCACAATGGATGTTTAGAATTGAAGTCACCGCCAGAAATAAATCTTGGTCCAAGTGTTCTGAAGAAGCCTGCGAATTGTGAACTCTGGATTTTATGCTTCGGAGGGCAGTATATTGCCGCAATATTCAATGTTCCTAATGCATCTCTTACTTCAATGGATGTTGCCTGCAAATAAGTGGTGCTATATTGAGAATTTAAGTGATGTTTAATTTTTTCCGAACAAGTATAGCTGTTTCTCCATGAGCTGTATCATCCGGATGATTTGTATAATACATTTTATCCTTGAAGCGAGAAAAAACTTTTGTTGGTGAAATGAGTTTCTGAAATGAGCATGATATCCGTATTTGTTAAGTGAAGAAAACACTTGACTTCCTCTCGGTATTGTAGCCAGCCATTAGCGTTCCAAGCTGCTATCTTATATGATTTGTCCATTATTTAGTGAGAATTTTTGACACAAGATTTAAAAGTGCACTTATTTGTTGTGCTTGTCTGTTGAGTATAGTTTCAAATCCTTCGAAAGTCTGTTGTATTATTGAAAATAATTGAGTATTATACTCCGTGTTTGTTGCATTGTTGTTCAGACGATAGTCTTCTTTTGCGAGTTTTTCAGTGCTTGTGCATAAGTACTACGCTGATGGAAATTATTTATCGAAGTAGGTGGAACGTTTTCTTGACCTGTATTCATATTGTTTTGTGAAGCACTGTAGTTTGAATCTTGTGGAATTTTAGACGCCTGTGGATAATTTTTATTGCGTATTTTTTGATACATTTCACATCCCTTATAATTTCCTGAATGGGGATCTTCACAAAGGGCGTATTTTGCAGACTTCGTCTTGTTTTTGTTGTTATCACAAGTTCTGCTATCGTGATTCTCGCCGCATACTACGGACCGATAAGGATGGTTGCAGTAGTGCTTCGTGTGCTCCCAACTTTGGCAGCGATGGCATTGCACAAGATCTCGCTTTACTCTTGGAGCTTCAATTATTATTTTGGTGTTTTGAAGGTACTGCAATTTATAAATGTCTTTGTTATTATCTTTTGGTTCCAAATCAATAAAAAATACCGGTAAGGGAGCTTTTGTTACACGGTGTTTGCAGTTATGAATGTTTCTTACGGTATGACCGTTTTCTCCTATTTCTGCTTTCAGTTCATCAATATTTATTGTAGGATGCATATTTTTAAGACTATCCTAAATGCTCTTTCTTGTTTTAGCTGTTAGCTGTGAAACTCAATTTTCTCTTTAGTAAGGTATTTAATAAGTGATCGATAAGCTTTTGTTGTTGCCAGTAAGATTTTAAATTTATCTTGACGTACAAGCTTGCAGTAGAATTCTTCCTTCTTCACGACTTTTTGTAAAGTTTCTAACATTGCGTGAAAGTCATTTACCTCAGGGAGAAATATTGGCGGAGGCTTTTGCACCTTCTGAATGTTGCTGGATTTGTGACTTTCATCGATTACTTTATCATTGGATTCATCGTGATTAATTAGTTCGAGATCTGCAAATCTATTGCATGATAGTATGCCACTTATATTTGCACTTTGATGTTTTGATTGTTTTTGAATTTCAGGGCTGTGAGATTTACATCTCTTGCGCTTGCTTACAGCAACTTGCCATTTATGAGTGTTGCTGTCACTACTTGAATTACTGTGGGTTGTTCGATTAAGTTCTGAATTTGTTACATCGGTTGAACTTGAACTTGAAGACTGTACTGCAGGAGGAAAAAAGGGCAATGGCATTGCTATCACTGTACCTTGTGGTATCTGATGTAAAATGATTGTTGCTTGCTGCTGATATTGTTGTTGAAGAAACAACTGAGTTTGTAGTTCAGCTTGACTTGTAGTATCCATTATAAATTCAGATTCCGGCTGGGAGATGTTCTTCGAGACCATGTCGATTGTTTACGTCTTGTGGAGGCAACATTATTTTTTTGAAATCACCAGTTGATACACAGAATTTTATAAACAGGAAATACAATTGATCACGAAAACACTACACACTAGCCAGAACACAAAATGGGGACGCACAACTTGACACAATGAGTCAACGTACAACTTAGAAATCACGAGACACCGCGGAGTAGAGGGCACGTCCTTTCACCTCCACCGTTCGCGAGAGACTGCGTAAGAAAGTAAGCACAAAAATAGAAAAACCCCAACACACCTACCGATATTAAAAATAATTAAGTTACTGAAGAAATGTTCTTAATTATTATCATTATGCATCATTTACAATTTATATACACATAATTAATTACGCATTACATAATTTACAATTACATGTTTTTTTAAATTATTTTCTCAGAAATTATTTTCTTGAAAATATTTCTATCAACTAATACAGTTTCAATTGAAACAAACTGTCTAATTTAATTTTTAAATTAGATATCTCCTCTGCCCTTCTAATATTATTAAATATTAATTCAATGTAACCCGCTCCAAATTTATATAAGAATATGGGCGCCAGGAAATGATTACGTTAATTCTATTATTAAAATTAATCTTCAACTGCTATTTCCAATAAATTAATATCCGCCTTACTGGGTCGATGGGTCTTATAAGAAATAATCGCTATTGCCTACTAATAGCCTATTATTCAATCTGCCATCGGTACAGAGTGGCCGAGGAATCTGAAAAGCAAATATACATTTCTAGCTACTCATTTGCTGGAATTGGCTAAATGAAAATCATCTTTTCTATTCTCAGAAACGTGTAAGTTTATTCAATGTCCATGAAATTTTAAATTGGTAACAATACGAAACGTACTTTCGGTCATGACCAGTTTCAAACCTTATACTGCAGTACCCGTCTTCGCGCGCTCTTGTGTGCTCTCGCCGATGTCGCCGCGTAGAACCATTTTCATTTTTTCCCAGTGTCGATGGCTCCAGGTCCAAATACCATCTTCTTTTCATCCGTTCTGGCACAAGTGTACTCAAGTCACAGATCCTCACCGCCTCATAAGTTGATAAGTCTTAATTAATTTGCCTTCTAAGAGTTCCCAGTTCTTTCTACGCGTATGCTTAAAATATTAAAGTTCAGTAAACTATTATCTTCTTCAAATACTCCCAGTCCTGTTGCCGGCAAATTCATCTAAGTTCACAGTTTAAATTCTAGCAGTTGCCCTCGAAATATTTCTAAGTTCCAATTTCCGCACATTACGTCAACATTCAAAGTCCGACAACCATACGCTCCAAAGTAGACGTTCACAATTCCCAAACTCCGAACATCAATTATCTATACACGATCCGCACAGCACCACGGCATAAACCGGAATGAATCCATATTTCTCTCTTTCAGCCCTTCAAAACTCAGTCCATATTTTCTGTTGTTTTTTTTTTTTGTTTTTTTTTTTCAGAAAAAATTCGACCCGCTTCCGTTGAAATACATTGTCATTCCATGCCTCGCGAATCCCTAAATTACTTACAAATTTAACTAGCCGCGCCTCAGACTCTCATTGCTTTCTCGGTCAATCCCCAATCAGTTTATTTATCAACTAGCCGCGCCCCGTGGTTCAAAGCAACGAAGTTTGTTGACTTCACGACAACTCGTCTACCGTTGCTAGGCCGCCATATTTACATATGTCTATCCTTACAATTCACCCTGTTTACAATAAATGTCACGCAATACAATGTCCCACATATTGGTATGTCACAATATTTATACTTGTCTGTGAGCTGAGCCTCACTTTACGTAGTGCGTGTGCACGCTGCTAAAACGATCATGAACAGCGTTCATTCTCTCGTGTGCCTCGTAGGGCAACGTCTGTTCCGAGAAATTCGATGAATTTGAAAAGCAGCGCAGCTTGTCGGTAAGCTTCGCGCTCGGACGTAAGGTCAAATGTGACTACCTCCCGTGTGCGCAAGTTTGGCGAAAACTGACAAAACAGATTTATGATCCGATCGGGAAGATAGACCCCGAACATGCTTTTGCTGAGCGGCAGCAACCATGAGCCGCGGACTTATCCCTGCTGCAATAACTCTGAAATTTTAATTGGCAATAGGCATCATGAAAATTTCACACGATCATTTCTTAGGGCAAGATAATGCATAATTGATACATATTAAACGGCACTCGGGTTTTAGAGACCTCCCAAATGCAGTAGGTCATATTTTTTTCTTAAATGTAACAAAAAATGAAAGGAAGTTTATTATAATAAAATTATATTTTATAAAATAAAGCTGTTAATCTTGCAAATTCGTCCACTAAAATCCCAAAATGAGCAATTTTCAAGCAGCATTACCTAAAACGTGCGATATCGTGCAGTAACACTCCAAACGTGCAATTTCGTGCAAAATAAAACATGTACTAAAATAATGACAGTTTCATGATTCAAATTTCTGTGAAAGTTTCATCCAACTTCAAGTTAGCAAACAAAAGATGCAGTAACACGGGAATCCGATCTTTAGTTATGATACTGCTCCGGCATTCGCGTGGTGTTGGAGAAACAACGGAAAACTATCAATCAGAGCAGTCGTCCAAGAATTCTCCTCCGGATAGTGGTTCATTTCCACTCATCTATGAAGTTACTGTCGCAAACCCGCCACTGCCGGGACTCCAAACATAGAATCTGACGGTCAACGATGATGCTGTGGCAAGTAAGTGGTCTATGAGCTATTGAACCAATATCCCTCCATTTATCGATCACTTCACACCTTCTACCACTTCTCTGTATGCCGCCCCAACGAGACTTTTCCCTGCCTCCTCACTCCGTCACCGCCTCGCCACCCCTCGCGAACCTCAGCCCTGCAGAGTCGCCCGCCTCTATGGACCGCGGTAATTGAAAACGGATCGAGATGCGTTGTCGGAGAAGCGCCCGGGGCTAATTTGCCATTTAACGAAGGCTGCTTTTTTGTCAACCGCCATCGAAACTAATGAGTGTTGCCCACCTCTAGCTCGGAATTGGACGGGCCAATGTGAGCGAACTACTCCGTTCACCGCCCAGCGTCCGGGTCGGCCGATTGTTTACAGGCCCCTTTTAGCTTTTTAAAAAGCACAATTGAGCCCGCTCAGAAGGAGGCTAACTACTGTCAGAGTTTGCTTTCTTAAAAAGATAAGGAAACCTGAAGATTTTGTCTGAGTTTGAATTGAAACTGGAAAATTAATTTATTTTTTTAATTCAGCTGTCTGCTTTAAAAAAACTTTTTATCGTGTTTGAAACAGCGTCGTTGTCAACGCCCTTTAAATTTGAGCAGGTATACGATCCTCGCTTAAAGAGATTGTTTCTGCAGAAAATTGAAACCAGAGAAAGAAATGCGTATTCTTAATTTTTAGAGATTTAGGGGTACGAGCAGTTTTCGTGTAATTTTCCGAAAAACAGACACTTTTTAAAAAAATATTTTCTCAAAAACTGCTCTAGTTTTCTCTTTATTGAATTGAATAAAAAATTATTTCTGAAAAACGATGCCATATTTGTCTCTTTTTCTCCAATAGAGCAAAGAATGCATACGAAAATGTTGCATCTTTATTGAAGTCTCAGAATTTTCAAAAATTGTAAATATTGCAAATACAGCGAAAACGTACGTGCTCTGTTTGCCTCACTATTTCAATTTCAATATCTTTTGTTAATTTGTTGTTGTTGTTTTTGTTTTGTTTTAACAGAAATAGAAGTTGATGGCTCTCTACCTTCTGTTTCTATTGCTGTTTTCTCCCTTGTTTATGGACAAGACGTCTGACCCACTGTATTTATTTCGTGTTTGATCGTTGTTCTTGATCGTTGTCCAATACGTGATTTATTTCTTCTAAAACTTCACTCAGACTGTTCTAGAATACTGCAGATATATAATTTCCACCTGAAAATAATATATTATTATTTTTTAAGACTGTAAATTCATGAAAAATGAAAGTTTACTTTCAGCCAATCTATTCAACATAGGAAAATTTTATACCTCATTGAAGAAACATTTTTGATTATTGTGCTATTTTTAATCGTTAATTTTCCCTCAAAACAATGCAATATACAAGATATTTGGTTCATGTGGGCTTTTAAATCCCATTTAATTGTCTAGACGTGCCACGCCCATTTTTATGTCACATATCACTTTACACTCATTCTTTGTTTTCGAGTTAATTGTTAGGGAAATTTCTTTCAAGGTTGTATTTAAAGTAGTGTGGGCAATAGCCCATCGATATTCATTTCTTTCCCGATATTTTGTGAGCCGTGTCGGGAGGTTATCCCGACTGACCATTTCTGAAAGAAAAATCTAAAGAGCACGAAAATGAGGGGACAGCTCAGCCGTTGGGGATTATGCCAACTTTCCTGGTTCTCGTGGGGCGCGTGTGCACCTCTGTATTATATATATATATATATATATATATATATATATATATATATATATTTCTGTTATATTCTTTTTTCTTTTGCAATTTTTCAACATTTTGCGACGTTTACGTAAGTTGTTCAAATTAATTATTATTTTGAAGTCTAAAATATATTGTGGCGCCATTTGAATATATTTTATTTCACATCTCCTATTGTAAGAAATCGATGTTAAAATAAATTTTCACATAAATTGAAATATGTCACAGCCTTTTTTTCCCCTCAGAGTTCTTTATAAATGACAATTGAATTTGAAATAATTCCGATATCTGATAATCAAAATTTTAATCCCAATTGTATTTTTCCGCTTTACAGGCTCACATCCCATTTTCACCGTTATTCTACGATATGTATATGCAGTAAAGACAAACGCTCACTGGTAATATAGTCGAATGAAAGCACCCTAACCACGCGCGTAACGACCAGGATTGCTCACTAAATAACACATTAGATTGTCTGTTTACTTTCTAATAAAATGTTAAACACTGTCCTACACACTTCCGAAATGGAATTCAAAATACTCCCGCGCTGGCACGAATTTCATATTATATTATTCGAAAATTAAGTCTGTTTGTGTTATTTAATGCTGGAAACATACAATAGAGCCATTATTTACAAAAAGTAATGCCTATGTGGATATACAATTAATATTTCTATGTACTACGACGCACTAACAGCAGAGCAATTAAACTTTAATTCGTTACTGAAATTACCCTCACATTAATTTGTATCGTGTTCTGGAGGAAGTTACTCCAGCATGCATCCTATCTCACGGTGATCTTGATCGCTATCGTCTGCCACGGTACTTTTTATCACAAGCCGCCGCTCTTTACAGCGAAATTCGCTTTGTTTCTTCGTACTCGTCTTAATAACGGAACATCCAATTAGTTAACAACACAAAAAGTCGCGGCGGAATCTCCACTGAATTAGCTCGGTCGAGCAATAAAGTCTCAAAGCACAAAACCGCTGACAGGCGGAGGGCGTGATGTAAATTTTCACAACGCTTCTCCAAAGCTTTGCGCATGGGAGCCCGACGCCTCGGCGGGCGGCGGGGGGTAGACTGGAGAAGGGGAGATTCCGTTCGAGACGCACAGTGGGTGGAGATGCGGAGAAAAGCAGTTCCATGAAGGAGGGGGAGGAGGGTGGGGTGATGGCGGCTGCCAAGTGTGAGGAAAACAGAGGAGAGAACGAAGGAGTGAGAGAGGGTGATCGGGAAAATGAAGGCGCCAAGGCTGGTGGAATGAGGTAAAAGGAGAGGGAGACCGCGGCTGACGAGGAAGAAAACGCGCAAGGGGCGAAGAAAAGGCAGAACGACGGCGGAGGGAGATCCTTCGGTGACGAGGGGGTTAGAGGGAGGGGGAGAAGCAGATTGAAGCGGTGGCGGCGGGTGGCGTTTCACAACTAGGGATTCGCGGACCACCGGGGGTTCGCGTTCTGCGTGTGAGCAGCGGAGTCGTTAAGCGAAGCACACTGTACGCCCTAGTGCTCTTCGCGTCCTTCGACTTGTATTCAGCCCATCTCTTCTGTGTTCTTAGCAAACAGCAAGCACTTTATTAAGAGTGAATATCAGTCAAACATTGGCAGATCGGATGCAAATAATGAACTCTGACGTCATCCCATATAGCGCGTTCTAACTGCATTTTTATGGAAAAAAATTATCGACGTGCTTGGATGTATCAAAAGTATTTCTATCAGCTGTATTATTCTGAGATGTCAATTTCGTTTTATCATTGACTTATGGACTGTGTAATTTGTTCTATCTACACATGTTCATATTTTTTAAATAAAAAGATTCTATCTGGTTTAATTCCAATTTAAGCAGACAAAACTTTTTAAAATATATTAAACTCTAAATTTAATTCACTTCAACAGATTTCCATAATTAAAATACTGTTTTCTTTAAGGGAAATATTGTTTTCCTCTTGGAATGTAAGAAATGTTGAATTCATTATGTTGGCACGCTTAAAGTTACAGTTTGCCAGTATCACTTTGTAGACGTTTCATTATGTGTGAGAGTAATATTCAGAAATGTCTTGAAGATTCCTGGTCAAAGTATTTTCTGAGTAGTTCTGAAGGAATTAGTCTTTGGCAATGATGGATTTTGTTGTTATTTATGCATATATCGGGAGCGTAGAAATGAAATATTGCATTCCACGACATTGTAGCTTCCAAGAAGTTCACAATGTTCGCCCACAAATAGAAAAACCAATGTCCCTCTGTGATTGTTGCTCGTATTTCATTTCTTCGAATTTTGCATGCTGTTAATAGAAAACGGCCATTTTACATCATACAGCTTCAGTCAAATCAAGATTTCAATAACGGTAGTAAGCACTTACGCCTTCAGGGAATTTCATTTTTCAGTCGTGCAACTTAATTTTCTACAGGAAATACGTAAAATTCTGTACAACTGGAGCATGGAGATAAACAATTTATTTCTGCAAGGGTTCGATCAATCCACATCTCCAGACGTTTGGAAGATAATACTCGGTCACCTCTCCGCATCATTCAAAGACAGTTTCGAAAGCCAAATATCAGATATAAAGACAATGATTAAATTGATATCTTATGGAGATAAATCATATTACAAAGCCACACCGTATTGCTAATAAAAATGGCCAACAATAAATAATTCCATATTTTGGCAGTTTGTCTTGTAACATTTAACGGAAATCTTTCAATAGAAATTAATTTTCATTTTATTGTTAATATTTTGTAGCATCTCTAGTAAACTGCAGGTTCTATCTGCATGATAGTAAATAAAAAGTCTATTTTCAGTCTATAAAGGTTATATCTGAGAAACAACATTTAAAATGACCAGGGTGGTGGTGAGTGGAGAACGTAGTTCTTTACGGTACCTTGGAACTTCATGAAGAACGTCAATCTGTGCACGCCTCATATGCATCTATAAGGTTTGCTTATTTACATAATGTTCTAGCGTGAAGACGAGGAAACAATAATCCTCGAAACTGTTGCATAATAATAATAATAATAATAATAATAATAATAATAATAATAATAATAATGAAAAGTGTGTAATAATTCATCTCCATTAGCTGTTCCAGGTTGTTAAAAAAAAGGGGACCAAAGCAAAATATAATAATATAGACGAACAGACATATAAACCCTTAAAATAATTACCATACTTCCAATGCGTATTTTTCTCTGAAATGTACTGGCAAGAAAGATCCTTCTAAGAAGGGAATATTGCTAGATTTTCACAAAGTTATGTTGACATTTGGCACTTGAATTAAAGCCTCAGCTTCAAAAGCCTCTCCCGTAAAATTTACTTCAGTGCAGTTACAAACCTTTTATTTTAAGATCGCGATATGTTTAGCCTGGTAGAATTCATGCTTCTTATTCGCATTACGCCAACAAATTAATGTATTCGCGAAGATTATAATTAGAAATAATGATCATGCTGATTCCAATATTGCATTATACGCTGATGACACAGCCCTATTTTCTACAAATTCCGATATCTTATTTCGATATTTTCTACAAATTCCGATATATTCTCGATGAGTACATAAACTGGACACAGAATTGGAGAGTTAAAATTAACCCAGATAAAAGTGAGGCAAAAATCTCACCCTTTGTAGACCACGAAATCCAACTGAGCTATCAATACTAGGAACGAAAATACCATGGGCCTCCTCACCAGTAAAATACCTTGGCATTTTATCTGATAAAAGGTTAACATGGAAACCGCACATCAATGCGGTTGCAAATAAAGCTAAAGCAAAAATTTCAAAATTATTTCCATCAGCGCTCTTCATTGAAAATCGAATGCCGACTGCTAATATTCAATTCGATAATCCTTCCTACCATAACCTATGGATGCCCAATGTGGGGAGGTGCAGCTCCTAGCAATATTAATAAAATTAAAGTAATTCAAAATATATTTCTAAGAAATACTCTAAATGCCCCCTGGTTCATTACAAATGAACAAATTCATCGAGAATTAAAAATCACAAAATTAGAAGAAACCATAGCTAAATTAGCTAACAATTTTTACAACAATCTGCATACCTCACCAAGTACCATCATTTTTAACATGGGAAAAATGCGGTCCACCCACGCATAAAGTCAAGATTTCCCAAAGACAAATTCAAACCCCCGTAAACCACTATACCCCAGCTCCTTAACATAATCATATTCCTTTCTCTTCTTAATTAACAATAACATTAAATCAATAATTATGTCAGAGTTTAAACCTCACTTACCTTATGGATGGCCAATCCAAAATTGTCATATAATAATCATATGTATTTTTAAAAGAAAGGCTTTAAAATTATTTCTTTCTTTTAACGAAAATGATTTAGGGAATACAGGAGAACTATTTTCACGAAATACTTTAGATGGAACCAAAGCAATTAACTTTGAAATTGCTATCCTTCTACTTCTCAAAATAACTTCTCAACTTCCTTGGAGGAATGTGGCTGCTTTATATTATCCTTCTTTATAAAGCATTTACCTGCGATATTACTGCAACAGCAGGAAAATTGTCTCAGGAGAAGAAACATCACGTTAAAATGGAAATACTTTGCAGTATGGCACAAAAAAGTAAAAGATACACACTTTAAATATTCTTAATTATTATTTTACATTAGATGTAAAACGCACCGTGGTGGGCAACAAAGAAAAGTATTTCTCTGAACAAATTATTTTTATCAAGATGAATTATTTTTACAGAGGATCTTCAAAACTGTTTTTTAATTCCCTCTTGTCTACTTACATTTTCCCAAGCGTAATACGCTAATTCGCTTCTTGTTGCAATCCATTATAACAAAAATAATAACCATTATTATTATGAATCTAGTGTTGCTAAGGCAGCACTTCCTCTAATTTTTTGTAAGTTTTGCCATTTTTGATCATTCACCTCAATTTTTGATCATTCATTTGCGCAGTTATTATAAGCGTATTTTTGCGATAATCGTAAAAAATAATAGAAAAATTTGGAGCCTTTTTTGAAAATATTTTTATTTGCTTTCATTTCGAGCATAAATAACGCGAAAAACTTTTTTTTAAATGTTTATGAATTAATTCCCACTTCTATTTCTTCAAAACAGATTTCGTCAAGGAAAACTTTCGCTCTCCCGTCATATTCCGTACTTTGTAAGGACGTTATGCAATGCCGCAATTCGGCGATTTTTCGATAGAAAAACAAGTATTGTCAGATCTTGATACCAAGAAATGGATAAATCGGGTTCCTACATGTAGTAAATATTTTTTTCAAACAATTATACATGAGAGTTTCTGAAAATTTATTGTTTTTAGGCACATTTTAAAGGAAAAATCGCTATCGTCAATATTGTACTACTTTTGCAATTTAATTTGTTTGTAATTTTTGAAAGTACATAAAGTTGACCGAAAATGAGACAACTTTTATAAGCGGAATTTGATTTATTAAAAAATAATGGAAAAAATTGCAGCTGTTTATGAGAAAACGCTTGATTAAAAAAGTGGCTATATTTCATGTATAATTATGGGAAAACTGCTCAGGTTTTTCTAAAATCGTACTTTCCGTTATTTTAAGATTAATTTATTAATATAAGGTTTCTTTATTAATATAAGGTTATTTTAAGATTAATTTTGAACAACAGCTTTTATTTTAAAAAAAAAGTAATTAGTATCCAAAATACGTAGGAAACGCCGTTGTGGGAAAACGCCGAATAAATTTTAAGATTTTGCAATTTTTGAAAATTTAGAGTTCAACTAAAATGACCTCTGAGACATTTATTTAAGCTTCCTTTGCTGTATCCGAGAGAACAAATATAAATACAAAAATTTAGATCCATTTTTAACAAAATTGTGAAAATACTGACACATAATGCAATGTACCGCCAAAATCAACATATCCGTTCCCAATTCATAGGACCGGGAGCGGTAGCTCAGTTCATCAACTGATGTCACTGCAGCGCCTCTCACCGGGAGGTCCTAGGTTCGAGTCCTGGTGGCGGCCGGATTTTCAATACTAGCTTTTCAGCTACGTCGAATTCAGTCACTGCCTGGAGGAGAATTCTAGCGGCCGGCTGCTTTGATTTTCGTGGTTTCTCCGATCAACACCAGGCGAATGCCGGAGCAGTACCCTACGAAACGGGCCACGGACCGCGCGCGATCTGTCTTTCCTCTTTCTTGTCCTATCCTCTCCCCTTACACACACGCACACGCACGCACACACACACACTAACATGCACTACACTACCACATATTCCGGAAGAGTGCTCGGGAGCTTAGAGCTTGTCGCGGGTGGGGCGGTGCCCCGCTGGTGGGAGAGTCCTGGTCAGGGGGAAACCCCACTAGCCGACGGTAGGTGGGCGCCGGATCTCGCCATCCAGCTGGGGAAGACCACCGCCATTTCCCGATAAAAACATGCACTACACTAACGGGACTAATGACCAAAGCAGTTGACGCGCCCGGAAACACGAAAAAATCAAACCAAACCCAACTCATAGGGCCATCAATACGGCTAGATCAGTGCTTGCAAATGCAATGCTCTGTGACGTCACTGAATTTGCTCTCCTGTTCCGAACCGATCCGCGGAGTTAAGGAATTGGCCGACGCAGTGGCGGGCGCAGTCTTCCAATGATGGAACGGAAGTGGAAAAAGTTCCTTGGAAAATCAATAATTACGTTTTGTATATAGTAATTGTTATTAAGAATGTTTATGATACAATAACAATACGGAAAATTAAATAATAGAACAAAATTTATTACATAATTTAAAGTAATATCAGACTCTTTATGATAACCAGTTCTGCAGTTCAATTTCCATTCTTCTATTTCATAACATTTTTGGAAAATACAGTTTTAACATTTTGGGACAATATTATTTTATGCAATCTTATATAATATAACGAATTTCTTTTCTTCTGAAACAATAAATAATGCTAACAAATAGGTTCCCGGGAAGGGTCACGTGGGAGAATTTGGACCCTATGCTTGATGATTTCATGTACAGTTTTGTTTGAAAATGGAAATCCTCGTGATTTTCAAAACCTTTTCCCTAATCTTCAGTATTCAAAATTATTTACTCATCCCGTGATTGTAGGCTATCTGTCAATACCCAGATTTTTTTTCTCGCGGTAGCAAAGCTAGGTAATGCATCTGTAATTTTGACATTTTAACATACTGCTGATCTTTCGAACACACTAAATACTTCACCATTGTTTCAGTATCTACAAAAAGAAACGTTTCTTCCCAAATCGAAAGGAAGTGAATGGGTGTAGTTGGTCTACCACTCCAAAGCCCACTGGCCCACTGTAAAGGTTTTGTCATCTGCGACTGCAGTCTGTCGATGCCTCCCTCCCCTCTTTGCTCGCGCTGCTTTTCCGAGTGCTTTCTCACGGAGGACAATGCTGTTCCGACGTCACTTCGTCTCCAGTTGGCAAACGCTGGGCTAGATTGATCGAGAAATATAGACTTTGAAGAAAATTGTCTCAAAGGTTTAGGCGCTAAGGCATTTTTTTAAATATGTAGTTTTGCCTAATTTGTGCATGAAGTTAATGCAATTTATTTTTAAATTTTTTCTCAGAAACCACTCCAAATTTTTCTTCAATTTTCTTCACACGGATAGATGAAGAAACCCTTAAAAGACTGGCACGAGTCTCATTTTCGTTAAACATTGAATTTTCGAAAATTGCCAATTTAAAAATTATGCGAGAAAGTATGTGCTGTTGAAGCACCATTAGTTTTTATATCGGAGAGTTACAATCCAAATATTCTCATGAAAAATCGCCATTTTCCGCTGCAGCATTACAATACTTCTCTTTACTAAGTAGGCACGTAGTAAACGAAAAAGTAACTAATGGTGCTACGATTGATATACTTTCTCGCATTATTTTTAAGTGCTTCGCTATATTGTCTAAACATGCAAAAATGTTTTCAACCAGTTCAAATTATTTTCGGCACCATGGTGCCAAAAATAATGGAACTCATGTCGTTTGGCTTAACTCGCCGTCCGCCATACCGCTACGCTAAGGTTTGAACTCGGACACAAGCATCATATTTGTTATCGTCTCTTGAAGAGACTTAGGGAAGAAAATTTAATGAAAAAAATTGGAGTGGTTTGTGAGAATTGTTTGAAAAAAAAATTGCATAAATTTTAGAAACAAATTACATAAAATCCACTCGTTTTTTTAAATAATTCTTTTAATTGTTAAGTTTTGAAATGTTAACTTTTTGCAATATACAAAAGTACGGAGAGTTTGCCGAAAACGCGACTAGCATCATATTTTTACTCTACATATGAGGAAAAAATGTAAAGAAAAAATTTGGAGTGTTGTTTGAGAAAAAATGTCTAAAATATTGAATTGCCTCTATTTCGCCAAATGTATACCAAACCTATTCATATTTTCGAAAAATTGAACATGAACTTATTTGATGATATGACATTACAAAACCTATTTCGTTAAAGAAAAATCTGTATCTTCAATATTATAGTTGTAGAAGTACGCTGAAAAATAGCATTTTCTCAATTTTCCAAATATCGTGGATTTCAACGAACATGATACCTGTACCAATCTCTTAAGAGTCCTTTGCGCTATTCGACGACAAAGTTAAATCAAAAAGATTGGTGCCAATGTTTGTGAGGCTTCATATAAAGTATTCTCAAAAATCAAGATATAATTTTGAAACTCCTAAAGCTCATTCAGTCCTAAAGTTCATTCAGATAGATAGGGGAATATTACTTTTATTTATTTATTTATTTATTTAGTCAAAAAACAGTCAAAAACTGTATGTGACGTATAGGGGAGAAAATCATCTGCGCACGCTTTCTTGAGTTTTAGAACCCCTTCCCAACAATTTAACTATTAATGTTTGAAAGATGAAAAATAAAA